>CM033796.1:14832808-15178247 GCA_019656835.1 Rhododendron ovatum
AAAATGAGATGGGTTTGAGCAATGGTCATTATCCCATGGTTATATAATTCAAATCGTGGCAAAATGAATAACTGGTAAAAAAAAAAATATTTCACCCAAAAATAAATACATTTCAAGGTTGCAACGCATTGAATGAAAATGAATAACTGGTAAAAAAAAAAAAGATCAAAAAGTCAAAGAAAAGAACCACTAGGAGCACACCTCCACAAAATGTCTCAACCTAAGTCACATAATCTGCATGCGCATGCGTGAGAAGGAGCGTAAAAATATTTCTAAATTTTTTTCCAAATTACTAAAATTCACGAGAGCGCGAACGCCAGAACGAGGATTGAAAACGGGAGTTATCTTCAAAATTAAGTTGAACGAAAAGGAAAAATAGTATTATTCCGAGTATCTTTTAATTTTCACATTGTTTTATTTTTCCGTTGCAAGTACCTTTACATATTACAGTAGTAAAAATTATTCAATGCCCCCGCGGCATGGTAGGATGCCCCAATCTCCCTCCTCGCCACACGTTTTATGGAGCTCACATAAATGTGTGACGAGAAGAAGGAGGTTGGGGCACCCGCCTACCATATTCAGGGGCACCGGATAATCACTCGTCAATTTATTTCCACTTTATAAATAGCTCCACAAACTCGAAATATAAACTCAAACTTTAGATCAGTTTGGAGTACTAATCCGTACCCTTGAGTTCAGTTGATGATCTAGTTTTAGATGCTTCCCCAAGTTGAGATCTAGGAACTAGATACCATTGGACCACAAAGTCTGTTTCCATCACTTCACAAATCACAAACACTTAGTAACCAAAATTCGTACCGTCAACTTGATATTTTTGTTGATTAGGGACACACACGAGTAGATGCATATGTATCCGGAATGATCCGATACATCCGAGCATGACAAGATACATGTAAGATCAATACATATTGAGTGATTAGAAATATATATATATCTGTATCTTGATCTGAAATAACGTGCACTATTTTCTGTGTGGTTAACAGCATAATGCTCCATCAATTCGAACTCAAAACTTCACACCACAAAATCGACACAACCGCGAGGCCAGTTGCTCTTATTTCAAAATTCACAACATTGACTTGCCAATATTTTTTGCATTAAATACATCATTAATTAATAAAACCTCACCAAATCTCCCCACAACACTGGTTAACATTCGTGTGTGTATATACACACGCACAAAACTTCAGGTAAGGGCGTCCTTAACAAGTTAAGGACGTCCCATTTTCCGACCAATTTGCAATGATTTGATCCGCTCAATATGTTCAGAACGTGATTTTAAGGGTAACTATAAAAAATCAGCAAAAAAAAAAAGACCGGGAAGGGCTTGATCTGAGCAATTTTTGTTTGTTTTTTTATCAAACGGTTCAAATAAAACTGTTCAAATCAAGCCCTTTACGGTCATTTTTTTTGCTGATTTCGCTATGATACCCTTAAAATCATGTTCTGAACACATTGAGCGGCTCAAATCATCAAAATTTGATCGGAAAAGATGAGAAAATGAGACGTCCGCATTTTATTTAAAATGAGAATGCCCTTACCTGAAGGAGACTCATATATAACTAAAGTGCATAATAATACATAGTATAGACAAATGTTCCCGAGCTGTCCAACACATGTGGGTCTCGCACACATTTACTTGAATGACCCCAATTCCCCGAACAAATCTATGATCGAATATATATTCGGTATTCGAACATCATTATCAAGGCCGGCCCTGACCAATCAAGGGCCTAAAGCGAAGATTAAAGATGTGGCTCATTTTTTGCTGGACTATTATAAGGCGAAAAGTCTACACCCACTGCTCCTTTTCACCCCTCCCCCACCACATTCAGTCTCCGTCCAAAAATATTTGGGACAGTTCGGATTTTAAAAGATCCTAACTCTTCCCTGGAAGAGTTCTTTTAAAATCCGGACCATAGATTGTCGAGACGGACGGTGAGATTGGGGGAGCGGTGAAAGTGAGCGGTGGGCATAACATTGCTGATTATAAGGTGTACCAAAGTGCGAGCTAGCGTCCCCTACAACTAGTAAATCTCCAGAGAAAAAAAAAACGACCGCACCCCGAACTTTACCTCACGGCCGGCCCGGCACCGATCTTACTTGTCCCAATCATCCCCCACCCCCATATCCAAAACGACGAACATTTTGACAAACTTGGCACAGCCAACTGCCACAACGTACACCACAATAAAATTAGGAAACTCGAAAGGGCATCTAAACTGTACACAGCCAGCCAAAGCATAAAAAAGCATGCATGGGTGGGATTGGGAACCCATTTTTTGTGGCTTTGAGTAGAAAAGAATAAAAGAGTTCTTTGATTTGGGAATACGCCCGGCCCCCATGCCTTTATTTCTTCTTCTTTATATTTTTGGTTCAAGAAAGATTCCCACATTCCCATTCCCATTCCCATTCCCTCCTCGGAATCAATCTTTGTTTTTTAATTGGGCAAACCTTTTCTTTCCCTCCCGGAAGAAAGCCCACCTTTTGCTCGCAAGGAATAGCATTCCGTGGTCATCTCCTTCTTTTTGTCGTTCGAGAATTATTAAAGCCCATGTAGTCAAAAGGTTCTCTGCCTATGGGGGTTATACGCGTAGCCTTCCTAAGAAAAAAGAAAGAATTGACTATCCCCACGAAATATAGTAGTAGTGTATGTATAGTACTCCCACTAATCTTCCTATTTGTTTCATTTGATTGATGTTTACTACTCATCTTCACCTCTTTTTGAGCAATACACTTCCCAAAAAGTGGATTATCCTGGCTTAAGTCCCTCAAAAGGAAATACTACAAGTACATCTGTAAATGGAAGAGCAAGTACCCCTCTCTCTTTCTCTGTTCGACAATAAGAGGTGTCCAGGCCAGTTTACGCGCATCTCAACTAATTCCCTCTCCGGTATCGGAATTAGAGAATTCACAAGAAATTATTTTCTTGCGGCCTGATTCTAAAAATCGAATGGTGGTCAATTGTATGGGAGAGGAAACCCACCAACCTAGTGGAGCGACCGAGGGATCCTGCACTACAGCTCGCACTGTTGCAAGGCTGTAGGGTGGCAATCCGACCATCCATTTTGGGGATGGATGGCTTGGATTTTAATCCGAACAATAGACGGTTCAAATCAATAGGAGTTCGGATTAAATCTGAGCCGTCGGTGTCAAAATGAACAGCCGGATCGGCAGTCCTACAGCCCTTGAAGTGCGGGATGCACCCATTTCCCAAGGCGGACTACCTCTTGGGCTAAAGTTCTCTCTCTCTCTCCCTCTCTCTCTCTCTGTAAGGATCATTTTATGTAAAGATCTCTCATGCCATACAAAAAAGGGATTCATTATTGCCCCATTTGACAATGTGAGTCGTTTATGTTGCAAGTATTGTTCTTTATTATTATCCATCCAACAAATAAAATTGATACTGATATTATGAAGAACGTATTTAGTCATATGAGAGAAATGAATCTTTATACTCTTATCGTTAGTATTTCTCTGTTGTCAAATATGGTTCGACCAATTTTTTTATGGATAACTGACTAACCTGCTTTTTCACATGGACAATGGCCACACCGAATCCTACAAAGACATTTCGCCACTTTGGACCTATCCCAGTAAAGTAAACCTTACACCTCAGATAATTGCAGCCACCCCCAGGTATTGGGGTAGCCAAGGCATTGCCAGCCGTAGATGAACACAAAGTCTTCGAGATTACGATCAATGGGAATAACTTATTCACGGAGGAGGCACGTAATCTCATCTGTCTGTCTCGGCATCAATGGTTGATATATAAATTTAAACTTTGATCGGTAATAAATATCTCTGATTGGTAATAGTTAGTTTTTAATCCGAATCGTCCAAAATATTTTTGGACGCACAGCCGCAAAATTGAGCTCTATAAAACTTATTCACTGCTCCTCCGTGAATAAGTTGTTCTCTACGATCAATTTGGTGAACAACATATTTAATTGATGATCCTATGCTGATGGGTTAAAAGTGGAGAATATTGTAGTAATATATAACACTGACAAGGGTGAAGGAAGTTAGATAAATCTAGCAGCAGTGTGCCCCCACAGACAGTAGAGCAGGTTTATGGCAACATCAAGGGAAGGTAGTAAGTACTTTTCAGATTGAAAACAGGCATATGAGCGATAAACCCAAATATTCTGTGTTCAAAACTTCACAACTTCTTTGGACCAGCTGCAGAAAAAGAAATTTCTTGTGAATTCCTTAGTCTTGACGTGGATTGCTTATCTTTGACCAGATCGGAATCGATGTGCGTTTACACGCCTGAACACCCATGACCGTCAGGGAAAAACAAGCAAGTACTTTTCATGTACCTATTAGAAAGACCAGCAGGTCCTTAAGCGACATAAAATGAAAGTTGTAGCAACATGTTTATTCCATAGATAGTTGGCCCTAATCAGATAAAATCAGGTAAAGATTTGTCACCTTCCCAATTAATCCTCACTTATTGCAAGGTAAAGGTAATTAAAAGGGAAGAAAAAGTACCAGCACTTACCACATCACTGGACGCGAATTAACTAATTGATGAAGCCATCCTAGGAGTATAACTTAACTGTTGAGGACCAAATCTAAGAAGCACGGACCAAATCTAAGAGGCACGGACAGTACTATTTTTCCTTGAGATATGTGTTGGACACCCCTCAGACACGTCTAAGAACATGTCTGACACTTCTCCAACATGTCTTAATTACAAAATTAACTTCCTAATATTGGCATACAAATCTCCGACAGCTAACTCCAAACACATCAAAGGTGATGAACATCTTCACAGGGCTAAGGCTTTAGGTATTCTGCTACTTGTGCGCTCAAAATACAGACTAAGTCTATTCTAAGATTAATATCTCATATGCATTGCAGTATTAGTCAATGATACTTTGATTTTAAACATATGGCTTTCAAGTTGAGTAGTCTTTATGTTCCGTATTTCTGATTATTTTGCTATCATACGTATGGCACATGATATTCCTAATAACATAAATGTTTAACGTGTCTCAAACGTGTCATATCCCTTTTCCAAATGAGATGTCCGCACGTCGTGTTAGTGATGTTAGCTCCAAATGGAGGTAACCAAACCAACCAAGTCATCCTCATCAGTGCATTGGGAGCTTGTTAATGGTTTTGACAACCCCTAATATTATCTGCTGTCATTGTTGCGTCCAATATCTACTCTAAATCAAGCCTATGGTTCACTACTTACAAACTTACTCATACCCATTACATGGGAAGCCTATCCAAGATAAGGCATTCAACAATCATGACAAAACAAGAAAATCCTAACTGCTATTTCTTGGGAGAACGTATCTTCACTGTCAGATATTAGAGGCCCCTAAATTCTTTGCTTATAGCAACTGGGAGGTGAATAGAATCCTAATTCACTGGAGAGAGCATCTAAACCTGAGTTGATATATGTTCGCCCCCTCTTCCTATGCAGGTGCTTTTTGATTGTACAGAGCACCGGAAATTAATCCGTGAGGGCTAAGCATGGGCTCTGAGCCAAAATACCATGCAGGTAGAGGCGGGTACCACGGGCACAAACTATATTAATCACATCATAGAGGTAAAATGTGGCAACAATGAATTTGGGTGCAGCCGATTAGCACATAATATGCATCAGGATCACGCAACGAAATTATACTTTCTATGCAATCAAATACCATCCAACAATTGTTGAAGCTATCATATCGAATCCTCGATCATTTGATCTACAATATGATCAGAATACATTCCAGGAGCTAGTTAATGTTGTAGCCTGCAAGGCACAACATTATTCCCCTTGTGCAATTTATTCCTATCCACATGCCAGCAAACTATTAAGGAATACTGCTTTAGCACTTTACCTAAAGGGTTCTCATATTCCCTCAAACTGCATAATATATCCTACATATCAGAATCCCTAAGGAACTAATGCGAAAATTCATTTCAAGGGAGAGAACTTCTACTTTAGCGACGCGTATGTATATGCGTATACACATGCACATGTCTAAGAACAAGAAAGAGGTCACCTACTTGCAATTTTATCTCAGAATGCTTTGTTTTAGACACTAAAAATCCAGCACCACCTTCATTTATTTACAAGTTCAGTTTTTCAATCTTGTGGATGAGTGTTGCAAGAAATATTCTCAATTTCTTAGTGTGGAATTTATTCTCACTTAGCTGTTGATCATGTAATTATTCTATGTATTTTATACACACGATATAATTCCTGACCATAATTAATCCAAGAAGCAGATCATAATCGTTTATAGAAGTCTACTGCAACAGTTAAAATAGTATTTGCACCTCAGCCATGGGCCCATGGCATTACCCAAGAGACTAAGGATACTAGTGTCATCGTCAATGCACCTATATTGCTTGTGTAAATGTATACAAGATAGCATTAAAAAAGTTGATAGTTTTTTTTTTTTTTTTTTAATTTCTGAATCACGTAGAAACCGACTACAGTTATGACAAGAAATGCAAAGAATTATGTGCACTATGATGCAAAGCTGGAAAACAATATTTATACCGGAAATGTCCTTTTGTAAGGTCATAAGGTGACATAATGCATAGCCACATGCATGTCTGTCTAACAAGATTTAGAAGTGGAAACGAATTTTGAAGTTATTGCATGAAAAGCTAGAAGAGCCTGTAGATTCACCAGAGAATCTGCAAAGCCAACCAACGCTCAAGTTATTATGAGTGTGCAAGTGGTCCTCTCCAGCTCATGATTTGTATGTCCTTCATCAAATGCAAGTATGGAAGCAAGTACAATCCTTTTTTTCTTTTGAAAGGGTCCCGGCAGCTTCTGATTCGTCTATGTGGGGCCAGTTGTCTTCTACCCAATTCAAGAATGAAAAGAATTTGGGCCCCCCTCCTCCAATTTTTGATACTATGTGGGCTGAATATGTACCAAAGTTACTGAAGGGGACAAAATAGAATGTATACCTTATTCCATTCCTTGCCTTCAAACAAACTCAAGGAGGAGCATCTCTCCACCATTTTCTTTTATCCTTTCTTTTCGATGTATCCAATTCGAAATTTGTAGATGCTCGAGTCAACAGAATCTTCTTCCACACCCTAACCCCCTCCCAAATTTATCAAGTTCCATATTTCTGCAGTGTCTCCATCTGAACTGAAAGGAGATAACATCAAAATAAAACGAATGCAGTGCCATTAATCCAAATGGAATACAAGAAATTGAAATAAAGATGGCAGTCCAGTCCAATGTGAGAGAGACAACATGATAGGAGTTTTCAGAATCTTCTGTGGGGGAAGAGAATGCGGCTTTGAGGTTTTCAATACGATAGAAATTGGAGATTCCCCATTACGAGTCAGAAAATTCCCGTAATGAATGTATGGAATAAGGTTCCTACCTTTGCCGCATAACGAATAGAATGCATAGAAGAAAACTTTGCTGGATCTATTCGAGTACCGATTGTAAGGTTTGAAGTTCTTTGTAAAGGTGTGGTGCAGAGGAATTTAATAAGTAGTGATATGTGTGAGAAAGGAAAGTGGAATATAGGACAGAGGGCCCATAGATGCGCAAAACTGGAACGAGGAGATCTTATTTTTCGAGTCGCTGAGAAGATTGGATTGGGTCGGGTTTTGTCTCTGTCCAAGATTCTATGCCTTGCTTGGACCCTCTCCCCACCCCCCACCCAACATTTGCTTTATAAGGACAGTGTTGAGCACACCTTTGTTCTGTAAAAATAGGTCAAACAAGACATCAGATAGATAAGAGCAGTTGCGGACGGGTTTCTTTGGCAAAGTATCAGCATTTTCAACAGAATCAAATTTTAGCTCTCCGAGGGAAGCAGATTGGATCATTACTGTCATTAGAACTCCTCCTCAGGTAATCAAATGTTCATGACTACGATTATGTAAGGCGTCTGGGCTCCTAACACGAAGCTAATTTTATCATATATTTTGTCATCTTGAACACAGATAGATGTATAATAACCACCATCAGGGAAAGAACATCCATCCCTCCTCGAGAATGGCAGTCCCTCCAGAGAGGCATTTGCTCATGCGAGGAGTGAATGGACCAGTAGATTCTGGACTCGTACTTTCAACCGACGCAAAGCCTAGACTAAAATGGACACCAGACCTCCACGAACGGTTCATAGCAGCAGTCAATCAGCTTGGAGGAGCAGACAGTGAGTGACTACAACAAAACAAGTTCAATAAAAAAAAAAGAAGAATATCTGATGCTCAAATAATTTAAATCTCTAATCTCTTGTTTGTTGCAGAGGCCACTCCGAAATCAGTTTTGAAACACATGGGGATTCCAGGACTTACATTATACCACTTAAAGAGCCATCTTCAGGTAAACATTTTTGGCCACCCAATCACCCCTAGTCACTTGAAAAGGCATATTTGCTCTTAGAACTTCCCCGTTGTCATATCTACACTTCGACGCTTACTAGTCACAATGGTAGAGCAAAGTAACATTTTGAACTTACTACCATTTTGGAAAGCCCAAACAATGTGTAATAAAGTTTGTTCTCCGAATTTTCTGAGGCAGACATTGTGCCTTGATGTGTCCTGACTCATGCTTGTGAGCATTAGGAACCAGCACTTGCCATAAACACCAAGTCTTAGACTAAAAGACCTCTAATAACAGACTGCAGATATTTTCTTTAACTTTTTTTTTGGTTTGGATTGTTATATTATAAGCAAACAGAGTAAGAATAACTCATCCTCCTTTGATTTGGCAGAAGTACAGGCTCAGTAAGAATCTCCATGGACACGCTAACAGTGGGACAAACAAAAATGGTAAGAAATTCAGTAATTATGGGTAGAAATCATTTTGAATATCACTAAATAGTTGCAGAGGAATAGCTTACAGAAATTAGAAATGGTTGCAGTGACAGGAGACAGGATGTCTGAAACAAATGGAACTCATATGGATAATCCAAGCATTGGAACCCAAACAAACAAGTAAGACCCTCCAATACCCATTTCGCGCTCTTCCATAACTTATAAGAGTAGCTTGGTTTAATATCCTAATTCAAAAATCAAATCTCTTATTCAGAAGCTTACCCATAAGTGAAGCCATACAGATTCAGATTGAAGTGCAGAGAAGACTACACGAGCAGCTTGAGGTACAAAATACTGAAATTTCCGGCTATGTGCCATTATTTCAGCCACATTAACCTACTAGATCATGACACTTACTGCAATCTAGAATATGAGCATGGATGGAAAGAAAAAAAATACAGTGGACTAATTCACCAATTACCCAGGATCCAATATAGCTATAGAGCTATAACGCCTTTCATCAAGAAAAAATATAGAACCATATTTATCAGCTATGAAATTATGACAAGTCCACAATCTAACAATTCTCACATTCACACATTTGCATTTTGTGAAGAGAAAAAAAATGAATGCATCCAATGACTACGATATTTAGTGCATTTCATCACTTTTAGTAAAACAAACATGTCACATGCAACATTATCACATGGCAACTGCTTTTTACCTTCTAGGAACATAAGAGCCTACATAATACCTTCAGCCACAAAACTTGGCTAGCTTATAATCTTGTCCCAGTATGTATTCATCTTCCGATTAAAAAAAACATGATATTTTAACTGTCAAACCATGCACAACCCATTTTCCAGTGAGTCTTCCTCCGGAAGTTTTCCAAGCTACATTGTGATATTTGTTTCCGGAATGAAACAGGTACAGCGGCACTTACAGCTCCGTATAGAGGCCCAAGGAAAATACCTACAGTCAGTGCTTGAGAAAGCCCAGGAGACCCTTGGAAGACAGAACTTGGGTACAGTCGGACTAGAGGCTGCGAAGGTTCAGCTCTCTGAATTGGTCTCGAAAGTATCTACCCAATGTCTGAATCCTACTATCTCAGGGCTGAAAGAAGTGTCAGGTTTGTGCCCACAGCAAACACAAGCATCCCAGCCCACAGATTGTTCCATGGATAGCTGCTTGACCTCGTGTGAAGGCTCTCAAAGGGATCAAGAGATGCACAACAGCGGAATGGGATTTATATCTTTTAATGGCAATACAAATTTCGGGACAAAAGAGGTTGACCGTGACCCTAGACTGCAGCAGACTGAACTCAGATGGCGCGAAGACATGAAAGAAAATAGAAATTTTCTTCTACCAATGACAAAAAACACAGAAAGATCATTTGCTACGGGAATAAACTCCGATGACTTATCCATAGGAGTTGGACTTCAAGGAGGAAAAGGAAATAGCAGCAGCTTCTTTTCAGAAAGAAGGTTTAGAGGAAGGGATGAGGATCTCTGTACTCTAGACCAGACCACCAAAAGAACTGATTCAGTTCGACGGGATGATGACAAGATACCACCAGGATTTAAACTGCCTTACTTTGGACCAACACTAGACTTGAACACCCGAGATGAAAATGATGCTGCTTCAAACTGCAAGCAAATAGACTTGAATGGTTTCAGCTGGAACTGAGGGAGTTAGCTGTAAGAAGAAAGAATACAAGTTGAAGCGGAAATGCGTCTTCAACTTTTGATTCTTCGTCATAAAACGAAGTTAGGACTTCGTTACGGAAGCCTGTTTCTCCCTCATTCAGGGTAGATGTAGACCAAAAAGAGTTGACAGCAGTAGTATTTGTAAGCTATATAGCTCTGGCAAAATATGCAATTTTACTCACTGTTAAGTGTAGACTTCCATTAATGGGGAGCGCAAAGAGCATCCAATGAAAATCAGCAGAATTAAAGTACCTAATCAGAATAGCGCCTGTACTGAGAGAGGGGTCAAGGTTGCAAGATAATAATATCTTCAGTCAAGCAGCAAAATCTTGAAGATTATGCATTTCTATTGTATTCCCAGACACTAAACATCCTAAAGTATCCCAAGAAAACTGTAAAAAATCCAAAGTTGCCTGCTCGTCCAACTAAAATGGGAAACTAAACCTTCCACTACCAGTTACTGCAGGTGGATCCAAACTACCAAATGTCAAACTGTGGTAATCATACAATAATGAGGTCAGTAGCTGATCTATCCGAATAAGGTCTGGGGTTGTATTAACATACTCATCACTTTTGATCCAGTCTGTTTTTAGTTTTTCCTGGTACATCATGCAACGCAATGCTCATGTTTATTGAAGTTACCAAAATTCCTCAGAGCATCTCCAACCCCACTCTATATAAATATTCTTTACTTCTCTATTCACCTTTTCATCTACATAATTCAATTCTGCTGCCCATTTTTGCAATCACCCAAACTAATTGAGCTAAAAAGGAAATGAAATTCCCAAGTCAATCTTGGGTTTGTGCTTTTGTTGGCTTAAATGGGGAAGGATGGACCATTGCGATCATTTGCCTGGCCTCTCCAGGCTGGCTAGACCTAGTAAGTGAAGTTGGGCCAGGGCAAAATGCTAACCATATAGAGAGCCCGTTGGAGTGAAGGTTCAGCTAGCTATTTTTACTAACATGGCTCTTTTGCCTAGTAGTTCGGAGATGCTCTTAGACCATCTACTAAAAAGTCATTGCCAAATATACATAATTGAAAAAAATAAAACTCAACTCCAGTGGGTAGCTAAATCTACTGCCAAATTGTAGCTTTGCCAAACCTTTTGGCAACTTTGGCACAAGTCTCTCTCTCTCTCTCTACCTTAACTTCTACTACCGTCAGAACAACTTAGCCAAATAAACTGTTCTACCTAAACTTCTACTACCGTCGGAACAACTTCGCCAAATAACGCATTTTGCACTTCAGTAAGCCCAAAAAATGACTGCATTGTCACTTTGGCTTTCACCATTGGAGATGCTCATAAAAGCAACTATTACTGCTGCTAATCTAAAAGTAGGTGCATGAGATATCACAAGTTACAACTTTGCTTCGGGAGCAAATCTACCATAAACACACAGCCTCTTTGGACGGTGAGAAATGGTGAGATAAGAAAGTGGAAGAACCATCAAAAAATTCCCATTTTTGTATTGTCCTCTCCATCTCTCACCAAAATACTCTGTTGCTCGTGGGCCAGTATCCTGCCCACGTGGGTTGAACTGTGGCGCTTGAAACCTGCTACACTTTAGTATAAGGAAATAGAGTTGCACCTTTACCTTTACCTGCGAGTTTTGGTAAGATGGTAAGCATTTGATCCTAACAATTATTGTTGGCTTTATGGGGGCCAGCATCCACCCTGTACTTGAGACGCCCCCTGCTAGCGCGGGGCAAGCATATTGGGAGGACTAACCACCTTCATCCGTTGGTGCTGTATGGGCGGCATTGTGATGCCCCTTGTGTCCACCTGCTGCTAAGTGCAAGGCTCTGTGCTACCCGTTAAAGATTATTATTATTTTTTTTTGTAAGTGTACCATTTTATAACCAACCAAACCAGAAAACAAAGGGAATAAATCCCAATACAAGTACCTATACACAAAAGTATAACCTCACTACAATCTACATTTGTAGAAACAAAGAGAAAACAAAATTAGGGTGTAGCATTCCCAATGACTCTTCTTGAGATATTCCATTGGCTACAAAGCCTTTGATTCTCAAGTGAGTTTGGGAAGTGCTTCCAAGTACAAACCCTTAGCCTTATATTTTCATCAAGTTGAGCTAGCACTTCATTGGCACTTCTGGGCCTTCCCCCAAATACTATGGAATTCCTTTCAGCCCAGATGAAATACACTCCTGCAGCAAAAGCTAATTTGAATAGCATGGAACGAAAACTTTTGCCTTGACAGAAACTAGTTGCCCAATTCACTTCCATGTTCCAAGCCTCAGCTCCCCGGTGAATCTGGAATCTATGTAACTTCCCAAATAGAGCTGGAAAAACCACACTCAAAAAACAAATGTTGCAAAGTCTCATTGGACTGGGAACACAAAACACAGCCAGGTTCAATCTCCATGCCCCATTTGCGAAGCCTTTCTTTAGTTGCCAGTTGCTTCAAACATGCTAACCATAAAATAAAAGACCATTTAGAAACATTATTAGAAGACCAAACAAGAGAGGCCCATGGAACCTTTGGACCTTTGTGTCTAATAGCCTCCCACGTGTTTTGTAGTATAAGCACCAGTCGGAGTGATAGTCCACACCACTTCATCATTACATCTGTCCCTTCAAGGCTTCAAAGAGTCTGAAATTGAAAGCTGAATCTGTTGCATCGGATTGGATCTAGGCCTAGGCCAGTGCCATTCACCATTAAGAATAACAAAACTCACTTTTGCAAATAAAGATCTTCCCATGGTAGCAACTGAGCGATCATCAAGAAGTTTGTAGAGGGGCCTTTAGGATGCCAGTTGTCAAACCATATAAAAGTATTGCAACCATCTCCTATAATATGCTTCACAAAAGGCTGACCCACACGTCTAAGTTTCAAAAAATTTCAAACAGTCCATGAACAGTTTTGAGGCATCTTCTCCTAACAGCAATTGCTTTTAGTTGAGTTGGTTAGCACCTGAACCAACATACTCAATCCAAACGATTGATTTGGCTAGAAACCCTACCCCTACCCCTTTCTTTTCTTATAAAATCCCTCAATCCAACAGGGCTGACTACACAGTAACCACACACGAATGCATTATGCATATATATTCACCGAGTATCACAATTTTGAGGAAATAAATGCGACTCGAAAATAGTATTCAATGTCGATTATTCGGGGACGATCCCAACATGGTTTGATAGACACTCCTTCTCGGAGTACATACTAAATTCAAAAAAAAAGTTCGAAGGTGAAAAAGAAAAAGAGGCAAAGTGGTAGTAGTAGTTATAGTACTACAAATTAAGCTCAAAAAATAACCTAAAATCTCCTCGGGCCAGATGACTGGACTGATTTCACCGGAAGGCGTCTTTAGCGATTCTCTGCATTTGAATTTCGGAGTCGCATTTGAAAGCGAGCGGTGGAGCACCAGAAAGTGAGCAGGGGAAATCGATTCCATCGCATTTTTTGCTGAGCTGAAGAAGGTGGTAAAGGGTTTGGGATGGCAATTTAATCTGAAACCAGTACCCAAATCAAAGTTCAACCGATAATAATCTCACTGCACCTACAGCTACGTAATCATTGATTGAGCCAAGTAACCGGATTGCATTCTGTTGCAGCACTTTTTCTCCCATAGGCAGGAGACAACGAGTGCTAAAGAAAGAAAGAGAGGAAGAAGAACTTTGCAATGTAGTAATGGCTAAAGTGATGGAAAGAGAACGTCTCTCTCTCTCTCTCTCTCTCTCTCAGAGTAAACAAATGTATAATTATGAGCTTTGTTAGTGCGTGAACCATCGCTTGAGAAAAATTTAGACCCCATGTCTCGAGCTCGCTTTCTCTAAAAGCTCTTCCAATTGATCAAGTTCCCCATCTTTATTTGTTACTGAAGATAAATCTTGCGCCGCCAAGTATCTCATTCTTTGGTAACTCACTTCGAACCACTTCAACAGGTATTATTTAGTGAGCGGGACAGCTTATTTTTTTCATTATCATAACTAAGATATGTTAATTACCTTCACATAGGAATTAATAAAGAAAAACAACCGCGAAAATATCTCCTCCCGTGTCCTCCACTTTTTCTTTAATTTCCTCCAAATGCTCAACATGATCTAAAAAATGAACCCACTATAGAACCTCGTTATTCTAACTATTTTCCTTGATGTAAATCCCATGAACTTAAAGGGGTTGGAGGAGTTATAAATGTTTTCGCATATCGTCGTGTGCCTGAAGATACCTGTGTCAAGATATCTGCTCTCGGGAGGTATTGTGCTGACATGATCGGAGGTATACGCGAATTTTTTTTATTTTCCGGAACGGATCTCCTTGATAGGAGCGGCCCTTTTTTTTTTTACAAATGCATTCTCATTTACTTGAATGAGGTATCTTTTTATTAAGGTACCCACAATAACATAATTAAAGTTTCTAAAGTTAAATTTTTTCAAGTTTATAGTCTAAAATATGGGGATATACTGAAAACACTTTTCCTCCTAACCTCCTCCTTATCTCCAGGTAATAACAAACACCCAATAACCTCTCTTCCACTTCTTCCTTCGACCCACGCCCTTCCATCCCCTCCCCTCTTTCTCTCACCGCCGACAAGCCATTACCATCCAATCCATTGAATTCAGGTCCCGTTTTAAAAATATTCTTAAAAAATAATAGCTTATTTCACGTTTTTAGATTAAAAAATATTTTTTTAATTTTTTTTGTACCATTTAAAAGATCTCAATGAGATCTATTGAACAAAATCCACACTGATAGAAAAATTATTTGCGTAAGTACATAATTTTTTAGTTTGAAATTGCTTTCTAAAAAATAAATATTTATTTTGAGTTCAAGAACGAAGCCTTCGGACTCATAAATTAAGGTACTTTTTTCTAAACGATAAGGTGCCTTCTTATAAACAGCTTTTAGACTAAGGAAATTTATTTTGGCACTTCAAAAATTGATAGAAGAACTCTAAAACGACGTTATTTTGTGTATCAACATATTTTAATTTAGGAGTTTTTCTATCAATTTTTGAAGTGTCAAAATCACAATCCTTATACTAATAACCTCACTCTAATTCTAGAGAAAATTTCCAATGCAATAATTCGTCTCTCTCACTTGGAATGGGACCCACTCATTCTTGGAGGCTGCGTTGCAAATTATCGTTATATTGGAACTTTTTCCCTATTTGTGTGGCCAATTTCCCAAATTGTTAATTTTCTATTCATCTTATGGAGTAAAAAAATAAAAAACTAGCCTTGGAAACAGTCTTCTTTTGAAAAGCCCAGCCCACATGTTTTATTAGGAGTTTGGACAGCCCCAAGTGTTTGGTTGATGGGAAAATGACGGTGAATAACGTGTTTTGATAATTAATATTATTTAACGATATTTTTAGTATTAATAAATATTTTTAGCATGTCGTTAGCATGTATTAATTATCAAAATACGTCATAGCCGTCATTTTCCCTTTGGTGGATTGGTAGGTTTGTTTTCTACACAATTGAATATCGTTTGAATTTTGGACTCATGTGAGCACCTAATCTTGGCATGAATGACTTGCTTTAAGCAAATTGGAAGGAAATTAGTTGTGATGCACACAAATTAACCCAGACACACTCGAAACCCCAAAAAATAAATTTTAGGAGTTTGGACAATGTCTTCTGTATACCCTGCCAAATCATAGTGTGCTACCTAATTATGTGAATTATCTATTCTCAGCGTGGATGATAATGATGGAGGTAATATATAAGCAGTGGAGGCACGCACTCCCATTGTAATTTCTAATAATACCAGTTTTCCTTCAAAATACAAAGGTTATGACAAATTTGTATCCAAAATTACGCACATTTTTCTTCTTATAACACTTACATTCCCTAATATCTTTGTCAAGTTTTAAAAAAAAGTTTATTTTTTACGCATTGTTTTCTCCATAAAAACTTGTTATCTACATATATATGTATATTGTAGCAAATTTTATTTTCTAGGTTCATTTGTTTTTATACTATAGTTGTTGGGATAGAAAATTCTAAGACAATATAAATTAATGGTAGTCCCACCGAACTAAATTCCTGACTACGCCACTGGTAATGGTGAATGACCTGTTTTTGACCGAATCGGAAGAGAAGGCATGGATGACCTGCTTTAACCGAACTGGGAGGAAAGTAGTTGTGGTGCACACAAGCTAAATCGAACACACTTCAACCGGTGATATTTTTTTCAAAAATTCTACTCAGTATAACCACGTCTAAATACACATCCTCTCACAAAAATACAAGGGTTCCACAAACATTCTCTAACAAGACACAAGGGTCCCACACACAAGGGTCCAACACACACTATGTATTCTCTCATAAAATACAAGGGATCCACACACATGCTGTATTTTGTGAGAGGACGTGTATTTGAGTGTATAATTTTGAGTGTGGTTGTAACATCTCTCATTTTTATTTTTTATTTTATTAGGAGTTATAGGACACTATCTTCCGTGTACCCTACGAATCATAGAGTGCTAGCCTCCAATCGCTCTCTCCATCAATTACGCGAAAACCTCAAAACCCGCAGTCCTCACACGGCGCCTAGTCATCAATCATTCATCCACTCGCAACCTCTGCAAATTCACCTTCAAACTCCGTTTTAGGTCTTTGAATTGAATGGTTAATCCACCCAACACACTCCGTCCTACGTCTTCTCCAGTTTCGCAATGGGCGCCAGTCGAAAGCTACAGGGCGAGATCGATCGAGTCTTGAAGAAAGTCCAAGAAGGCGTCGACGTCTTCGACAGCATATGGAACAAGGTCTGTACAGGTTTCAATTGATTTCGACTGCTTTTTCTTTAATTCTTAGAGAACGCTTATAATTAATTCTCGCATCTTAATTGCTTTCTTTTACTGTTTTGTTGTTATTATTACTGCTCTCAGGTCTACGACACGGACAATGCGAACCAGAAGGAGAAGTTCGAAGCCGATTTGAAGAAGGAGATTAAGAAGCTCCAGAGGTACAGGGACCAGATCAAGACATGGATTCAATCCAGCGAGATCAAGGATAAGAAGGTAATTATTAACTCCTACTTGTTACTTTGTTTTCACTCTTTTGATTTGCTTTATATTTATTTTTTTACGCCAACATGTATTTTTTGTTAATTAGTTTAGGGCAGTGTTCGGGCTGGAATAGATTGTTCATTCCCCTGTGATGCTAACTGCCTTGATATGCTCATTGGTATGTTTGGTTGGCTAAAAAATCAACATAATATGTGTTATAAACTGAATCATTATTTGGAAATTCAAGGTTCACAATTCAGTTCTTCCCAAAATCATTCCAGCGAGCCAAACACAACCCATGAGTTCAGATGTGTGACATTTTGTATTATTTTACTTGCCAAATTGCTTTTGGTCATTCCTTCTTCCATTTTTTTTCCAGGTTGTTTTGGTTCTTTGCTGTTATTCATATACTTGTTCGTGAACTTATTAATCTTGAGTGATTTTACTTATAAAAAAATGTATTTATCTTAAGTGATTTAAGAACACAATACTATAGTAGGATCCCAAAGTTCATCAATTGGGATCCCTTGCTGGTATTTGATGACATAGGAGTTACGGAGTAGGACTTAAGAGTATAATCCGGTTAATACCTTTCTGGACTTAGGAGCACAATTGGTAATACCTTTTCAATAATGAAATTGAAGAATTTTGGGATTGTACTAGAATAAGGTTTTGTTAATATGATTCCGAACAAGTATAGGTACAACACCACAAAACCAAAACAACCATGGAACCTGGATGCCAAACAAAAATTTAAACCAAACCAAATGAAGCCCCGTGTCCTAATCAAGTGTGTCGGCTACATGAATCTTTATTTGTTATTTTGCTCTGTTAGGGCTATGTGTTCAAGTTTAGTACATCCATTCCTCTTTTACTGCAAATCCACTATCAATTAAGTATTCTGCCCCCAAAAGAAAAATAAATAGATAAATAAATATATCCATTAATATTAATACTAATGGATGTCCTTAGTTAGTTATCGCTATCGGGTTTTGATACAATATGCAAACCTTAGAGGAGAAAGGTTTTAGATTGCTTGGTCAAATTGTGTTAGCCACACGCTTTTTAGAGTGGTGAAGAGTCGAGCTTCAAGAACTTTGTTATTCACATTGTAATTGACTGATGCAAATTTGTAGGTCTGACTTTGAGCATTTTATCATTTGTTTTTTAGCAACGTAGTCTCTTATTGGCATGTTTTTCATGTAGCTTCTAGTACTAACTTCATCTGCTGCTTCTTGAGTTTTTTTGTGACCTGATTTGAGATGATGATGTGGTACTATTTTTTCTGACATGTACTTTTTGATTCCGAAGTTGACCATACTTTTCGTTTGACATATGTTGACATAGGTTAGTGCATCTTATGAGCAGGCTCTGATGGATGCTCGCAAGCTCATCGAGCGTGAAATGGAAAGGTTTAAGATATGTGAAAAGGAAACTAAGACAAAAGCCTTTTCCAAGGAAGGCTTGGGCCAGCAACCTAAGACGGTGTGTAATACACCAGTTTCCAGCTTTGCTTCATATTCTATTAGTTCTACATTTTATTTATTTTCTTTTGTTTTCATCTTGCGATAGGATCCGAGGGAGAAGGCCAAGTCAGAGACAAGAGATTGGTTGAACAATGTGGTATGAAACCAACTCTGTGGCTTAAATTTCCTGTTATTTCTTTTTTCTTCCCCAAAATTGTCGTGGATAATCCGTTGATTTTTGGTAATCAGTTCAATTTCCTCTTCTCATGAATTAGCTATCAATTTTACATATCATGATCTGATGCTCTTTCAAAATTAGTCTTTCAAGGAATATCTACATGCTAATTGCATAGATGATAGATGTGTTCCAATTGTTTAGCTTGCGCTCATTCTCATTTTGTCTCTCTTCTGAGCAATATAAGGTAATAAAGCAACAACGTATAACTTATTGTGTGTCCTTGTGTAGGTGGGAGAGTTGGAATCGCAAATTGATAGCTTTGAAGCTGAGATTGAGGGGCTCTCTGTTAAGAAAGGGAAAACGAGGCCGCCCAGATTGGTAGGACTGTAAAGACAGAACATGATCCTGCAAATTTTTAGACAGTTCCATTGTTGTGATTTATGAATTGATCTTGTTTTACAGACACATTTGGAGACATCTATTGTCCGACACAAGGCCCATATAATGAAGTTAGAATTGATCCTAAGGCTTTTGGATAATGATGAACTGAGTCCTGAGCAGGTCAATGATGTGAAGGATTTCTTGGATGACTATGTGGAGCGTAATCAGGTTGACCTCTTTCAAAATTTATCCGTGTGTTTTCAAGTTTCTTCTTACAATCTTATTTACTTTTTCTTATATTTGATGTTGTATAGGAGGACTTTGATGAATTTAGTGATGTTGATGAGCTTTACAACAGTTTGCCGTTAGACAAGGTGGAGTCTCTCGAAGAGCTAGTTGCAATTGTTCCTCCTGCTCTTGTTAAGGTAATTTCTTCTTGCCATACGATCAGCCTATCGTTTTGTAATGTCTATGAAACCAGAGAATTTGAAAGAGTTTTTACATATGTCAATCAAATGGAATGGTTGTCCTGTAGTATCATTACTAAAATACTTATGCTGTTTGCCTTGTAACTTGCTGAAGAAAAGGCTGTTCAATATGCTAGTGCCCCAAGATCCTTGCTATATGGGCAGTGTCATACAGAGATATGAGGCATTGGTAGCTTCTCGGAGTTCTAGAACTGTATGATATGGGAATTTTTTGGTGAAATGCGTTTTTGCTTGGCTTGATGCAAAACTTGCCTTGGTCAAAAAATGAACTCTTGGGAATGAGATGATGCGATGGGCTTATGTTACATGAACTCTTAAACTGTGTGTAAGTACTTGTATCGCACACTCCACTTTGTAATGACAGTTGTGATTTTTGCACCCTAACGGTGGCGCCTTAGTGCTAGCTCAAGTTATCAACCCAAAACATTCGTTGACACCGATTCTAGAACCATGCTCCCTGTGCCAAAACTGATGTACTGGTATTGGGTACTGGCCTTCTAATCGAAAGTGGAAGTTTTAGGTTGTAAGGTTCCCATGAATAGTAACTAAGTGAAGCATGAGTTGATTCCTTTGTTGTTACTGAATCATTAAATCCAGATTAACTAGGACCAGCAACACAGTTCAAAAAAAGAAAAGAAAAGGATCAGCAACAGCTAGAATGGAGAAAACCCACCCAATATTATGGAGTCTCTATTGGATTCTATTGAAGCTTCATAGGAAAGAGCAATGTCAGGTTATCAACTGTCACAGGTTATCGCTTTCCTTAGTACCGCAGTTGAAAGCATGTTAGCATGGAGGTTGGATTGCAGTGAATACTTGATTTTAGCTCAATATTTTTGTTGTTTCACATTTTTTCTAGCATTATATGTAAATTATGTTTCGAGCGTGCCCATGTGAGCTCTGGGCGCATTTGGTGTTGTCTGTTCACTGTTTTGTTGTTCCGTTCTCATTCACTTGTCGCCAAACACATCATTTTGGTAGGGTGTTGGTGCCACCAGTTCAGTTTTAGGCATGAAAACTTCTGTGACAGCACTGCCAACTCAACAGCCGGTATGTTTCTCTCTATTCGTTAAACAAGAATAATTGAGCTATTTAAAAAAAAAAGACTTTACTAGATTTTTTCGATGGGGACATAGAAGTAATCTTCCAGATGATTTGAACAATGATTCATTTGATTGGTAGAATAAATGCTTCTGTCCAATGAATTACATTCTCGTACATAATAGGTTGAAATAAATTGCCGGTGAGTACTGCATTGAAGAGCGTCGTCTGCCTTGTCAACTTGGTATAACACGTAACTCTTTTAGATGGTGTTTTCTGCCGAGGAATCAAAGTGTTGATGGACGTCTTGAATGCTTTGCTAATGAGTAAGTCTAGATTGGTCCTTCGATGAAAGAAGTCAAGTTTGAGTTTTGTTTATGGGAGGTCAATCGGCATGGCTGTTGCGAAAGTAAAAGAACAAATCTTTTGTTTGTGCTGATCGTGTTGGGTAGTTTTTCAGAAATTCAAGTGAATTTTTTTTCCGTTGGGGCAGTAGTTGAATTTTCTTTCAAAATTGTGCACATGGTAAACGGGCGTTGGTCAAATCATTGGGTTTGTTGTTATTGTTGGGGTCGTTGAATTTGAAATTGTTTTGTTAGATCTTTTGTGTCCAAAAGCTCAAGTTGATAGGTCGTGCGAATGGACATCAATCTACCCTAAACTCTTTTATTGGCAACCCTGTCTCTCACGCGGAGAGACAAGAGAGTTGCTATATGTACCGACCATGGAGGAGAGAAATCGTACCGCCGGACGGCCGATCCAAGCCGTCCAAAAATTCTAAAAAAAAAACCGATGGGGCCCACGTGGGAATCAATGGCATCCAAGGTGTGTAGGGTGCTTGATCCGAGCACCCCTTTTTCGTGTATATACACGTATATACATATACACACGAAAAAAGGGTGCTTAGATCAAGTACCCTACACACCTCGGATGCCGTTTATTCCCGCGTAGACCCATCGGTTTTTTTTTTTAGAATTTTTGGACGGCTCGGATCGGCCGTCCGGTGGCCGGAGACGGCCCGCCAGCGGCCGTCGGTACGGTTTCCCTCCCCCTTGGTCGGTCCTCACAGCTTTTCTCGAGAGACAAACATACAGAGCTGAATTAGATGTGTAAAGTGCAAAGACATTAAAAAATAGTTGTCCCGAGTAAGAGAGAGAAAGGAAACGAACTTCCCCAAAACTTGAGCTGATTGGAAATGGGCCAAGAATGTTATCGAGCTTTCTGATAGTCTTAAATAAGGCTTTTCGTTTCAGAAGTGTCACTTGGTGTTGTACTTTCTGTCTTTGGGAAGTGGTGAAACCACAGGAAAGGTTTGAGGGTTCTTCTTGTACCTGCATTGTGCTTTGATCTTTCACTGGTTGATTTCCAAATGTAGCTGCTATATTTTCTCTTCTAGCTTTCTGTCTTGTACACTTGTATATGTATCAAAGTTCTCCCTACATATCTGTGCCTCATTTTCATTGAAGTGAGTGTGTTCAAGTTAGTCGACTCTATCGTAATATAGTACTGGTTAATGCTTTTGTTTCCAGGCAACAGGGACATCTTTGGTTGAACAAGGTACTTCCATCCAGGAGCAAGCTGAGGAGATGGCTTCCCAGGATGTTAATTCTGATCTTCTTCCAAGGACTCCACCGCCTAAAGATAGTCCGATAACTCCAATTGGTTCTTCTGGTCCATCAACACCAGTGTTGAGCCATGCAACTCCACTTGCTGTAAATGCTTCACCTCATAATTCACCTACTGTATCAGCTGCTTCAGCAATTCTTTCAGGTCCAAGTTCTGCTCCGGTTATGTTGGAAAATGTTGGTGCTGTTGCATCTTCGTCCTCTTTAACTCTGTCTAATACTGCTAAGGAGGAAGAGACTGCAAGGTTCCCTGGTCATAAATCATCTCCGGCTCTCTCTGAAACTGGACTAAGGGGCATTGGTAGAGGTGGCCTTGCCAACCCTCCATCTATTAGTATCCCTATTAGTGCTGGCAGTGCAATTCCTAGCAACGGAGCACTTGGTGCTGTTCCTTCTGCTTCTGAAATGGCAAAGAGAAATATATTGGGAGCTGATGAGAGACTTGGGAGTGCTGGCATCGTGCAACCTCTGGCTTCCCCACTGAGTAGTAGAACCGTCTTGCCACAGGCTCCCAAGGCTAACGATGGAAGCAGCTCCTCTGACGGAGTTAATATTGGTGAGAGTGCAGCTATGACGAGCAGGGTCTTCTCCCCCTCTGCAGTTTCTGGTATGCAGTGGAGGCCTGGAAGTTCCTTTCCGAACCAGAGTGAAGGGGTATGTGACCTTTACCTCTTCTGATTTTTAGACGTACATAAACCAACTTATACTGTATTTGTTCCTCTTTTTAAAGTTTTTATCCATCGGATTCTAACATCACTTTTGTCCCACTTCATGCTTGATCACTTGAGCAATTATACATGTTGGTGTACTGAAATATGATTTGCTATGATTCTCATGTCTCTGGGCTTTGATTATTTTCTCCAATTTTGGTGGCAAAATAACCAAAATAGCGATGCTTTACTTTGGGTGCAAGGTGTAATGCTAATTAGATGAACTATCAAAATGTAAAGTGCTAAAGAGGCTCATAAGTCATAATCCTTTTCTTGTGATTTATGTTTCCCTGTGTGTTGAAAACTTTTGAAATGCAAAACCTAACCAATGGATTCCAAGCTTGTAGCAAACACTCATTAATTGGTTTAAGCCAAAGAGGAAATGGAGCTGAAGATAAGTTCTGTAAAGATGTGTCTTCCTTTTCTTTTCGGAAATTCAAAGGTATATCTTCCAGTTTCACTGAAACTTATGTATATTGCATTTTCAGGGACAAATCCGTGGAAGAACTGAAATTACACCAGATCAGAGAGAGAAGTTTTTGCAACGATTCCAGCAGGTGCAGCAACAAGGTCAGAGTAACCTTCTTGGCATGCCTTCTCTTGGTGGAGGAAATCATAAACAGTTCTCTGCACAACAGAACCCTCTCTTGCAGCAGGTGCCCGCTCATGTTTTGAGTTATGACATTCTTACACTTCATCTGTTTTTTGTGTATTATGTTTTTAACTTTTCTTAATTCCCCAGCAAATCATTCACACCAATATAATCGCCGTATGTTGCAAGGTTGTGGATAGTGTCTTCAGCAACTAAGTTGAATGACCAACATAGCCGCTATGTTGGTGTTACTCACATGATCGTGTCTGCATGTGAATGCCTTCCCTGAGCCAATCTAGTGCTCCTTTCCCATATACTGGAGTACCACATTGCTTAAACGCTATTAGGTCTCTATTTGCAACCAACTCTGTTGAAGTTGACTCATCCTTCATTGCTACGTTATTAATTGTACAGATTGGTACCAAAAGGGATCTTCTTGTTTCATCATTTACGGTACCCTCCCAAAGTGTTGAGCTCTCTCTTTTGACTCCACTGTGTCTTGGCCAAGGTATATGTATTTGGATTGCCTGCGTCGCCCCTCCATGTCATCGTTGTGGGGTTAAATCCATGTCATACTCTAAACCCTTGGGTGTTGGTGCCGCAATATGGGAAGTTCGATCCATGACTTATTCCCATAGTCACCAATTACTTCTGGATTTGGCGGCTACAGTTGAGGGGTTTGTCAGAGTTACTTGTTCTACCTCAAGGTGGCTCCATTGAGGTGATTGTTAGGCTGAGATGGAGGCCTCACTTGGAGTCAACATACCACCTTGTTCAGTTTTTTCTTAGACTTGGTGAGCACGCCCAACCACGTGAGTCATCTGACACTTTTTTAGGTTGCACACCTTTTGTTAATGTCTTCAAGGCCAAGCCACATGCCCATTAGCAGGATGCATGCATGTGAACCTCCCTCAATGGCTTTGTAGATACACATGTTCATCAATCCAGAGATCTCTCCTGAGAGCTGATATTCCCTGTGACTGACTGCGAGGCTTCACCTCTCTCTCTCTCTCTCTCTCTCTCTCTCTCTCTCTCTCTCTCTCTCTCTCGCTCTCCTAGGGCTCTGTGCTTTCAGAAGTTCCCCCTTGCCTTTTTAACTCAACTTTTAAAGTTGGAATTGTATATACTATAGAATCTTTGTGAAAGCATCTCCTGTTTTGTTGAAAAGCTTGGTAAGTACTATGTCAGACACATAATAACCTCCTCTTTGCCCTCTCTTTTCTCACCTTTCCTTTTGTCTCGGTGTTTTAATTCCATAGAAAGTAATTTTATTCAGTGAGTATTCAGTAGATTCATAAAATTTGGTTTTGCTAAAAATGGAGTATTCAATAGATTCATAAAATTTGGTTTTGCTAAAAATGGATTTTTTTAGTAATGTATATTTCTCTCTTATCTGTGGTGATCCTCCTCAGTGCATGTTATTTTTTGATGTCGCAGCAATATGAATATTTTTCTTACAGTTTGTTTGACAACTGCTGACATATAATCGTGTCTTCAGTTCATTCCTCAAAGCTCATCTGTCTCGCCTCAAGTTGGGTTTGGAATTGGAGTCCAAGCACCAAGTCTCAACAGTATTGCATCTCCCTCACAGCTGCAGACAAATTCAATCCACCAACAGTCTTCTCAGCTGGCATTGACATCGACAGGGCCAAAAGATGCTGGTATGGTCAGTAGTTTATTAATATTGATTCCGCTTGTGTGCGCACATGTGTCCACTATAGCAAATGATAGCCTAATGCTTAAATGATGTTTATGACTATTACATTATATCGGAATGTAGAGTTCTGCTCAGAAATTCAGTTATGATTAATAAGCACTATGCAACACTTTAGGGGAAAAAGTGTTAATATATGTGCTGGCATGATGCAGATCTAGGGCATGCGAAAGTTGAGGAGACCCATCAACAGCAGAATCTATCTGATGATTCAACCTCTGAACCTGCTCCAAGTTCTGGGCTTGGCAAGAATCTTATTAA
The DNA here is from genome assembly GCA_019656835.1 of Rhododendron ovatum. NCBI lineage: Eukaryota > Viridiplantae > Streptophyta > Magnoliopsida > Ericales > Ericaceae > Rhododendron > Rhododendron ovatum. The sequence goes on from CM033796.1 coordinate 14,858,725, forward strand.
TGAAGACGAGTTGAAAGCTTCTTATGCACTAGATACACCTGTATGTGATCTATCTTCCTCATTCATCGTTACCAATCATTGATCTTGGAAATTGGTGCATCATATTATCTTCTTATGTTGTTTATTTGTTTTGTCACTAGTTTTCTTCAATTTTCTTATACACCAAGTGTGCATAAGTTTAGTTTGAGTTGTTTCATTTGCGAAAATGGATTCAGGCCCGTTTAATTTGGTAGCCTCTCCGGATGGTAATTTAGTTACAATTGAGCATTCAGCTAATGGTAGTGACTTGTGGCTTCAAGCTGGGTGGTGAGGGTTTGTGTGTATGCGCTTGGATCAGGGGTGAGGGCTACTTATACTTCAATTTTTCACACACCCATCCACATGCACAAAAGGTGCTGACACATGCTAGAGTAGAGCAACACACCTTTAGTTTAGAATTTACCAGAGCTGTTATTTATGCCATTTGTTGCCTGACATTCCTAGAGTTTGATGTTTTCAGAGGGTCACCATGTTGGAGTACTTAAAATCTTCATTTACAACGTACTCGACAATTGAGAAATAGGATTCAAATATGAAATTTTAGCAATATTTTTTTTATAACCAATTGTTTATTTCTAAGATGACGACAACTCACTTTAAGAAAGAAAAAAAAAAACAAATCATGATCCTTCCCTCTTATCCTTTCCTTTCATCCCTTAACTCTTACAATTGTTAAATATGCCACCCAAAACTCACTATCCAACCCTTCAATTCGTGTAAGAAATGTACCTGATATGCCTCTTTATCTCAAGTCTACCAAACACTAGCTCTTCTAGAGATTCCCGCCACCGCCCCTTCTCCAACTCGTTACTTCGTGCAAGAAATCATTGTTCACTGAGTTACAAGTGCTTCAGAGCAGTCATGTTTGATGGTATGCTTCCTAAGTTACTGTTTGATAAGTTAGCATCTTACTATGATTTGTCCAACTTCAATTGTTCTCCAATTTCACAAGTCCCTAGCTCTTTTGTTTTGTATCAGCTACCCATGTTATTACAGTATTCATTTCTCAAATCATAGATTTTAATAGGCCTCCCTTGGTAATAGTTCTCATGCCATTAAAGCATTCTAAGTCTTCCATACTTACCTCTCAAATCATAGTACTTCAATGAGAAAATAACTAATAGATAAAATTAGATATCCAACATCTGTTGTTTCTTTAAATTGTATAAATCTCTTTCTATTATGTAGAGTGTATCTGCTACCCATTTTCTATTACCTTGTCCACTTTTCAAACCAAAGATTTTGATAGGCCTCACATTGTCATGCACAAAAGTAGTTGGCATCTCTTGGTCTTGGAAAAGATTCCTCAATCCGTAAAGGCATTTCAAACTATTCCATGCTTACTCTCAAACCATAGTACTCCGATGAGAAAAGAACTATTAAAGTGAACTTAGCTTAAACAGTAGATGGAAGTGTGACTTCAACTTGCTATGTATGATCTTCGCTATAAGTTTGACCAAACCAAACCGAGCCTTGTGTCCCAATCAATTGGGGTTGGCTACATGAATCCTATTTTTCCATTGAGCTTTGTCTATGGCTACCTCTTCACTTAGATTTAGTAAGCCCAAGTCCTTCTGTATCACCGTATCCAAAGTCAATTTAGGTCTTCCGCTTCCCCTGGCCCGACTATCCACTACTATCATGTCACTCCTCTTGATTACTATATCTGCAGGTCTACAGTAAATATGTTCAAACCACCTTAATCTATTTTCTTTCAACTTATCCTATATAGGTACAACTCCTACCATCTCACGAATAATTTCGTTTCTAATTTATCACTCCTAGTCTTACCGCACATTGACCTCAACATCCTCATTTCAGCTACACTCATCTGACTTGTTGCTTCTTGATAGGCTAACACTATGTCCCGTATAGCATCACTAGTCAGATAGCTGTAAATTTCCCTTTCATTTTGTTAGGCGTCCTTCGATTACACAATACACCAGAAGTAGCTCTCCACATGAGCCACCAAACTCGGATCTTATGGGTTACATCATTCGTAATCTCTCCATCCTTGCTAAAAATTGAACCTAAATACCTAAAATGCCCACTTTTTGGTATCTCCTTATCCTGAATTGTCACTTCTTCTATCTAGTCACTTGTATTGTTGCTAAACTTACAGTGCATATATTCAGTTTTACTCTTACTTATCCTAAATCCTTTGCACTCCAATGCTTCTCTCCAAATTCCTAATTTAGCATTAACCCCTGTTGCAGTTTCATCCACTAAGGCAGTTTCATCCACTAAGACAATATCATTTGCAAACAATATACACCACGGAATATCATCCTAAATATGTCTAGTCAGCTCATTCATAGTTATAGGTTTGACGATTAAACAAAATGATAGAACCTTGGGAGGGCGCCCCTAAGGAACCCTAAAAATCCGCATCGAGGGGAAGTAATGGCATCCACACCAGTACTTGAAAACAATCGGAAGAGTCCTTTAAAAAGGCTCTTCCAATGATAACTATCTATGAAGCATCGACACCTCTAGAGGTCGAAGTGTCTTAGTGTCCCGACACGGGGACACACGTGGGACATGTGTCCTACACGGCACGTGGCGTGTCCAATAATTTAATTTAAATTTTTGAGGGGGACACGGCGGGGGTGAAATTGTAATTTTTTTAAAAATTTGGGGGTCAAACTTTAATTTCTTATATAATTTCGGAGGTCAAACTGTTATTACTTAAATATATAAATAAATAAATAAACATACACATGGCATGCCCCCCACCGCGTCCATGTCTCCATTTTTTTAGAATTCCCGTGTCCGTATCCGTCAATCAATAAATGAAGATAAGATAACAACATTATCTATGGCATTAATCCTAAAAATAGCAACTAAAACTACCAGATGATATCCTTTTATAAACAACGTACCACAGATAAATATCCTCCCCAATAGAATACAAATAACCTAACTTGTTCCCTATCTTGTTGGACTAATTTAAGCGCTATGCGTGTGAAATGAAATACTTGAAACTGTTTCTTCCATTGAATGGATCATGGTCTAGTGCAGGGTTATCACAGTTCGCTATACGGATTACGAACTACGATCCAGATAGAACGATCCCAATCAGGGATCGAGTGCGAATTCGAAAGGGGACTCTGGCAGTCCAACGATTAATATTGTACACGAATGATAAGTACACATCCATATGACCAAAAAACCCCTCATAAATCAATCACATTCATAGTTTGATAAGTTAAATGTCTTACATAGATGCTACTAGTTCCAAATGAAAGATCCATGTAGCCTACCCCCACCGTACCACATTCCGAAGGGTATGACATACCCAATCCTGTTCCCGTTCCTAGTCTAGAGGTTGGGCTTTGTGCATCTTATTTGAAGGGTGGATAAATAACTTAATGCCATTTTAGCCAACCATCTCAGGGACTTAGCTTAATGCTCTCTAGAATTCTTTGGATGAAAGGTTGTCCACTCAGCCCTGCTTTAATCCATTTTCTAAATGTTTTTTTGTTAAATTTAAAGCACATGAAGCCTAGGTTTTGGGTTACTGTGGAATGCACTAGAAGGTTTAAATCTATTGCTTACAACTGATTTCTTGTTCTCTTTCTATGAAATGTGGATCTTCGATTGGATACATGTTGTCTGATAGCAGTTGGTAACTTGGGCGAAAAGGTTTGGATTCTAGTTGGCTTTATGTTAGTTGTGATAAAACTTGTATGCTACAGGCAGGAGCATCTGGCTCTTTGACAGAATCTACCCAAGGTCCTAGGGATATTGATCTTTCTCCTGGCCAACCATTGCAAACAAATCAACCCTCTGGCAGCCTGGGTGTCATTGGTCGAAGAAGTGTTTCAGATCTCGGTGCAATTGGTGATAACCTGGGTGGATCATCTGCAATTTCAGGGGGAATGCATGACCAGTTGTACAATTTTCAGATGCTTGAGGCTGCTTATCACAAACGTCCTCAACCCAAAGACTCTGAACGAGCAAAAAGCTATAATCCGGTATGGAAGTCTCTCTTGATCAACATCTTGTGGGAGAGAATTGGGCAAATTTCTTATGTAATTTATTCTTGGCTTCCTAAAGAGGCACCCTGCAGTGACTCCTCCTAGCTATCCTCAAGCACAGGCACCCATTGTCAACAATCCTGCATTTTGGGAACGTTTAGGAGCTGATAGTTTTGGCATTGACACACTATTCTTTGCATTTTACCATCAACAGGTAGTTTGAACTTTCTATCTACTCTTTCTTCTCGCAACATATATGCAGTTTCCTTGATTTTGGTCTCAATTCAACCCCCATCTGCAGAATACTTATCAGCAATATTTGGCTGCAAAGGAGTTGAAGAAGCAATCATGGAGATACCATAGGAAATACAACACGTGGTTTCAACGGCATGAGGAGCCAAAGGTGACCACTGATGAGTATGAACAGGGCACATATGTGTACTTTGATTTCCATTACAATGACGAGATGCAACATGGATGGTATGCTTACTTAACTCTGGCACTTCATTCGAATTCTGTATCTTCTAACAGTTTTGTGCTTTTACGGTTAGAAGAAAAGTTTCTTGGGCTAATAACATGCAGATTAGACACATCTTCGGGTCATCGTGATACATAAATAGGGTGTTCCTGAAAGGAAAATAACATTACATGTATATGGTTGTATATTGTATTGACTTGTCATCCTATCATTGATCTCAGGTGTCAAAGAATCAAGACTGAGTTCACATTTGAGTACAACTACCTTGAAGATGAACTTATCGTGTAGAATATGTACAGAATCCATCAGATTGCTGAAAGTTAACATCTTCCAGCTTTTGCCATCCTGATGAGACTTGTAACTTCGTATTATCATGTGAGTGGTTAATTTCCACATAAGCGGCTCCTCATAACTTTTAGGGCCTTTGCTCTCCCCCTCTCTCCCTCTCCCTTGCTCCTCTCTTTGAAGGATTAATTGTAACATCCACTTATGCAAATATCTGCTGTCCTTTTAATTTTCTGCCTCGTGAAATCTCTTCTTTGTCCTTATCCTTGAAATCTTGCTGTTAAAACAGCTGTCTGTCAAGTTGTTTGTCACCTGATGCTCATTTATCTGTCATATTTTTCAATAGAATTCTACGTTCTCTTCCCCAATGGAGTCCTGCTGAGTTGTTGCAATTTGTGCGCTTCACAATGACTAATAGGGTAGTTATCTCAGAAAGGATTGTTGTTAACCATGGAGAAATGTCTCAGATTGTATGACCCCCAGGTGAAATGCAATGCTTATGAACTACAAATTGGAAAGGACCGTTATCTCAGAAAGGACCGTTATTAACCATGGAGCAATGTCTCAGATTGTATGACCCCCGGGTGAAATGCACTACATATGAACTACTAACTGGAAAAAGTCTAGTATTCTGTGATGAAACAACTCCAGGCACCTTGCTTATTAGTCCCTTTTCATGTTAATATATTTGGTTGCAGGATTTTGGTGATGCCTTTTGGAATCGATTAACCAGTTTAATATACTGCATTGTTCATCGACATTCTCTTCATTAGAAACATGCCATTTGTGTTGGTGTGTGTGGGTTATTTCCCGGGATGTTTTTTGTGAACTGGTTGCCCTACTACGATGTTTTTGGAGTTGGAACTTTCAAAGTATTTAGTCTTTTAACAACTGCATTAGAAAGGAGGTCATTGAATTACTGCCGACCTTTCTTGTTCACAACACCTAGGGAAATTTAGAAGTGAAAACTAGTTCGTGGTGGCTGAATTATAATTCTTCCGAAAGAAGAGGTTATGCAAGTCAACATCATTTTACACTCCTTTCACTCCCCCAAAGTGTCGTGTGTTGGAACAGTTTTAGACACGCATCTACTTTTATATCCGTTCTTATGTCCTCTCCGACAAGTGATAACTGAAATTTTTTAGCACTTTTTTTAAAGAGGGAATGTACCAAATGTTTTGTGACTAACATTGCCATAAGAAGGTACTGCCATCATTTGAAATTTAATTTCTTCTCTAGACATCATTATTTGAACAATGTTCAAATAATTTCCCCCCCTCTACACAGGGCAACACACGTCTCCCAAACCCTAACACCGAAAAATTATCGGTTGGGACCCATGCACCATGACTGCTAAATAATTATTCCTCACATTCTTTTTCCTTAAAAATCAACGGGCAACGTTATTGAACAGTGCTAGAAACACAACTTTCAAACAAATTTCCGTACACAATTGCACCCAAAATTGTTTGGTGGAATTTGGCCTATGCATGTATGTCTAAAGGCTCAGGAGTTGCCGAGTTGCATCGTAAAGTGTTCCGACACTTTTTGAACATTATCGTGTTCACGCACCCTGTTTCCTTAATCATCGTTTTATGGTCTCTGAAGCATTCTCTGGTTTCTTCTTATATTGCCGGCCTCTGTTTCCTCTTTTTTTCTTGATTGCTTCTTATAATCCTTCAACTTTACCCATATATACTTTTGTATTGAGATTGTACCCTTATGTATTATGGAATCACCATTTTACTGCGGATTTACTAGACGTTTTCTTTTTCTCGTAAAGCCTATATTTTGAAGGTATCCTCCGTTTTTTCCAAAGCAATATACGAAATGAGATTAAATTCCTTCCGCCGGCGGCGAAAACTATGGGTTTTCTACCATCGCCATTTTATAAAGTAAAACTCAACTTTTGATTGATCTATTGATATCCAATCAACTCGATTTTTTGATTGAATATCATACACTATAGATACTATAAGATGAACGGTTCAGATTATAACAATCAAAGCATGGTGGAGTCCACAGTGGGCGGCGGTGAAAACCCACAGTTTCCACCGCGCCGGCGGAAAGAATTTAATCTCGAAATGAAAAACCATCTTTTATATTTCCCTTTTGCTTCTCCTTTTCTGTATATTTCACACCAGCCACACTGCCACAACTCATTCTCTCTCTCTCTCTCTCTCTCTCTCTCTCTCTCTCTCTCTCTGCATCATAACCATGCACAATGTCTTCTCCAAAAAAAAAACAAAAACCAAAAAAACCCATGCATAATGACATTTTCGGTTACATTTTCCCCTTTGATAGGAGTAAAAGCCTAATACTTCTTTGGACTTTTTTCCCCACTCTCACCACCATTAACACGATTTCCCTCTCCACAATCTCAGCTTTCCCTCGGAAAACAATCCTTAGTTCTCGCTCACACCCCCGTACCCACCTCACGAAAGCAGTTGCCTTTTTTCCCGCACTTTCTCTCTCTACAACTGCAAAAAAAAACGCCCACGTCCATACCAAACCAAACCCAAGGGGTCTGAATCAAACCCTTTCAACAATCCCCATACAAAACCCATCAATTTTCTGATAAAACCTTCCCATCCTGAAGCCAAAAAATCAGAACTTTTTCTTGCTCCCTTTCTGCCAAATTGGGTGGATTTGAAATGTTAAAGCTATGGTCGTGGGTATGCTTGATATTGTTTTGTTGGGTTTTGGGTGGTGAATTCTGGGTTGAGGGGCTAGGTGTGAACTGGGGTTCAATAGCAACGCACAAATTGCCACCCAAAGTGGTGGTTCAGATGTTGAAAGACAATGGGATTCAGAAAGTGAAGCTGTTTGATGCAGAGGAATCCGTTTTGAAAGCCTTAGCTGGGTCTGGTATTGAGGTCATGGTTGCCATTTCTAATGATCAGCTCGCTGATATGACCGATTACGATCGAGCTAAGAAGTGGGTGCAGAGAAATATCACCCGTTACAATTTCGATGGAGGTGTTAACATCAAGTAAATAATCTTTCTCCTTCGAATTTTCATATAATATGTCGATTTTGCATGTAAGTTACTCCCGACACCTTGAAATATAAAAAAAAAGGAGAAGAAAGCTAACATATATAGCAATGTTATGCATATACCATGAAAAAGCAAAGAATATCCATTTTCTATAGTTCGATTTGTTACGTTTTTTTTAAGTCCTTGTTATGAACATTTATAACGTTTCTTTCGTCCTATTGTGGTCAGTTACGAAGAAAGGTATACAGTACACACAAACATAATTCTTTTTTTTTTTTCTTTCTTAATACTATCCCCAACCACCTATTCTGGTTATTGCACCATTCCCACATTAAGTTTTATGTTCACATAATTCGACTGATTTTCCTAAGGAAATTATTTGGTTTTTTCAATAGATCTTCCTTGGTAGTGCTTTTGTTTTCCTGATAACTCAAGTATCCGGGCCAATGCATATTCCTTATAGTGTACTTGTATTACCGGTATATGATTCATGGTCCCATATATATATATATGCATGAATGTTTTCACCAGAAAGCTGTTTTGGATAGTTAGATAACTGGATGTCATGGAGGTGTTTGTGATAGCTTCAAAAATATGTACTCCTAGTTGGTAGAACATGATTATGAAGTAAGAGTCGACCATTTTGCAGCTGCTTATTGCGATATGCATTTCTAGCTTTTGGTTTCGGAGGTTTTTGGGCGTTCATGGATTCTACGAAAGTATGTTATAAAAAACGAACTAGAGAAAGCAGAATTCAAAAATTAACTTTACGAGCTGGCCAGCGTGCTAGTTTGGATTTCGTTTGTCGATTGTTGATTTCATCTGTGCTTTTCATCCATGGTTTGAGCTGAGATTCCCTTAGGATCCTCGACTACTTAGTCTCGGATAGGACTCCTATGCTGACACCTCTTGTCGATTTGCTTCGGCAGTGTGTCCTTGAGCCTCTTAAGATTAAAATGTTTTGACTCATTCCTGTTTATTATGATGGAATCTTTTGCCTTGGGGTATTGGTAATGAAATGAATTGCCTGACTGTTGATAAAAAAAAATTACTATTCTTTGTCTTTCCAGGTATGTAGCAGTTGGGAATGAACCTTTTCTCAAAGCCTACAACTCCTCATTCTTGAATATCACCTTCCCGGCTCTTCAAAATGTCCAAAACGCCCTCAACGAAGCCGGGGTCGGAGACTCCATAAAAGTCACCGTCCCCATGAATGCCGACGTCTACGACTCCCCAGAGGACAATCCGGTCCCTTCTTCCGGGAGGTTCCGAACGGACATAACTGACCAGATAACTCAGATTGTCAAGTTCCTAGACCAGCACAAGGCGCCCTTCACCGTGAACATTTACCCTTTCCTAAGTCTCTACTACGGCGAAGGCCAGTTCCCTGTCAACTATGCCTTCTTTGATGGGGACGCCACTCCCCTTGTCGACAACGGTGTTCAGTACGCCAATGTCTTCGATGCCAACTTAGACACCTTGGTTTCTGCCTTGAATGCCACTGGAGTTGCCAACATGACCATCTTCGTAGGGGAGGTCGGGTGGCCAACCGATGGTGACCAGTATGCCAATATCGAAATGGCTTCGAGGTTTTACAATGGACTTTTGCCAAAACTTGGAAAAAACATAGGCACCCCACTCCGGCCCGGGTACCTTGAAGTTTACTTGTTCGGACTCACGGATGAGGATGCCAAGAGCATCCTTCCGGGGGAATTCGAGCGCCACTGGGGAATATTCAGGTACGACGGCCAGCCTAAATTCCCCATGGACTTTTCCGGGGGGAGTCAAGAAATTAAGCCTCTCGTTGCTGCACAGGGCGTGGCATACATGCCCAACAAATGGTGCTCGTTGGATCCGAATGCCAGCGACTTGAGCAAGCTTGCTGAGAGCGTCGAGTATGCCTGTACCAACGGGGATTGCACGTCGCTTGGGCATGGATCTTCTTGTGGTGGGTTGGACGCGAAGGGGAACGCTTCATACGCATTTAATACGTACTATCAGATCCATGATCAAGACGACTCGAGCTGCGACTTCCAAGGTCTGGCCAAGGTGACTACGCAGAACATTTCGCAACCGAATTGCAATTTCACCATTCAATTAGTAGCTCCTTCTTCTGCTGCTGCTGCTGCTGCAATGGGGCGTCCCTTTCCTCTGGCTTTGGCAGTTTCGGTGGTATTCTTTGCTTCATTTTTTCTATAGATATGTTTTCAATAGATAACTTCTTGTGCTTTCTGTTCTTATTGTCTTACTCATTGTTGGAACCATTTATTTATTTATCTAAGCTACTAGGATTTCTTGAGTCTCTTCTAAGATTACAAGCATTACTCAATTTACGATTTAAATGTTTACTTTGAGAAGGGGAATTTCATTGCAAAAGCTGAAAACTAGTTGAAAGAGTATAGCAGAGTACAGGGAAAATGCTCTAAACAGGGAGGGGAAAGGGATCACTAAAACCTGAAAATACAAACAATTAAGCACTAATCCACAATCTGCTAGGATCGAATCTGCACTTAACCTATAGTAAAAGGGGAAGTCCACAATACACACCCCTTAAAAGGGTGTACCATATGCACCTATTTTGTAGTTCATTCATAACATTTTTTAGTGTTTCGTAACTTTTATTCTAGAATTCAAAACTTTTCAACAGTACGATTCGTAACATTTTCATTATGATTCATAACATTTTGGTGTATCTTGTAACCTTTATACGATTCGTAACCTTTTAACAATACGATTCGTAATATTTTCTCTAAAATTCATAATATTTTTGGGGTGCATATGAGACACACCTAAATAATAGATGTGTATTGTAGTCTTTCCCGTACCCATAGTAAAATAACCACAAGGAAATCAGCTGAATCTCGAGCTAGGAAAGCAATGAAATCACTATCACAGCTGAATCCACAGAAGCCGACTAGTGGACGTTGCGAAACATTACTATCCCCATAAAACACGACCAACTGAGAAAAAAACAACTGAAAGTAGAACATACACTTGGAGAGCGAGTCACACCAAACTAGCAGCCTAAATCCGCTCCTGAATATTAGATTGGCAAATGCCAGAGTTGATTTGTATGATGTTCAATGGAGGATTTATTGTTTCCCTTCTCTGTTTTGGCTCTAAACAAATATGAACGAGTCTGTGTATTTCAATTTTCCCTTGTTTTGGGACTAAACAATAAACATGTCTAAATGCAAGGGTCGAGTTCGAATTTTTAAATAGTTGATTCAAAATCCTAAAACGCATCTAGAAGCTATATAAAATATTGATGTTTCTCTTTCTTTCTTTTTTTTGGCAAAATATAACAATGAAAATTGAGTGAGGTCAATTGACTCAAGTGTGACGTCCTCGAAGGATAAAAGTTACTCTAAGTATAACATGCTAATCTTTTTAAAGAGTTCACAGCGACGGAAAGGTTTGGCACCTCGATGTCGGCTCTTCGCCACCTAGAGTTGTACCGTGTTCCAAGGGTTGGGCTGTTCGCCAATTTTATTCAAGTGGCTAAGGTCCGTGCGAAGGAAAGTATGTATCTATCGAGATATAGTACTTCACAAAATGAACTCTGTTTGGCCAACTTATGCAATCTTTATTACTACCAATTATAGGAATGGCCAAACTCTAAATTGCAAGAACCTTAGATAGCCAAATCAATTACATTTAATGACGCAAACACAACTTCTTCCGCTTGGAGAAACAAAAGAGGGACCACAAGCTCCCTTGCCATTGTATTGTTGATAGCAGTCTTGAACACATTTTGGAAGGTTGCAGTTCTTGTTGTCCAAAACTAAGCTACATCCTTTTTCTTCACCTTTAGCCACCATCACCATAACTGCAGACAGTTTCAATTCAACTTAGTTATCAGTAAGGGGAAAAACGATAAAATCTGTTCATGTTATCCTTTTACCAACATCAAAGGAGATTTCACACCTTCGATTTGTTCGTCATACAGTCATACTTATCACGCATAAGCACAGGCGGTCACATATACCCAATATGTAAGGCTCGGCCAGAGGCTTCAGCGCCTAATCTTATGCAATTTGATATATCAACTAAATTTTTTGACTATGATTGGGAATTCTTCCATAACACATCCCACCCAAAGTACAAAAATCGATGTTTAGAGAACATGACCCTGAAGACAAACCTGAAAAAGCAAGGAAAATGATACAGAAGCAAGAGTAGGAAAACTTGGCCATCACCAAGAGAAAGGTACTCTTCTAAAACTTGGATTGTTTTTGTTGCTCTATAGAATGATAGATTCCAACCATCCTAGCCAATGGGGTATTTATAGGGTTGGGGGGACACTGCTGAATGTAAAACAATGATGAACACAAGATGCCTCACATGGAAAGTAAGGAAAGCAACTAGGAAGATGTGTTTGATTCCTCAAGACTAAGAATGTGAAATCTCTTAAGTGTCATTAACTGTAACGTCATGCAATCACTCCATAATTTTTGTCCATTATCTAATCAATTTTGTTATAATGAACTCTATATGTCATCAACTAACTTGATTGTTACTTCTTACGTTAAATAAAGCACAGTCTCTTCTCTCGTATTTTTTGGGGGGTCAAAACACTATTTTTCTTATTTGTTTTTTGACAATCAATAGAAGAGTACATTCATATATTTACTGAGAACAACATCAAAGGGTCTCTAACCAAAACTAGGAATAACTCGGGGGTGGAGAAGAAATAGTGTGCAAAGAAAACCTATCTTGTATTTCCTTGTAAGCTAACATCTTATTGTCCGGTTCATACTTCACTAAATTCCAAATAATAGGAGACTAGTAAATGAAAATGCAACACTTGCATGAAGAGTGATGCAGTACGATCGACCCGGGGAAAAAAAAAATGCAATAAGATCGAGCATCTCCAACTACAACCCAACCTCCTCTACTTCTCATAGGGCCTGTTTGTTAGTCATGCTATTTGGTTAGGAAAACAATTTGCCCGAACTAGCTAATGAGTATAATCCGATATTTGGTAGGCACACACATCCGAATTAAAAAAGTCCCTCTATTGCTGGACTATTTATGGTCATCCCCAAACCCAACTCTGGCCATAATTAGTCCCCTTCTTCAATTACCCAATTATCTCTCCATCCTTCAAACTTGGGTATTAAAAGGAATTCGAAGGGCAAGCAATCATCCATCCAATTTTATCCACCCACACAAACTACTAATCAAACCAAGTAGGAGTATAAAACAATCTCCCCCTTTTAATTAATTCCTCTTCTTCTATATCCTCCTCGATCTTATCCGCCGCTCTTATTCAATTCTCAAAAACTAGTCCGGCTAACAAACTCCAAGCACAAATTCTGTATCCCTATATCTCATCTGCTTTAAACCCTTCCTCACTTTTCCTCCAATCATTTTCACTTTCAATACTGTAAATTCAATCATTTTTTACTTCATAATAAAAATTCGAATTTGGAGATCCTCCATTTGTCTTTCCCGTACCATCTACTGAGTTATTAAATCATGAAGAAATGAAATAGCCATCCTGTTTCATAGACTTATTTAGGTGCTCATCCTGCTAGGTTTGAATACTTAAGTCAACATCCTAAAATTTAAATAATACAGATTTTTTATGGTAAAAGATACTCTGCCCTGCCATTCTTGATTTAAACAAAAAAAATAAAATTAACAGTAGTTTCCAGTTAATTGTTCAATTCTTTAATTTTCTTTCTATTTCCTCTTCTTCTCATCCTATTTATAAGCTTTGAACTGTATGTTCCTTGAATAAAAGAGAGTAGAGATGACTCTATTGTGGAAGAAATGGCCAACGGATTGAGCTGGGCAATCACATTCTCAGAAATGGGTGAGAGTCGTGAGAGGTTGATCTTTAGGCTAAAGCTTTTAGATTTAAAATTTGTAAGGTTCTGTTATATTACGTAATCAAACTATGTATTGAGGGCTTATAATGAGCTTCAATAACGATGTGTACATGCCTTTTCCTTGGTTCTTGCCAAAATTGTTGATGGATAGAACATATAATGGAAGTTTGATATACATTGGCATCAAAGAATGAAGATTTCAATTTATTTTCCTACTGTGTTGTTCGAATCGTTCACATTAGTAGCTAAAATATACTTCTAAGTTCTAACCTTTTTGGATTTTCCCTCTGTGTTGTTCGAATTAGTAGCTAAAATATACTTCTAAGTTCTAAGATTTTTGGATTCCATAAAGGATGTGCTTGGTCATGGATCTGGATATGTTTGTCATGGGATGTTTTCTTGGAACAATTTGTATTTGAGTTGAGTTTGCCCTCTTTGGTAACAATTTATATTTGAGTTTGACACATTTTTTTGTGTAATTATTTATATTGCACAATTACTCGACTCCTTTGTTGGCTTTTTGTTTCAATCTTTACAGAGAAGTTGACTATTTTGTTATTCAAATTTGTCTTTTGGCTTGGTAGATATTTTCATCTTAATTTGTCTCTGCTTATAACGGCGTCTGGGTGTGTGCGTCCCTTTTTTTTTAAAATTTTTAATAAAGGATAAAGGCCATGAAATCTTCAAAGAAATAGAAACAAGACTTTCTACTCATATTGAATCGTTCTCTCTCACTCATGTGTATCCCAAATTTGAGATAGAATTTAGAAATCGAAAAAATCTTCGTTGAAGCTGTACCGAGCTGAGCTGTACAAAAAGAAAAAACTGCAACCGAAAAGCAGAACAAAATCATCCGTAAGCATGAGCTTGTATTGTAAAAACACCATACACCACATGACCCACTTGTTCTTTCCACTGAGCATGATTGCATTTGTAAGTTTCATCACGTCAATTAACACTTGAAAATTGATCCAGAAATCAGATTAAACTTGTAAGATATGGGAAAATCATTAACAAGAAATCAACTTTCAAAATGAGAAGGCAAGCTGTGATCACATATAAAGACATACTCAAGGCCATAACCTCCTATTCCGCTCGGATTACAGAGGCTTTCAATTCGCCCTTGTCCAGTGGCATCCGTCAATCTTTGCTAATTCGTTGGGATGCTCTTCATGAAGGGAATGTTAAACTTAATACTGACGGTTGCTGATACGACTTCAATGGAGTAAAGGGGTTTGGTGGAGTGTTCAGAGATTGTGATGCCCACTGGGTGATTGGATACTACGGTACTTTGAACTGTGGGTCAAGTTTAGAAGGAGAGATCTGGGCAATTAATAGGGGTTTAACCATTATCCTGGAGGAAGGAATGCTCAACGTGAAGATTGAATCCGACTCTAAAATAGCTGTGAGATGGATCAACGAAGGCCCTCCTCAGTCAAACAGGTGTGGAACTGAAGCACATTTACCATGAAGCTAACCAGACTGCTGGCCACTGGGTGCAGAACAAGCGGAGGAACTCATGCATCCTCACTGCAAATATCCTTAGCCCCTGCAAGACCCTTCATGAGCAATGATGGAATGGGCGTTGCCCACCTTAGGTTTTAGTCGGTTTAGGCTCCTGTTGGTCTTATTTTGAACTACTATATGCTCTTGTTCTGTTTTTTTCCTGTTGTTGTTCTGAGTTGGGACAAGGCATTCCTTCAGACACTCTCAAATCCATAGTCCCTTTCTTTAATGGGTAGAACTTAGAAGCCTCAGAATCTCATATTTTCGTTGTTTCTTCTATCAACTGTCATCAATTTGGTTCGGGATGCCCGTTATTGATATGCGTGATCAGTTTTTTTTTACAAGACGCGATCAGTTTAATATCACAGATTCACATGGTTTATTTTTCTTGATGCACATTCTTTTGCACTCATATCAATACCGTCTAGTAGATGTGGCAAATTGGCGGATTTGGATGGGTTAAAATGGGTCGTGGCCTCATGGGTTGAATATGAGCGGGTTAAATACAGGTCAAAAGTAGACGGTTTGAGATGGGCCTGGTCGAATATGGATCAAGCAATACCCAAACCCAATCTGTTTTCCTTTTTTTCCCCCTTTTTTGTTCTCCCCATTTTCCCCCCTCCCTAGTATGACTGCCACTGGATCATAGATGAACATACTTTTGCACCAACAACATACTTTTGCCAATTAGTTTTTTCCCCAAAATATGGCTGCTTTTTTTTCCAGTTCCAACTCTTTCTTCGGCTACCTTCCGGACCTAATTTTTATTTTTTTTGTCAAAATTGTAGGAGTTGTAATACCAAAAAGAACCAAATACATTAATGACATTGGATATTGTCCCAAACGGAGTAAATAACCAAACATAGAGGCCTAGCTACCCAAGATCACTACTAGATCCTCGCACCAGGATTTGCCAGCGAGTCGACCTCCAAACAAAGAGAGCAACAAACCCTCAATTGCGGCAAAGACCACCACACGATCCAACACCAGAAACCTTACCCAGAAACTCCCATAAAAGGGAGAGAAATCAAACCAACAAAAATCCCAAACCAAATCAACAAAACCTAAAAACAACTGAACCAAAAAAGAAATAGAAAAATAAAAACCCGACTGAGAACTCTGTTGCCTGAAACTGTTGCACCGGATTTGTTGGCTTATTCGCCGGACAAGCAAAGCCAAACCATTTTTCTTCTTCAAATCTGCACTAGATCGGCCCCAATAAGCACCAGACAGAGGGTGGTGGTGGTGGTGGGGTGGGAGGGCGGAGATGGGGGCGAATGGAGGTGGAGAGTGGATGGGGGATGCGCAAGTAGAGCACGAGGAGGCTAGGAAGTGAAGAAGAGGGAGGGAGGACGGAGGACGGGAGGTGAAGGTGAGAAGTGGCGGCCACCTCCGCCCCCCACCCTAGAAGGAGGAAAAGTTTGGAGAGAGAGGCTATCAAAGTAGAGAGAGAGAGAGAGAGAGAGAGTGAAAATAATTAAAATATTTCCGGACCTAATTACTTTCAGCTATTTTTCACCTTTTGTATACACAAGAAAAATTGATAATGGGGTTAAGGCTCCGTTTGTTTCGATGTAAAATATTTTTTTAGAAATCAAATTTTAAACTTTTATTTTTCGGTGTTTGAATGGCACATGAAAAATATCTTTCGAAACAATAGTTTTCCGTCGTTTGGTTGTCAAAATACTTTTCAACACAAAGGTTATATACTAACATGTTATTTTAAGTAATACATAGAACCACCCAAGCATTTTAAAACCTCCCAACACTTAAAAAAAAATTATGAATAACCCAACCAATAATAGACAAATTAATTTGGATTATGTGGATAAAAGCTCATCAAAAAATAACCCAATCCTCCAATTGTTCATCGTTACTATCTGAATCAGTTTAGTAACGATAAATGTTCGTCTGTGAGCGACTCCTTCTGGCCAAAAACTTATCAGCGCACCATTTTGTCCCCCGCGGCTGATTAGATTTTGATTTGGGAGGGGCACAAGATAGAGAGTGTTTTGACACCAATCGGGACGCTGTTAACTTTGAGATGACAATTTTCAGAGGATTTTCTATTGCATTGAGTTTTTTAAAAAATTTAAAAGTACTATCCGTTTAGTGCACTTTGTCGCAAGGGGGAAACTGAGAAATCAGTTTTAGAAAATTGAAGTCCTTGTGTCATTGGCAAAAGAAAAGGGGCGACTATTCGCAGCTTCGTATTTTCTTCCTTAGCCCACTACATTTCGATAAATAGTTGTTGAAAATCATACATAACATTTCGGTAAATAGCTGTTGAAAATAAGATTATATTTCGGTAACTACAAGTCGAAAATATGTTCAACCTTTGGTAAACAACTGCCGAACATATATTTTCGGTAAATAGCTATTGAAAAAAAATATTATATTTCGGTAATTGTATGCTGAAAATGTATCTCAATTTCGGTAATTAACTGTTGAGTATAATTGAAAATTTTTAACGGGCTAAGGGAAAAAATACGGGGCTGCGAATAGTCGCCACTAAAGAAAAACCTTCACTCTTCTGTCACAGAAATGTTTTTCTAATTGCAGTAGAAAATACAAATACTACTACGACGCAGTTAGAAAGGGATAGGGTAAATTAAATAAAAGGTTTTTTTTTTCCATGGAAAACGAAATATGGAGTAATTATTTAAGCTAGATTGATAAAGAAAACCGTGTAGAAATGCGTAAATAGATGTGCATCGAAACAGCACCTTCAGAAAAATTTACTCCTATTAAAGAAAGAAGGGAAACTGAACTCTCCCAAACTCGGTTTGGAAATTTTGAAGTTAGATTTTTGCAGAATTACCAAGGTTGACCATCAGAGAGACGTTCGTTTCACCCATGGCTTGGCCAAGCAGGCAAAACTAACGTCTTCTTTCTCAGCAGCTGCCAGAGGCACACCGTTTTGGACTGGCGCTCTTTATGTTTATGTTTGTAGCTTATGTCGTTTGTTGTATTTTGTTTCAATTATGGACTCAGAGTATTTGTACACTTTCATATTATCAATGCATTTCTTGCTCTTTCACTAAAAAAATAAATAAATAAATACTTTATCGACGGCAGGTTATGTGTTTTGGGAACGTATAAAGAATGGATGAATTTTTTAAATTGGACCCATTACACCAAATTAGGTAAAAGCTTAGGTAAAACTCATCTATAAACAATGCTTAGATAAATATACCTAAACACTATTCACCATGTGTATATTGTTTTATTAATTGTTCTCTCTCTCTCTCCTCCTCTCTTTCTCCCCAGAAAAGAAAAAGAAAATAAAAGTAATAATATTTTAATAGAGAATAGGTTAAATAGATAGTATTGGTGTAGTCTTGATAGAGATGTGAGTAAGTAAAATGAAAAAAGTGCACTGTTTACTAACATTTTTACCTAACAATTGATAAACTTGCTCTTATCAACCCATCTAAACCCATTCACAATACGACAAGATTCCCTAATAAATTTATTTTGCCGATAAAAAAAAACCCGTTATACAATATGGACGGATTAAGTTGGATCATAAGTGGACGGATTAAGACAGAGTTCAAAAATGTGGATTGAGATGGCCTCCTCTACTTTTTAGGTACGGGAATGGGTACATTCTGGGTTCTTTTGGGTCAATTCGTAATGATTTTAAAACTTTAGGGGTTCCAGAGTAAAAACTCTGTAATTTGGCAATGACATAAGTTTGGGAGAGTTCAAATGTCTCCCTCTCTCTCTCTCGGGTACCCTGTGCAAAAAAAAACTCTCTCTCTCTCTCTCTCTCTCTCTCTCTCTCTCTCCGGTGGCTTTATGTACTCTAGATTTCAAATCTATAAATGCGTGGATACTGAATTGATCGTTCTATCTATCTAAGATTAGTTTTTTAGCCATTATTTCTGTCGATGATGGACTCCAGATAGGCCCGTTGTTTTCAGAAGAAGGTTGCTGGGATCAGAGAGCATCCATCATCAATCCAGAATGGTAGAGATCCGTGGCTACTGCGTCTGATCCCGTTCTCCATTAAAAAAGGTTAGCTTTTGATAAATCGTCTTTCCGGCGATGATTTGTGCCCCTTGTTTTCTGATAGCAAGTACAATATTCTTATTTTTTTGAGAAAAAAAAATCAATTATGTTCTAAATCTGAATTGCTGGGTTCAGTCCTTAGTTCTCGGATCTTTGTGTTACTGTTTAGCCATGTAGCCTTTCGATTTTTCTCTGCTCGTTTCTCTTGTACATTATCTTACTAGCAATAATCTAATCTCTTTTCGATTCACGGGATCTGAAAAGTCTAGGGCTGTCCAAGAAAAATCGAGAACCATGAAATCGGACCGAACCGATCCGTGACTTTTGAATTGGATCCGTGGATTGATGGTTCAGACACGGATTTGAAAATTGGAAAACCGTGAGATACGTTCGGTCCACGGATTTTCATTATAAAACCGTGGATAAACTGAACCGGACCGTGAAATATTTAAAAATAACAAATAAAAAATATATGTCTGTGTAATATTTAGTAAATAATTATAAGTTTTACCAATTGATTTTATTTTTTTCAGCAATTTTATCTTGATGTGATACTATTTGTTTGTTTTGTGAAACTAATTGGCTAGTTTTTGTTAGGTTTTATGGAATGTAATAAGTAGATAATGCTTGGACAATACTTGACTAGAATTGGCATGTCGTGTTGGTGAAGTCATGTGGTTGTTGCCTAGCTGTATCTAATCTTGTATCTAATCTGGAACTCTGGTTAATACGTGTGTGCTTTACTTCATTTGGTTGCTACCTTGCTGGATGTAATGGCAGATTGTAATGCTTATCTTTCTGGTGGCAAGAATTTGGTTTCTTTTTGTTAGATTTGCAATTTAATGTTTATGGAATGTAATCCGTGGATAAAACTGGAACCGAACCGTGACTTACGGATTGGATTGGAACTGAACCGTGGGACTTTTCGTCTGGACGCAGATTGTATTTTCTAAAAACCGTGACTCGCGGATTAGGATTGGATTCATAGTAATCTGGTCCAATCCAGACCGCGGACAGCCCTACTAAAAACTATGTGCAGAGACACAAACGTATACCTGTATAACTACAGAAAGACAGGCTAATAGATTGTAAAAAATACAGGAAATGTGATTTTCGATAATAAAATTTAACAGCAAGTCAATGTATTTTGATTTTGGAAACCAATTTTTGAGTAAAAAAAAGTGTTTGAAATATTTTTTTTGGTTTGGGAAGGGATGTTATCGTAGATGAATTTCAAATTCAATTTGGTAAAGTACGGAGAGATTGTTGGAGTCATATTAGCATAAATTAAAACAACTTTGGTCGCTAAGCATAAAATTAATTTTAGCACAAACCTTTCAAGTGAACAACCCTGTTTTTACCATTCATATAACATTTTAAAATTCCCCTTTGTATTCATCAATTTTTGATGCACTCTTTACGAATGAAGGGGTAGTTAGGTAAATTAGATGCTTTAAGGACAAAAAAGGTGAGTCGCGTGATTAAATACAAGAGCATTAAAACTATTTTGCAAGAATAGAAGGTAAAAATGTTAGCTTTTGATAAATAGTCTTTCCGGCAATGATTTAGAATATGTGCCCCTTGTTTTCTGATAGCTACAATATTTAAAATTCAATTATGTTCTAAATCTGAATTGCTGGGTTCAGTCCTTACTTCTCGGAATTTTGTATTAGTTGGTTACCCTAAACCCTAGCAATAATCTATTTTCGATTCAGTACTGGATCTGAAAACTATGTGCAGCGACACAAACGTGTAACTACGGAAAGACAGGCAAATAGATTGTAAAAACTCTGGAAAAAGTGATTTTCAATAAATAAAATTTAGGGAGGGATGTTATCACAGATGAATTTCAAATTCAATTCGGTAAAGTACGGAGATATTGTTGGAGTATATTATAAATTAATTAAAACAACTTTGGACAATAAGCATAAAATTAAGTGAACTAATTTTAGCACAGACCTTTTAAGTGAGCAACCTTGTTTTTACCATTCATATAACATTTTAGAATTCCCTTTGTATTCATCAATTTTTGATACACTCTTTACAAATGAAGGGGTAATTAGGTAAATTAGATACTTTAAGGACAAAAAAGGTGAGTCGTGTGATCAAATACAAAATCATTATCTATTTTGCAAGAATAGAAGGTAAAATTATGGATTTGGTACCAGGAGTAGGTAGCTAATAAAGGTGTGACGTTGAGAAGCATACCATACGTAGTAGATAAGTTATGGAAGATAATCTTATTTGAAGGAATTTGGTTCATGACCATAATAGGAAGAGACAGAGAGAGAAGATCAAAATGAAAAAGATCAAAATGAAACTAAAATCATATCGAAATGGACAGTTCGTGGAAGGAGATGAGAGCAAAATGGTAAAGGGGTGATGTAAAGGGTTAAGTGGGTTTTTGTATGATTTTATTGATTGTTTAAGAAAAAAGAGATATTCCCAAGTAGGATAAACATGCTCACTGCTCAGTATATAGTGTAGATTCGGATCCCTGCGGTACTCCTATTATGTAGCTAAGTGCCCTCTTGAAAAGCTGAATCTTAGATTTTGAGGGGTTCGGGCCGTTTGGCTCCATTTTTCTTCATCTTCTGTTGATTTAGTATGGTGTTTTTTTTTTTTTGGAATGACAGTATGGAAACCCTTTGGCCTGTTAGCTTAGCTATAACCTATGCTTAGAAATTCTAGACCTACGGAGATTGAGGTTGTTCATTTGTTACAAGAACCTGATGATCATGCTACCTTTTTCTTTGTTTTAGGTAATCCATTTGTTCTCTCTATCTTTTTTCGATTAGCATTAAGAAGATTATCAGTTGAAATGTCCAGTTCCTTTCTCTATTTAAAAAACTTTTGACCAGTTTAGTTTACTTACTCGAACCAAACAAACCTATGAGCACACCAATTATTTTAAGTTCTTCCTAATGTGTAAGGTATTTGTAAGTTGTTCTGTATTATCAATTTGCTATCGAGCCCTTATGAAACTTGTTTTTGGTTTTTTTTCATTAGCTATTCATTTGTTCTCTACTTGGACATTGCCAAACCAAGCTCCCCTACTTGAAGTTTGTTCTTGGAATTTGAAACCGAATGCTATGAGGCTGAAGAAGTGCACCCGTGGAATTTACTCCGGCGATACTGGTGACATGGTGAATGATATCAACTTGCCTCATGACATAGTGATTGACATTCTGACAAGACTTCCAGCGAAGGTGGTAGGCCATTGCAAGTGCATCTGTAAGCATTGGCGCGCTTTGATTGAGGACCCTACGTTTGCTGAATTGCACCATAATCGCGCCAAGTGTAGACCAGACAGTTGCTACCTGGTAATCTCTTTAAGCCCCGCCATCACCTTTGATAAGATAGATTTTTTCTCAGTCGGTTACGAAGGTGGATCTGCCCAACACTTGTTCACTTTCCCGACCCAAGAGAAAGGTTGGTATCATATTAAACAATCTGTCAATGGCTTATTATGTGGGTACCTTATAAAGCCAAGAACTATTTTCATTGTGAATCCTACCACCAAAGAAGTCATTACCCTTCCCCAATCAAGTATGCCAAGAGGCGATTCCCTCTTTTTTACTCACCCAAGGTTTTCGTTTGGGTTTGACCCTTCCACTAAACAATACAAAGTGTTCAACGTATCCCCTAACCTACATCCGTGTGCGAATACGGAGTTCGCTGAGTACTCTTATTACCAGTATGAAATTTTCTCTTTGGGTACACATTCATGGAGAAAGATTGACGTTGTCCCCCCGTCCCCTCACTTTCCGTTTGGTTTTGGGGGCATTTGTGTGAATGGAGTTATATACTGGAGAAGTACATCTACGAAACCTTCTTCCACTATTGATAAGGAGGTCATAGTGGCATTTGACCTCAAAGAGGAGAGATTTCGGGTGATTCCACTGCCTGATGGACCCTCAGCCAAGCCTTGTCTGCGAGAACTTGGAGGCCATTTGGCTGCTTGTGAGGATTTCCCAGAAGATGTACCGGAGGAGCTTTGGATACTAGAGGACTATGAGAACTGGGTTTGGGTCAAAGTCATCATCACGCCGCCGCGTAATTTTGTTTTTGCGGACTATTTTCATACGAATGGTGCAATTCAGACTGGTGAGATCCTTTTACATAGCCCAACCACGGCCCTATGTTCGTCCCCCGACTTGTTTGATATTTGCTATTATGACCGGAAGAATAGTAGTATGAGAAGGATTGATGTCACCGGGCTTCCTCTTTCAGAGGTCATGGGTCCACCACGTAATGGTCTACTCGGAAAAATAAGGGTCTCTGATTGTGTGGAGAATCTGTTATCCGTGAGAGGAATTTAAAAGTTTAATCCTTTTTGCGTTGTAATATTTTCTCTATGTTAGACTTGTTATCGCATTTCATTCTTGTGAGACTTCTGTGTGAAGTTGTCTGCCTAGGGGTGGTTGTGTATTGATTCACGTTAGATTGTGGATTTTTCCAATGAGAAATTTATGGGCATTGGATTATTGGATTTAGGCAGAAGTCACAGAACGTATGATGGAATTTATGGGCATTGTATGGCATTGTTGATTCAGCCTTCATATCAAATTATAACCTGGTCCGTTGTTGGAGTACATAGGATTTTTGCAGTTAACTAGCAGTTCAATCGATTGCAAGAAGACTATTTGGATGTTTTTTAAAATTTCTTGTTCTCGTGAATTTTCAATGTCTTGGAAAACGGTAATGCAATGCAGGATCCACTCGTATAAGCAATGTTCGTTGTTATAGCTGCTCATTTTCTTTAAAATGGTTTGTTAGTGTCTTTGTAAAAATCAACTTTTTAAAATATCTAAGACATTTACAAATCATTCAACTATGTTTCAGAAGATTTAGAATTCAAGCCCGAAGTATGAAACCGAGCTGGATGTTTCGTAAAGTCATCTACCGATTTCTAAAAAAGTTAACGGAATTAGATAGAGGCCGACTATAGGTACCTGACTTTTCATGCTATACATATTTTTCTTTCTTTCTTTTTGTGTGTGTAGTTGTAATGTTGTATGTGTTTTTTTTTTTGGGTGTGTCTGATCTCAAAAAGAGGTACGAGGCCCTTGACGATGGCACAAGTGACTATTATGGCTCTAATGTGAAGGCAAATACTTTCGTTCAATTTTGAAGGCAAATATTTTATAAGTACTTTATTTCCCATTTTATGAAATAGGTTATTCTCTCATTATACATCATCTTTAATTAAAAAAATAAATATTTATTATTCAAATAAGTAAGTACTTATTTGAAAAATAAAAATTTATTTTAATTAGCGGAACGGGGCCTAAATGAGCTACATTTATGGGGCTTTAAAATCTTGGTTAGCCCACATCCTTTCAGCCCAACGAAATTCTGGATTAATAAAATACTTGACAGGTTACTAATATGTTATGGCAACTGGACGCTTTTGAGGAATTTTAATAAAATCTTGAATTAATTGGCGTTGTAGCAGCGAATCAGAGAAAAAAGGCCCTTAGGATTTACCCCCAAAGGAATTCGCTAAGTGAAAACGAGAAAGCAAATTAAGTGTTTGTCTTTCATGATGTTGCATATTCAAATTCTATGGAGGTCAAACATTCCAAATATTGGGGCCACTGGAGGGGTTGCTTGGTCGTCAACTTAGTGGCCCAAAATAATCGAGGTGCGCATAAACTGACCCAAATATCCGTTTGTTAAACAAAATAAATTAAATTGGATATAGAGTGATGAACCACTTCCCGTGGGGGCACCCACCTTCTCTCGAGATAAGGTAACAAGGACAATGACAACATTCTAAGGGCATTCACACTTCTCTCTCTGCTCCCTCCTCTAAGTTAAAGTAGCAAGCCAAACCCAAAAAATATTTCTTCATCAGCTTCGCTTGTAGCTCTTCACTTTAACCAGATTTCTACAAATGCTACAGTGCCTCGTGCAAAGTCCAGAGCAACTGTTCATTTGCTACTTAGTATTTTAATAGTTTTTATTTCACCGTTCATGATTATTTTAATGTTCACAGATATTTTAATATTTTCATTGCATTGTACACACTAGTCTTAATATTAAAAAATATGGTAGAGAGTGCATAGAGAGTAGGAGTAAAGAGTCTAATGTTGTGTAATTGTGAAAAACTGAATAGCTAAAGTAGAAAAGTGGTTTTTAAGGATTAATTTGGTCCAAAATCGACTAAGACCGATGCGGATGCTCTAATGGAAACAAGGGTCTCAATCATGCACCCCATGCCATGTACCACCCTAACTCCCGAAGCAAAGTCATGTGCCTCAGCAGTTCAGCTTGACTCTCTCCCCACTCCCACCTCTTATGGATGCAATGATGCATCATTCATGTACCATGTGACAACTTCATTTTTCTCTTTTAATCGCGTAGAGTATCTGGGTCAGTTCATGCATATATCCATTAATTTTTGGGTGACCGATTTTATAGAATAGTGGGATCCGATAAAAGCGATGGCAAAGTACTGTAGAGCATGGACAGACTGACATATATGGGTGGAGTGGCCGAACCACCCCCAGGCCCCACCATTGCTAGAATCCCCTTATATGTAGTGTAAAATACACATGAAATATCGGCACCCAAACTTCAAAAAATTCAATAAAAAAAGTGGCTATGTAATGAAAAACAATTTACTTCAATTTAAGTGTATATGTATGTTTTGTCATGTGTATGAATAAAAAGTAGCTATATGTTTTTCCCCTTCGAGTGCTTCTAGCCTCTTATGCTTTCATATCTCTAATAGGTACAACGTGAATGTGTGATGTTTAAGAGTATTGAAACACCATATGGTGAAGCCTCACGAATATCACTTTGTTGTGTCGTAAGAATTACCACTAATTTTTCCTCAATCATAACTCATAAGCGTCCGACGTCAACTCACTGGTTAACATTTTTCAGTACCAGATTCTATTATCTTTGTCTGATTTCAATTTCCTTTTATCCTGTTTGACTGATTTATTTATTACCCGAAATTTAAAACTAACAATTACAGGAAAATCCGACTTTCTATATTTCAAAATCAAAATGGAAATCACAATCGCAATCGTCTTGTCAAAAAGGATAATCCACGAGACACTATTTTTTTTCATAACACGAGTAGTAGTAGTCTTATGTGCTTCACCATTGTACGGAGTTATTCGTAAGGATTGCAAAATTAATTTGCATGGATGCAAAATTAATTACGGGGTTACAGAGTATGCATGTCAGTATGCAATAACATTTTTTCTTATTGTAAATTGTCGAACCAACTAGGGCTAGCCTAATTTTTTTTGGGTCACCCGTGTACACTCTCCACGGAGAGGTCAAGGGGTCAACTATTGGCTGAAGGCAATAATTGATTATTAGTCGTCCTATGTATGAGCGTTCCAATGTTCTCATGGGGCTTTTCGTTAAAGTGTTATGTACAATATTGGGTTTGATTTAGTTAGTATGGAGTCACATGAATGATATAGTGTCACATTGTTATAAATCTTTAGGAAATTGATTTTAACACTTCAAAAATTGATAGAATGGCTCCAAAACGACGTCATTTTATGTATCAATACAGTTCAATTTTAGAGTCCCTCCATCAATTTTTGGAGTGTCAAAATCACAATCCAAATATTATTATGCTTTATTTGGTTTGTGATTTGAATAGTGTCTTTGAAAAATAAGTTGAGAGAGAAATGAAAGTAATGATTGGAGAGAGAGATAAAAAGTGGAGAGAGATAGAGTAAGAAAATAGAATAATGATTGAAAAGTTAAAGAGAGAAATGAGAGTAATGATTGAGTTGAAAAATATTTTTTAAATAGAGTTGTGAAGTGAACAAGGCATAAATGTAATTCTCCTACTGCTTGATCAAAGAAAAAAAATCGCAATTCAAAGCTGGAGTGCATAGCGCAATCCGTGTAATTTCGGTGCCTTTCGAAAAATCTCAAACATTAATTGCCGAGATAAACGATCGAAAATGCAACTTAAAGCTTTGGCAGTACCTAAAACAGTTTTAAAAAAAAAACTTAAAAGCTTTTGCAAACAAGTTTTACTATTGACTTCAATTCACTGGTGTGTCATTTTTGTTTTTCGTTTTTTTTTTTTTTTTTTTGGGTTTTTTCCTTCAACAAATTCAAAACACAGACAAAGCACAATTTCTTGGATTATGCCTTTAGAGCTGTAAAGTGAACAAATGGGGACTGCTGCTATCACTGAGATTGTTCAGTGTACGGAAAAGAGGAGAGGAGGAAGGACTAGGCTCTGTTTGGATACAGAAGGAAAAGAATCCAAAATCTGTTTACCCTTTCCGCGAGAATCATTTGGGAGGCAGAGAGAGAAGGGTCGCCCACTTTATTGATTTCTAATTACTTGGATTATTCGTTTTTTTGGAGGTAGCGTAAGAAATTTCACTAATGGAGAAAAATGCAATTGTACGACTGCCGTAAGATAGAGGGTGCCGGCGGCGGGCGAAGATCAAAATACAAAGGCCTAAGGAACAGAGCACTGGTCCACTAAACAAAAATTTATGCTATCACTAGTAGATATGAGAGCGTCGATGACAAGCGAACGCCAACAAACGACCTAAGGATCAGAGACTATGTTCGTTTTGGAATTTGAGATTCTCTCTCTATGTACGGTTCCCAATAAATTTTTTCTCAATTATTACTCTTATTTTTTTATCTATCTTTCTTCACTTATTACTTAAAATTTTGAAATCAAAATCCCAAAACAAACCTGATAGAGAAAGATTATTCGGTTGAATATTTTCCCACCTCGATAACAGCAATTGACATCTCCTCGTCCTCAGTCCTCGCCCTACTAAATGATTGACTAGTGTGTTTGCAGCCACGCACCAAAATGCAGTGGCCGGCGACCGCACGCCGGGTGAGGACCATATTTTATATACATATTTCTCTCTCTACATATGCATACATATTTTGTGTGTTTGTTTTTGTGGTGGTGATGATCTGTTCTTCTCCTTCGTTGTCTCTATTAGCAAATTGAGAGAGAGAGAGAGCCATTGGGGAGGGGATGAGGAGGGATGTTTTGGTAAAAAATCAGGCATGTACACCCGGATTAGTTATTGCTACCTGGGAGGGCAGCAATAATTTATGGTTGCTTTCGGTGTATTAGTGAAGCAAAGGATTAGTTAATACAAAAAAAAGAAAGAAAAAGGGATGCCAAATGGTGTGAAATCAGTCCCATCAACCCCCATCCGGGTGTATTGTGTAATACACCCATCATATACATCATCCAATCGAGCCCTTAACGTACTATCCGTTGGTGCACTTTGTCGCAAGGGGGAAACTGAGCAATCAGTTTTAGAAAATGGCGTCACTATTCGCAGCCCTCTATTTTCTCTCATAGCTCGTTAAAAATTTTCAATTATACTCGACAGTTAGTTACCGAAATTGAGATATATTTTCAGCATCTAATTACCGAAATATAATATTTTTTTCAACAACTGTTTATCGAAAATATATGTTCAGCAGTTGTTTACCGAAAGTTGAACATATTTTCGACATGTAATTACCGAAATATAATCTTATTTTCAATAGTAATTTACCGAAATGTTATTTATGATTTTCAACAACCATTTACCGAAATGTAGTGTGTTATGGAAAAAAATAAATGGCTGCGAATAGAGGCGCCCTTAGAAAATTGAAGTCCTTGTGTCATTGGCAAAAGAAAAACCTTTACTCTTCTATCACAGAAATGTTTTTCTAATTGCAGTAGAAAATATAAATACTACTAGGACGCAGTTAGAAAGGGATAGGGTAAATTAAATAAAAGTTTTTTTTTTCCATGGAAAACGAAATATGGAGTAATTATTTAAGCTAGATTGATAAAGAAAACCGCGTAGAAATGCGTAAATAGATGTGCATCGAAACTAACACCTTCAGAAAAATTTACTCCTATTAAAGAAAGAGAATGACTATTCGCAGTCCCGTATTTTCTCCCTTAACCAACTACATTTCGGTAAATAGTTGTTGAAAATCATACATAACATTTCGGTAAATAGCTATTGAAAACAAGATTATATTTCGGTAACTACATGTCGAAAATATGTTCAATTTTCGATAAATAACTGCCGAACATATATTTTGGGTAAATAGCTGTTGAAAAAAATATTATATTTTAGTAATTATATGCTGAAAATGTATCTCAATTTCGGTAACTAACTGTCAAGTATAATTGAAAAATTTTAATGGGCTAAGGGAAAAAATACGGGGTTACGAATAGTCGCCCCCTAAAGAAAGAAGGTAAACTGAACTCGATTGCTACTGTATTAGGTAGCAATACTTCAGCGGCAACGGGTTACGTGTTTTGAAAACCTATGAAGAATGGATAGGTTTTTTAAGTTGGACCCATTAACAACCCATCTAAACCCATGCACAATATGACAAGATCCCCTAATAAATTTATTTTGCCAATAATTAAAAAAAAAAACCCGTTATACAATATGAACGGATTAGGTTGGGTTACAAGTGGACGGATTAAGACTGGTTCAAAAATGTGGATTGAGATGACCTCCTCTGCCTTTTAGGTACGGGAATGGATACATTCTGG
Organism: Rhododendron ovatum; assembly: GCA_019656835.1. NCBI lineage: Eukaryota > Viridiplantae > Streptophyta > Magnoliopsida > Ericales > Ericaceae > Rhododendron > Rhododendron ovatum. The sequence goes on from CM033796.1 coordinate 14,888,399, forward strand.
GTTCTTTTGGGTCAATCCGTAATGATTTTACTTTTAGGGGTTCCAGAGTAAAAACTCTGTAATTTGGCATTGCTATAAATTTGGGAGAGTTCAAATACCGGGTACCCTGTGGGAAAAAAAAACAAAACCCTCCCTCTCTCTCTCCTGGTGACCAAAAGTACAAATCGGAGGCTGGAGAGGTCGACGGTAAAAACTTCTCTCTCTCTCTCTCTCTCTCTCTCTCGGTGACCTCTATAGTACAAATCGGAGGCTGGAGAGGTCGACGGTAAAAACGTCTCTCTCTCTCTCTCTCTCTCTCTCTCTCTGCGGTGGCTTTATGTACTCTAGATTTCAGATCTATAAATGCGTGGATACTGATTTGATCGTTCTATCCATCTAAGATTAGTTTTTTAGCCATTATTTCTGTCGATGATGGACTCGAGATAGGTCCGTTGTTTTCAGAAGAAGGTTGCTGGGATCAGAGAGCATCCATCAATCCAGAATGGTAGAGATCCGTGGCTACTGCGTCTGATCCCTTTCTCCATTAAAAAAGGTTAGCTTTTGATTAATCGTCTTTCCGGCGATGATTTGTGCCCCTTGTTTTCTGATAGCTAGTACAATATTCTTATTTTTTGGAGAAAAAAAAGCATTTATGTTCTAAATCTGAACTGCTGGGTTCAGTCGCTACTTCTCGGATCTTTGTATTACTGTTTAGCCATGTAGCCCTTACGATTTCTCTCTGCTCGTCTCTCTCTTGTACATTATCTTACTAGCAATAATCTAATCTCTTTTCGATTCACGGGATCTGAAAAGTCAAGGGCTGTCCAAGAAAAACCGAGAATTGTGAAACCATACCGAACCGATCCGTGGATTGATGGTCCGGACACGGATTTGAAAATTGAAAAACCGTGAGATTCGGTTCGGTCCACGGATTTTCATTATGAAATCGTGGATAAACTGAACCGAACCGTGAAATATTTAAAAATAAAAAATATATATGTGTGTAATATTCAGTAAATAATTATAAGTTTTACCAAGTGATTTTATTTTTTTCAGCAATTTTATCTTGATGTGATACTATTTGTTTGTTTTGTGAAACTAATTGGCTAGTTTTTGTTAGGTTTTATGGAATGTAATAAGTAGATAATGCTTGGACAATACTTGACTAGAATTTGCATGTTGTGTTGGTGAAGTCATGTGGCTGCTGCCTTGCTGTATCTAATCTGGAACTTTGGATAATACTTGTGTGCTTTACTTTATTTGGTTGCTACCTTGCTGGATGTAATGGCAAATTGTAAAGCTTGTTTTTTTGTCGGCAAGAATTTGGTTTCTTTTTGTTAGATTTGCAATTTAGTGTTTATGGAATGTAATCTGTGGATAAAACTGGAACCGAACCGTGACTCACGGATTGGATTGGATTGGAACCGAACCGTGGGACTTTTGGTCCGGACACGGATTGTATTTTCTAAAACCGTGACTCGCGGATTAGGATTGGATTCATAGCAATCCGGTCCAATCCAGACCGCGGACAGCCCTACTGAAAACTATGTGCAGAGACACAAACGTATAACTACAGAAAGAGAGGCAAATAGATTGTAAAAAATACGGGAAATGTGATTTTCGATAATAAAATTTAACAGCAAGTCAATGTATTTTGATTTTGGAAACCAATTTTTGAGTAAAAAAAAGTGTTCGAAATAGTTTTTTGGTTTGGGAAGGGATGTTATCATAGATGAATTTCAAATTCAATTTGGTAAAATACGGAGAGGTTGCTGGAGTAATATTAGCATGAATTAAAACAACTTTGGTCGCTAAGCATAAAATGAAGTGAACTAATATTAGCACAAACCTTTCAAGTGAACAACCCTGTTTTTACCAGTCATATAACATTTTAAAATTCCCCTTTGTATTAATCAATTTTTGATGCACTCTTTACAAATGAAGGGGTAATTAGGTAAATTAGATACTTTAAGGACAAAAAAGGTGAGTCGCGTGATTAAATACAAGAGCATTAAATATATTTTGCAAGAATAGAAGGTAAAAAGGTTAGCTTTTGATAAATAGTCTTTCCGGTGATGATTTAGAATATGTGCCCCTTGTTTCTGATAGCTACAATATTTAAAATTCAATTATGTTCTAAATATGAATTGCTGGGTTCAGTCCTTACTTCTCGGAACTTTGTATTAGTTGGTTACCCTAAACCCTAGCAATAATCTCTTTTCGATTCAGTACTGGATCTGAAAACTATGTGCGGCGAATCAAACGTGTAACTACAGAAAGACAGACAAATAGATTGTAAAAACTTTGGAAAAAGTGGTTTTCTATAAATAAAATTTAGGGAGGGATGTTATCACAGATGAATTTCAAATTCAATTCTGTAAAGTACGGAGATATTGTTGGAGTGTATTATAAATTAATTAAAACAACTTTGGACAAGAAGCATAAAATTAAGTGAACTAATTTTAGCACAGACCTTTTAAGTGAACAACCTTGTTTTTACCATTCATATAACATTTTAGAATTCCCCTTTGTATTCATCAATTTTTGATACACTCTTTACAAATGGAAGGGTAATTAGGTAAATTAGATACTTTAAGGACAAAAAAGGTGAGTCGTGTGATCAAATACAAAATCATTATCAATTTTGCAAGAATAGAAGGTAAAATTATGGATTTGGTACCAGGAGTAGGGAGCTAATAAAGGTGTAACATTGAGAAGCATACCATACGTAGTAGATAAATTATGGATTTTCTTCCTAATGTGTAAGGTATTTGTAAGTTGTTCTGTATTATCAATTTGCTATCGAGCCCTTATGAAACTTGTTTTTGTTTTTTTTTCATTAGCTATTCATTTGTTCTCTACCTGGACATTGCCAAACCAAGCTCCCCTACTTGAAGTTTGTTCTTGGAATTTGAAACCAAATGCTATGAGGCTGAAGAAGTGCACCCGTGGAATTTCCTCCGGCAATACTGGTGAAATGGTGAATGATGTCAACTTGCCTCATGAGATAGTGATTGACATTCTGACAAGACTTCCAGCGAAGGTGGTAGGCCAGTGCAGGTGCATCTGTAAGTATTGGCGCGCTCTGATTGAGGACCCTACATTTGCCGAATTGCACCATAATCGCGCCAAGTGTAGACCAGACAGTTGCTACCTGGTAATCTCTTTAAGCCCCGCCATCACCTTTGATAAGATAGATTTTTTCTCAGTCGGTTACGAAGGTGGATCTGCCCAACACTTGTTCACTTTCCCAACCCAAGAGAAAGGTTGGTATCATATTAAACAATCTGTCAATGGCTTAATATGTGGGTACCTTATAAAGCCAAGAACTATTTTCATAGTGAATCCTACCACCAAAGAAGTTGTTACCCTTCCCCAATCAAGTATGCCAAGAGGCGATTCCCTCTTTTTTACTCACCCAAGGTTTTCGTTTGGGTTTGACCCTTCCACTAAACAATACAAAGCGTTCAACGTATCCCCTAACCTACATCCGAGTGCGAATACGGAGTTTGCTGAGTACTCTTATTACCAGTATGAAATTTTCACTTTGGGTACACATTCATGGAGAAAGATTGACATTGTTCCCCCGTCCCCTCACTTTCCATTTGGTTTTGGGGGCATTTGTGTGAATGGAGTTATATACTGGAGAAGTACATCTACGAAACCTTCTTCCACTATTGATAAGGAGGTCATAGTGGCATTTGACCTCAAAGATGAGAGATTTTGGGTGATTCCATTGCCTCATGGACCCTCAGCCAAGCCCTGTCTGCGAGAACTTGGCAGCCATTTGGCTGCTTGTGAGGATTTCCCAGAAGATGTACCAGAGGAGCTTTGGATACTAGAGGACTATGAGAATTGGGTTTGGGTCAAAGTCGTCATCACGCCACCACGTAATTTTGTTTTTGCGGACTATTTTCATACGAATGGTGCAATTCAGACCGGTGAGATCCTTCTACATAGCCCACCCACGGTCCTGTGTTTTTCTCCCAGCTTGTTTGATATTTGCTATTATGACCGGAAGAAGAGTAGTATGAGAAGGATTGATATCACCGGGCTTCCTCTCTCAGAGTTCATGGGTCCAGGACGTCATGGTCAACTCGGAAAAATAAGGATCTCTGATTGTGTGGAAAATCTGTTTTCCTTGAGAGGAATTTAAAAGTTTAATCCTCTTCGCGTTGTAATATTTTCTCTATGTTAGCCTTGTTATTGCATTTCAATTTTGTGACACTTCTGTGTGAAGTTGTCTGCCTAGGGGTGGGTGTGTATTGATTCACGTTAGATTGTGGATTTTTCCAATGAGAAATTTATGGGCATTGGATTATTGGATTTAGACAGAAGTCACAGAACGTATGATGGAATTTATGGGCATTGTATGGCATTGTTGATTCAGTCTTCATATCAAATTATAACCCGGTCCGTTGCTTGAGTACATAGGATTTTTGCAGTTAACTAGCAGTTCAATCGATGGCAAGATGACTATTTGGATTTTTTAAATTTCTTCTTCTCGTGAATTTTCAATGTCTTGGAAAACGGTAATGCAAGATCCACTTGTAAAAGCAATGTTCCTTGTTATAGCTGCTCATTTTCTTTAAAATGGTTTGTTTAGTGTCTTTGTAAAAATCAACTTTTTAAAATGTCTAAGACATCTACAAATTATCCAACTATATTTCAAAAGCTTTAGAATTCAAGCCTAAAATATGAAACAGAGCTGGATGTTTCGTAAAGCCCTCTGCCGATTTCTAAAAAAGTTAAGCAATTAGATAGAGGCAGACTATAGGTATTTGACTTTTCATGCTAGACAAATTTTTCTTTTTCTTTTTTTTTTTGTGTGTAGTTGTATGTGTTTTTTTTTTTTGGGTGTGTCTTATCTCAAAAAGAGGTACGAGGCCATTGACGATGGCGCAAGTGACTATTATGGCTCTAATGTGAATGCAAGTACTTTCGTTCAATTTTGAAAAGGGGAGTATCTAATTGCTTCTACAAGTTCTTTTTTACAATCTCCACACAATACATACCATCTTTGGTATTCCAAAATAAGGATGATGCTACGGTGTCCACCCGCCATTTGGGGACACCGTAATTTTTGGCATAACCGACCATTATAAGCATAACAAAAACCAGTGACATGTATAACCAAGGTCTTACAAAGGCATAACCCCTAAAATCCCCAATATTTTAGAGATTTTTGGGGGTTATGCCTTTGTAAGGTTTTGGTTATACACATCACTGGTCTTAGTTATGCTTGTAATGGTCAGTTATACTAAAAATTACGGTATCCCTAAACCGCGAGTGGACACCGTAGCATTTTCCTAAAAATAAACTTACACCAATGGGCAAAAGAGACGTGCAATGCACGTCACATTAACACTAGTACCCAGTACATAAGGCTCGGCCGGAGGCTTCAGCTAATCTTATGCAATTCTATATATCAACTAAATTTTTTGACTATGATTGGGAACACTTCTACTATCGCATCCCACTCAAAGTAGAAGAATTGATGTTTAGAGAACATGAACCTCAAGAGATGAATGCACAAATAAACGAAACCCAACACACTGGAGGTGCTTGCGATAGCTATAGGAGCAATTTGGATTGTAACATTAAAATCTGCTTTACTATAGCTATGAAATTATGATTAAATTGCAATAAAAATAGATAGTGTTTGCAGCTGAAAATTAGCTTTTAGAATAAACAGCATTTAAAATCTTATTTTAAAAGCACTATCAAAACCTAGCTTCTCTATGATCACATTTTAGACCCTCTTTCAGCTTAAAAGAATTCCAAGTATCTGGGGAAAAAAAAAAAACACAAATTGTTAACTGCACTTCCAAGGAAAATGCAAAAATTAATGTAGAGTTGATTTTCACACTCCCCAAATTATTAACTATGGAGAGTACGAAAATCAATATGGGGTTGATTTTTGCACTCTCCTTGAGATTGCAGTTAACAATTTGGGGTGTGCGAAAATCACTACATTTTCTTAAAACAAACAGTAGCAACTGCTTTGGGCTTTGTTTCCCTACTGGGCTACAATGGAAGGTGGTATTAAAGGCCTTTCTCCAGTAGTGAACTTGTTCAAACGCCAATTGGGCCGATTTCATGAACTTGTTAAATGCCAATTGGGCCAAACTGTTATTGAAATGCCCAAATGGGCCAAAAAAATTGAAGAAAATGTTGGGCAGGATCACGAAATAAGGCCGAAACACTAGCTAGGCTGACCCACTTACCCATAGCTTCCAATCGCAATCCGTCAACCCCCAAATAGACGGTTTTGAATTCTTTACAACAGCTGGTTTCTTGTTAGGCTTCAATAAAAAATAAAAACCTTTCAAAATAAAAAATAAAAAATAAAAAAAAAGTAAGAATTTCTTGACTGGGCCAAACCTGTTTCGATTCCAAACCCGTAAAAAAAAACCCTTAGGAGTTCATCCAAATGGTGCGGGCTGAGGTTTCCAGTACGGCCCTAAGAGTCCAAAACGACAGGTGACGGAAAGAATCGAGAGATGTGGTTACAATAGACGGAGTCCAATTAAGGTTCAATTCGGCTAAAGTTCTTATTTTGTAAGTACTTATTTTTCATTTTATGAAATAAGTTATTCTCTTACAATATATCACTTTTAATTAGAAAAATAAATATTTATTATTCAAATAAATAAATACTTATTTGAAAAATAATAATTTATTTTAATTAGCGGAACGGGGACTGAATGAGCTACATTTATGGGACTATAAAATCTTGGTTAGCCCACATCCTTTCAGCCCAACGAAATTCTGGATTAATAAAATACTTAACAGATTACTAATATGTTTTGGCAACTGGACGCTTTTGAGGAATTTTAATAAAATCTTGAATTAATAGGCGTTGTACTAGCAGCGAAGCGGAGAAGAAAGGCCCTTAGAGCATCCGCAGTGGAATAAGTAAAAGTGAATAATCAAAACATGTCACATTGACTTTTGATTATACCATTGTAGATGTCTACTCTATATCTTTTTCACTTCACCCATAAACTATTTCTCTTTATTTCCCTCAAAAAGTGAAGCTCGTATCTCTTGATCATCTACAATTCAACTCATCGTCACCGGATTAAGGTATTTCACTATTTTTTTCCGTTTCTATTTTTTCCCCTAAAAAAAAATTCATAATAGGAGGGAAGAAAATCGCCAATTTTTGCCCAAAATTAAAAGAGGGAAACGATATATTTTACCCAAAGAAAACGTAAATTGAGAGAAGTGAATGACGGAAAATGGAGGGGGAGAGAAAGAGTGAAATTGTAGTGGACCTTTACTTTGGTTATGGATTGAAAGTGATCATTGTGAAGCTCAACATTGTTAAACTCAACAACCTCTTAAGTGAATAATCAAAAGGTGATATATCAACTTTTGGTTATCCTTTTTTGATAGGACCACTGTGGATGGCCTTAGGATTTACCCCCAAAGGGATTGGCTAAGTGAAAATGAGAAAACAAATTAAGTATTTGTCTTTCATGAGGTCGCACATTTAAATTCTATAGAGGTCAAACACTCCAAACATTGGGGCCACTGGAGAAGTTGCCCGGTCGTTAATTTCATGACCCAAATTAATCGAGGTGCGCACAAACTGACCCAAATATCCGTTTGTTAAAAAAAAAAAAATTAAATTGGATATAGAGTGATGAACCACTTCCCATGGGGCACCCACCTTCTCTCGAGATAAGGTAACAAGGACAATGGCAACATCCTAATGGAAACAAGGGTCTCAATCATGCACCCCATGCCATGTATCACCCTAACTACCGAAGCAAAGTCATGTGCCTCAGCAGTTCAGCTTGACTACCTCCCCACTCGCACCTCTTATGGATGCAATGATGCATCATTCATGTACCAAGTGACAACTTCTTTTTTTCTCTTTTAATCGCTTAGAGTATCTGGGTCAATTTACGAGTGTATCGATTAATTTTTGGGTGACCAATTTTACAAAATAACGGGGCCTAATAAAAGCGATGACAAAGTGCTGTAGAGCATGGACAGACCGACATATATGGGTGGGGAGGCCGGGCCACCCTAGGCCCCAACCTTGCTAGAATCACCTTATATGTAGTATAAAATACACATTAAACATTTGTTATGTACTATATCGGCACCCAAACTTCAAAAAATTCAATAAAAAAAGTGACTATGTAATGAAAAACAATTTCCCCTTCTGTCCCAAAAATGATGACAATTTTTGAAATTCATGTTATTTTTCATCGTTTATATCTTTCAATCTATAATATTTTTTATGAGTTTAAAAACTTTGTATAATAGAACTAATCGATAACTATCAAATAAGATCCATATTGCATATTTTTTGAGATCCATATTGAAAGATATAAGGAATTGAAATTGCAACAGATATCAAAAATTGACATCCAATTTGAGACGGAGAGAGTACTTCATTTTAAATGCATATGCATGTTTTGTCATATGCCTTATTTTTTAAGAAGACAATTTCGAGTTCAAAAATAATAGGTTTATTAAAATTTAAAAATATGCAATATAGATCTTATTTGAAAGATCTCGATAAAATCTTTTATACGGTGTAAAAAAAATTAAAAATTTATTTTTTATTTACACTATTTTTGAATTTGAAAATTTGAAATAAATACTTATTTGTTCCAGAGCCTGAATAAAAAGTAGCTATATGTTTTTTGCCGGACTAACCTTCTGGTGCTTCTAGCCTCTTATGCTTTCATATCTGTAATACGTACCGCGTGAATGTGTGATGTTTAAGAGTATTGAAACACCACGTGGTGGAACCTCACAAATATCACTTTGCTGTGTCGTAAGAGCACCTACTAATTTTTCCTCAATCATAACTCATAAGCGTCCGACGTCAACTCACTGGTTAACATTTTTCAATCACAGATTCTATTATCTTTGACTGATTTCAATTTCTTTTTTATCCTGTTTGACTGATTTATTTATTACCCGAAATTTAAAACTACCAATTACAGGAAAATCCGACTTTCTATATTTCAAAATCAAAATGGAAATCGCAATCGCAATCGTCTTGTCAAAAAGGATAATCCACGAGACACTATTGGATAAGAAAATTTCAAATTTATTTTTTTCATAACACTAGTAGTCTTATGTGCTTCACCATTGTACGGAGTTATTCGTGAGGATTGCAAAATTAATTCACATGAATGCAAAATTAATTACGGGGTTACAGAGTATGCATGTCAGTATGCAGTAACATTTTTTCTTATTGTAAATTGTTGAACCAACTAGGGCTAGCCTATTTTTTTTTGTCACCCGTGTACACTCTCCACGGAGAGGTCGAGGGGTCAAATATTGGCTGAAGGCAATAATTGATTATTAGTCGTCCTGCGTATGAGTGTTCCAATGTTCTCATGGGGCTTTTCGCTAAAGTGTTACGTATAGTATTGGGTTTGATTTAGTTAGTGCGGACTCACATGAATGATATAGTGTCACATTGTTGTAAATCTTTAAATGTAATTTTCCTACCGCTTGATCAAAGAAAAAAAATTGCAATTCGAAGTTGAAGCGCAGAGCGCAATCTGTGTAATTTCGTTGTCTTTCGAAAAATTTCAAAACATTAACTGTTGAGATAAACGATCGAAAATGCAACTTAAAACCTTGGCAGTACCTAAAACAATTAACAAAAAAAACTTAAAAGCTTTTGCAAACAAGGTACTATTAACTTCTTTCAATTCACTGGTGTGTCATTTTTATTTTTTATTTTTGGGTTTTTTTCCTTCAACAAATTCAAAACACGGACAAAGCACAACTTCTTGGATTATGCCTTCAGAACTGTAAAGTGAACAAATGGGGAATGCTGCTATCACTGAGATTGTCCAGTATACGGAAAAGAGGAGAGGAGAAAGGACTAGGCTCTGTTTGGATACAGAAGGAAAAGAATCCAAAATCTGTTTACTCTTTTCACGAGAATCATTTGGGAGACAGAGAGAGAAGGGTCGCCCACTTTATTGATTTCTAATTACTTGGATTATTCGTTTTTTTTTTTGAGGTAGCGTAAGAGATTTCATTAATGGAGAAAAATACAATTGTATGACTGCCGTAAGATAGAGGGCGCCGGCGGTGGGCGAAGATCAAAATACAAAGGCCCAAGGAACAGAGCACTAGTCCACTAAACACAAATTTATGCTATGCTATCGCCAGTAAGTATGAGAGTGTCGATGACAAGCGAAGGCCAACAAAAGGCCTAAGGATCAGAGACCATGTTCGTTTCGGAATTTGAGATTTTCTCTCTATGTGCGGTCCCCAATAAAATTTTTTTCAATTATTACTCTTATTTTTTTATCTATCTTTTTCCACTTATTACTAAAACCAAAATCTCAAAACGAACATGATAGAGAATGATTATTCGCTGGAATATCTTCCCACATCGATAACAGCAATTGACATCTCCTCGTCTTCAGTCCTCGTCCCACTGAGGGGGTGTTCCGGATGCGCAGTAAAAAAAAATTAGAAAAAGAAGATTTTTCAAGCTCAAATATAATGAAAATAAAAAATATTTTTTAAATTTTTTTACCCGTTTAAAAGATCTCGATGAGATCTATCAAATAAGATCTATATTGGTAGGACAATTATTTGCGTAAACACATGATTATTGAGCTTGAAAAATCTTCTTTTTCAAAAAAGAACTTTAAAAAAGAAAGTGGAACACCCTCTGAATGATTGACTAGTGTGTTTGCAGCCACCGCACGCCGTGTGAGGATCATTCTGGATCCCGCACTGATGAATCGAGCAGTTTAATAATTTCTTTTTTTAAAAACCGAGTGGGTATCGCAGAACATTAGCTCAATCTGATATGTGTATGTGCTTGAATCAAGCTTCTCATCTTTTTGTACACTAGGAATCAATCTTTCCATTTTTTCTAATTTTTCAAAGATGAGAAGCTTGATCCTAGCACCTACATATATCGGATCGAGCTGATATTTCGCGCAGTCCACTTGTTTTTTTTTAAAAAAAATTATTGAACAGCTCGGATCATCCGTGCGGTGGCCGGCCACAGCATTTTTGGTGGGGCGGTTGCAGTGCTGCTCAGTAATAAAGTAAATGGAAAGCAATGGAAAATTAATTACAGAAATTTTTTTCTTTGAGAGAAAATAGTACTCCCTCCGCCCCATAAAGTTTGGCATTTTAAAAAATGTGTGTCATTTTTAAACTGCATATATTTTTTAATCTATAATGTTTTTTAGGTGATTTTTTGAACTTTATTTAATAGAAAAAATTAAAATCTATTAAATAAGATCTATATTGCTTATAAAAATATTACGGATTAAATGATATAGTTAATTGTTTTATAGGGCTGGAATAGTGAAAGTGTCAAACTTTATGAGACAGCGGGAGTAACTTATTCGTGGCTTTGCGCAATCTCAGTCGTTCAAGTTGGCAATTAATGGTCTAGATTTTAAAAATTATATTCTCGCGAATAGTTTGACTATACTAGTGAATAGTTTTTTTAAATTTTGGACGCGCGCGATTGAGCCCCATAAACTTTATTTACGGGTTGCTTCGTAAAGAAATATTTCTCTTTTTCTTTTCTTTTATGTGGTAATGCAAGATATCCGAGGTTAGCTTGAGCACACTCCGTTTTTACAACTTATTCCAGTCTGTTCACATGCTTACGCATGTGAGTGAAGTTCTAAAGTTGCTAATAAAAAAAATCAAACCTAAAATCTTAAGAAGAAACAAACTCTTAAATTCAGGCCAAGACTACCGAACCTAACCCTTAGAATTATTATCAATTTGGGAATCTCTTGTGATCCCCAGTAAAATGAAACTTGCCACGTTTCATTCATATCTCAATGTCATTATCCTTGATGCAAAACATTAGGTAGATTGGTAGCCAACTCAACAAAACATGTTCGTCACAAGGAAAATATGCGTTTATTTTTCTGCAGAGAAATATGATTCAAACCAAATTTTTGTCCGCATCCCATAAGCCCATCAAGTACTCAATAAAATAAAAACTGTGATGAGACTCATTTTACGTGTCGCATGAGGCATCATCATGTGATTGGATATCTAATGTACCAAAAACACATAGAAAAGCACTGAGGTTAGGGTTATATTGAACGAACGAGCAAAACTCTAAAATGTTTAATAAGGTGTTTAATGATAAACGGCTCGTTTTGCCGTGAACTCCAATCTGGAATTCTCAATACTTTTGTCGCTCCATCATTCTATTCTCATCTTGGGGTGGACTTACTACTTAGATACTTTCGGCAGTAAATGAATACCCAAAAAATAAGAACCAAGAACAAACCACTCATAGACTAATATGAACAATCTCAATGTCCCGAAAACAACACCATTCTCTCTTTTTAATTTTTAACAAGAGGAAACCGAAGACAAAGAAGAAGAATTAATGCCCTGAAAATCTCTGAAACAAGTTCATGAAAAACGAGCACCAAAATGAATCAACCTCAAAGGGAACTCTTTGGGTAAATATAATCCCTAAACCTCAAAATAACTAAAACGGGGTTCATTACTTACCGGGTACCTACTACATATTTTGCTCTAGTGTCCCTACTACATGGGTACCATAAACCTCCAAATTGCTGCATTTCCCTTTTCAAATCCAAGAGAGAACTATTTTGCGAAACGGTGATGTACCAACGTGGCTGATCTGACATAGCGTCCCGCTCCACTCATTCTCGGCCACGTGGCTGTTTTGCGCCAGCAGCTCGACACAAAGTAGAAACCCGTGCCCCCGAGCACGAGCAGAACGGGACACTACTCCAGCTCGGCCACGTGGTGTCACCGTCTCACAAAATACTTTTTCTCTTTTGGTAAAATCAAACCCAAGCTAGGAATTGGAGGACAGCAGAAGAGACATATTCCTCATCTCCAAGACTTTCCTATGAGAATTGGAGTGCTTGTAACTAACAAAAGTGGGGCTCTTGGCTGGCCTGTACTCGGGCAGCAACCTGCCCGACTTGTACCTCACCCCACATGCATTGCACAGTGTCTTTGGCCCCTTTGGTCCTGCTCTCCACTGTGGGGTCCTCTGACTTAGACAATGGCTACACCTCCTTGGCTGCTGCCCGTTGCTCCCCTCCAAGCTGCCCCTGCTGCCCATCCCCTCCTCCTCCTCCACCACTTCCTCCTCCTTTGCTCCTCCCTCTTCCCCACCACCACCACCACCGCCTCTGCCGCCGCTTTCTCTGTCCTTTTTGGGCAAAATGAGCTCACTGTCAGCCAACCAATAGGCCTGTTGCAGCAAAGGAGGGTCTGATGAAATCTGGTCGAGCAGTGGGGTGGGATTGAAATGAGACCAATTGCTGAATTGGGTTTTGGTTTTGGTCACCGATGAACCACCTCTTTTCCTCTGGCTTCTGGCCTTGCGCAGAGAACTGCCGCAAGTAGTTAGGTACTTTTGCTGGGTTTTTTTCAAGGCCAGGGGGTTTGACTCTTTCGAGGCTTTTGACACACCATCGGTAGCAGTCTTCTGAGGCTCATGGTTTGTGGGTACCACTGGTGCTGGGGGGAGGCAGTTTCCACTGCTGGAAAAGCAGTCTTCAACATATATCGACAGCCATTCTAAGCCCATGTCCCCTTCCTGCTGCAAATTTTTACTTATTTTTCAGTTTTCAAAAGCACAAAAATTGAGAAAATTGAAGATGTTCATAGCTATGCCTAGTGTTAACTGAAATCAAAGACCTGATTTTTGAAGAAATTTGGGCTTTACCAAAACCTAGAGGCCTTGTAGTGTACCAAAAAGAAGAGATTTTTACAGAAGACTTTCAAAACAGCAATGAAGCAGAAAAGACATGAAAAATGGAGTTGAAACCGAAGGGAGAAAAAAGAAACAGCCTCGAGTGGGAGACAAGCTAAAATTAAAAGCCAGAGGAAAGGAAACCCCCATATGGAAGAACAGTAGAACTTACTTGCAGAAGTACAAATAGCCTTAAAAAAGGTAGTAGTCAGAACACCGGAGAGAGAGAGAGAGAGAGAGAGAGAGAGAGCTGACCATGTTGTGACTGGAAAAGAGGTCGTCAAGACTGCCAAGCTTAGTAGAAGGAGAGAGAAGCTGCTCCGGCTGATACTCAGAGGTCAGACCACCGCCGGGAACTGGAATATTCCGGTAGAAATCCATTCCCAAACTCCTGAAAGAGAGGAAGACCGTTTACACCCCCACGCCAAAGAGAAATAGAAAGAGAGTAAGGTCCTGCTATAATTAGGTGTCCAGCACGCAGTACCCCCTTCTCAAGGCCTCATTTTTCTGTCGGCAGATGGAAAGATAACAAAAACAAAGAAGAAATAACAATCAAAGCTTCATCAATCAAAGAGAAACCCCACATCCCCAGGACCCATCTCTCTCTCTCTCTCAAGGGGGAAAAAAAAAAGGGAAGAAAAGGAAGAGTCTTTGGATTAGGGAGAGAGAAAAGGAGGGGGGGACCTCTCTTTGGTTGTGCTGGGTAAAAGTGGGAAGTGAATTTTGAATTGCAGGAGTAATTGCTAGACCTACTGGGTTCAGTGGTCTCCCCCTTGAGAAATTTTTCAGTGGGCACGGGACACGTGGTGTCCTTGCCCAATCTTGGCCGTCCAATGAAGTATTGGACGGTTCAGATCTGTTCGGCTGCCGAGAGGTATTTTAGTCATTTCACCTTTTAAAATTGCAGAACAAATCTGAGCCGTCCAACACTTCATTGGACGGCCGAGATTGGCACGGACACCACATGTCACGTGCCCACCCGGCACTGAAAAATTTCTCCTCCCCCTTACCCCTCCCCCTTTTTTTTTACTCAAGCTCAAAATTTGAGTAAAGCCACATACAGTGCATCTTTGTGTACCCATTTTGAATTCTACCATATTCATTATTCCTTACCAATATCAAAACTCATTTATTTCCGAATACTACTATAGGTACGGACGTACCTATACCGATAGGGTATCGATGGCCATGCGGAACTCAATACGGGTTCCGTTCGGAAAATTCGAGTCATTCAATAATTTTAAAGCAAAAAATCGAGTGGGCATTGTAAAAAATCAGCTCAATCTGATATGTGTAGGTGTTTAATTCAATCTACTCATTTTGCTTATTTTTAAAAAATGAAAAGATTGGATCGAGCACCTACACACATCAAATTGAACTGATTTCTTGCAATGCCCACTCAATTTTTTTAAAATTATTGAACAGCTCAGATTTTTCTTACAAGACCCGTATTAGGCCCCATGTGATTGTCGGTACGGGGACAGTCGGTCCCTTTAGCTTTTCTGTTTTTTTTTTTTTCAACATCTCTTTTTACTTTCTTAGTATTTACAAATATGTCATTTTGACTCAAAATTTGAAGAAAAAGCCTTAAAAAACATGAAATTTGGGTAAAAAATGGGTATAGCATTGGAAGACGTACCCAAATAGACGTTTTGACCCAATTTTCCGTTGAAATTGGGTTATAAAAAGAGTTACGGGCTTTTTGGATGGGATGATTTCATGAGAAAGGAAAGGAAATGGCTGTAGTTTCTTAAAAAATTACTTATTTGGATTGAACATTTTCGTAAGAAATTGAGAGAAAAGTACAAAAATAAATATATATATTTTGATAGTCCCTTTCCCTTTCTCACCCCCATTTCTTTTCTTCTCCTTTCTCATCATCCAGAGGGAGTGTTAGGGCTGGAGATGCTTTTACGAACTCAGTAACAACAACGCGAGTGCATGAGCAAAAACGGAAGCGAAAATTTGAAAACATTTCAAACTATTAAATTCGCAAGAACAAGGGGGGTGTTTTTTTTTGGAACGGCAAAAATATTATTAAGGAGAACTTGATAGCGAATATCGAGAAAATGGGAGGGGGAAATCCAACCAACAGTTGGATGAAGAAGAAAGAGAAAAAAGAGCCAAGCGGCACAACCAACAAGCACCAACAGCCAGAAAGATACCAACCCGACCAAAATGTAAGGACAAGGGTTAAAGAGTGCAATTTTGTTCACCCTCCTTTAAAGAGGGTGAACATTACCTTCTCTCTTATTGGTTGAAATGATGTGGACCCCACCACAAAGTGATGTCATGTTTACCTTGCAATATACTTTTTGGTAAGCATGACATTACTGTGTGATGGGATCCACATCATTTCAATCAATAGAAAGGAAGGTAATGTCCGCCCATTTAAGTGGAGGGTGAACAAAACTCAACTCAGTTAAAGAGCTATAATGTAAGGAAAATGATTTTGGCACTCCAAAAATTAATGCATGCATTCCAAAAAATAAAAGAAAGTGGCTTTGGAGTTACACTGATTTTGGAGTGCCTGCATCAATTTTTGGAGTGTCAATATCATTTCTCTAATGTAAACCAAGGGCAAAAGCTAATAAAACTTTACTCTCTCCGTCCCTTTTTAAGTATCTCGGTTCGTAACTCCAACTTATTAAGAAAACACTTATTAAGAAAATATCATCATTACACCATTCACATCAACTTTTACCTCCATTTTTCTTATTTACTCTCTATAGAGACATCATTATTATACTTTTACTCACTAACTTTTCAAAATGAAATCTACTTTTAGGGGCAAAATAGAAAATATACTAACTTTTACCCATAAACTTTATAAAATGGACATTTATTAAGGGACAATCTAAAATGAAATACTGGATTTTAAAAAGAGGACAGAGGGAGTTATAAGGTAAAACGATTATTGAAAATGAGAGGGAAGAATCTTACTAAAAATTTAGGGTCACAGCTGTTCAATGTGTATTCCTCCTCCTAAAGGCAAAAGGAGAGAATAATGGAACAGTCCTGGGCTGGGCTGGCAGCACCATTCAAGTGCCATTATATTATTTTGGCGTTATAATTACACAGACAATCCATATATGTACGTTATGAAGGATGATGCCAGATTTCAAAATCTCATATCAGGATCTCAATCAAGATTATTACTCAGTACTACTCTATAATAATGAATGACATGTGAAATTATTGGAGAATTGTTGGGGTTTTGTCAGCACACCTCGTTTAAAATTAAACTTGATTGTCGAAATTAAAAAGTACTCCATTAACTTGCTATTTATCAGAATCTGAACCCAAGTGTTTTTTTTTTTTTTAATGTTTTGAGGGAGATTTGATTTTTGTGGTAACGGGCAGAGAAATTGGAGTAATAATAGAAAAGAAAACATATTGAGCACCCGTGCTGAGAGAGATGCATGTGTGAGCAGCGAACAAAGTCGCTCTAGACAAAAATATTGCCACCGTAGGAATGACACAATTTTTTAGATGATACATAATCTTAAATCAATCTTGGCGGAAGCTAAGGAGTGGCAAAACGCAGAATTTGTACTTAATGAGAGTCCAAACCACATGTATTTCCACTTTGATAGCTAAACCTAGTTTTTATAAGTGTAAATTTCAACTTGCTAGTTTTGGGTTCGAAATGAGATTGTGCTTACAAATCCCCTTTAAAATTTTATTTGCTTGACCAAAAAATGATTGATAATTTGAAAATTTAGTGATTCTTTTCCATATATATGCAGGAATTTTAAGTACTTTTTTCATCCAAGGAACATGCAGGGATCAATTCCATAGAACTTTTCCAAACTACTTGAGAAGTTGCTACAAATGTCCAAATATATGGAGTGGTGCATTGGCCAGGATACCTTGGCTCCCCCTTACGTTTGCCCTTCAAGTTAAGTCACATAACGCGCATGTATAAGCATAAATGAAAGCAAGAGTACAAAAGCGACTCTTGAAAATATTTTAAACTATCAAAATTCGTAAAATCAAGAATTAAGAGCGGAAAAGTAGAGAAGGATTGAGAAACAGAATTGAAAAGCCCTAACAGATAACCTAGCGCATGAGTATAAAAGGTCCAACAATTTACTTAAAATTTTCAATTCAAAATCCCCTGCCGGCATTTGCTTGAAAGGTCTGTAATCAAATGTGGAATGGCCAATGAGCTCCTAGCTCAGTTGGCATTACCCATTAACTTCCTTAGTGGAGGCCAGGGTTCGAGCTCCATGAGAGGCGGTTGGTTGGGGTTCAGGGTTATGAACATCCTCCAAACACTCTGTGAACTAACTTACTAACTCTCTGCTAACCCCCATTGATTTATACAATATTGCGGAATGATTAAGAATGCATTCTTCTAATTGTCAAAGTCTTTTAATTTTGTTACATCACTGGTTCAAAATCAACACCTATCCTTTAAATCTACTATTTGTTCTCCTAAAGAAACCGATTCTAACACAAGTCCAGATTAGACTTGTCCCTGTGTAGCTCAGTACTGTTCCTTAAAACTCGAAGAACAGGTGCTTGTGTATGGGTCCAGTCCAACAATGCGCACGCAAACCCTTGGTGAATTGAGTCCGTGTGTGTGACCCTAGCTTGGTGAATGCGAGTGTCTGCGTACTTTCTTTTTGTTTGATCGGAGAGGCAGAGCGCCTAACTATATTGTAACGATCTCAGTCGTTCCATTAAATTGACTTCTTCCGAGAGACTCGCACCGTCTTTGATCATATTGTAGGATTTTCCTCTCTCAACAGTTACTTCCACGTATCCCCGCCTCAGTATTATACCTAACAATCTAACGACTATATAATCCCATTTTGCATATTGGTTTTGGAGGCCATTAGAGTCACCGCTGAAATAGGGTGAAACAGAATCCAAGGGGTTTGACTAAGTGATTGTGAGAAAATAATAAGTACTCCTCCATAAAGTCACGGATTCTATTCCCATGGAGGTCAAACATTCTAAACTTTGGAGTCACCGGAAGTTATACTCGGTCCTTATCTTCAGGGTCCGGAATTAGTCGAAGTGCAAGCAAACTGGTCTGGACATCCAGTTATCCAAAAAAATAAATAAAATAGGGTGAAACAGTCAGAATGTATTAGTGTGAATGTGTGATATGACTGTACTTAAAACTTAACTACTTAAGCGACCAAAGTGAGCTATAGATAAATTTAAGGGGTTTGAGCGTAATCTGCCTAGCTGATAATTTACCTCTAGTACCTCGAGGCTCGAGCACAGACAAAGGTAAGAGTTTTTTTTAGAACCCTGCTAACCATACAGACATCTGTGCACAGATTTTGTTGTGGAGTCCACCATGAGTCCTACACAAACAATCCAAATTGTTCATTACATGTAAAATATTTTTTCAAGGGTTTCTGCCAAAAATCATTTCAATCCGATACCTATAAGTGTTCGATCTAATCATCTAAATTTTCATTTAGATTTTTGAATAATAAAGTTAGATGATTAGATTGAGTACCTATAGGTATCGAATTAAGCTGATTTTTTGCGGAGACCCATGAAACAATGTTTTATATTTAATGGACAGCTCAAATCATTTGTGTGGGATCCATAGTAGGCCCCAAAAAAATCTGTGCACAATCTATGATGGTGCACAGAGTATATGTGTGGACAGATTTATTGTTTTTTTTACTTTTTTTTTCAATAAAGCCATGAGTATATATAAGTTTGTACATATCATGTACATATGAGTTTTGTGGAGCCTGTCTCGGGTCTCACAAAAATGATTCGAACCGTCCATTATTTTTAAATTATTTTTTATGGAGTCTTATAAAAAATCAGCTCAATCCGATATTGGTAAGGATTTTTTCTAAATTTGTAAGAACAAAACTACTTAACTACTCTGTTTTGTCCCTACGCATTCCAGAATCCTTACTGATATCATATTGAGTTGATTTTTTACAGGACTTCATAAAAAATATTTTAAAAATAATGGATGGTTCGGATAATTTTTGTAGGACCCCAAGTGAGCCCTATAAAATCCATATGTATTTAGTATATACAATGCATATGTACCTAGAGCAGTAGCACTTTTTTTTTTTGTGATGCAGGTATCCCGAGCTAGCTTGCGAACATCTCGGATTAATCCCTATAGTCCCTCCAACAGTCATTTCACACGCTTATGCATAGGATAAGGTAGCCTCAAGAATAGATAACAAGGAAAATCGAACCAAAGACCTTGAAAAAAACAAATCCTAAGCTTCAGACCAAGACGACTTGCCAATCCCTTCGGGTTTTTCCCTTTTTATGAAATGATGCATAAAGTAATTTACAAGTAAGAAACTAACTAATCTTTAGCCCCAAATTTTAGCCGAAAGAGGAAAAAGATAGCGAGGAAAAAAGAAACCAAAAATCTAACTTTAGCACCCTCATAATTTAAACCGACAACCTCATTTTTAGCATGTGATGCCATAAGAAGATTATTTCCACCCGCCATATACTATACTAAGTGTTTCTTTCGAGTGAATGTTCGGGTTAGATAATCCACACATCGACTAATTTTTTCTGCAGATTCAATTCCACCATTCACGAGCGGAGAGTTTGAGTATATATACTAAGTATTACTCCTACAACACATAATCCGTCTACGTTGCCTCTCAACTCTGAGAATACAATAAGTGCATCCAAAATACAATAAGTACCCTACCCTCCAACTCCTTGAAAGGTTAGAGTAACCCTGAGAGCAAATAAAATACAAAATAAATCTATTTTTTCAACCATAATTGAATCCACAGCCAAGGATTATTCAACCAATTCGGCTCTCACTGCTGAAATCTAGACTGGTAAAAAAATTACCCTTTTTTTTTTTTTGAATCACCCTAAGGATATGCTGACCTTCATAAAATGTTTACCTCCTTTCACCCAATGCTCAAAGCATCGGTCCCTACCCCCATTATCCTTTCCCATTAAAACAATTATCCCTTCTAAACTAACAAATTATACAATTAAGTTCACACAATTAAAAGGAAAGCCATAACTACCCTCTTTTTATTATTTTTAAGAAAGATACAATACACGTCATGCAATTAGAGGGTTAGTGGTGGCTAAGAGTTGAACCTTCTTTACCTAAATGAATAGCTAAGTGCTCAATTATTTGGATCAACTTGTAAGTTCAATTACTCATCTTATGGTTGATCGTTCCAAACATGTGATGCCCATTTAAATTAGCAATCCTAGTACCCAAAAAAAAAATTTTGAGAGGCGAACAAAAATGGACTCCGTTCCTATGTATTATTTTTAAATAAAGGCAAAGGAGCGGGGTAAGTGTTAGGATCAAGCGCTTATCATCTTACCAAAATCCGCAGGTAGTGGTAAATGCACAACTCTATTTCCTTATAACCAAAGCGTAGTAGGCCCCAAGCGCCACAGTTCAACCCTCGTAGGCAGGATGCTGGTCCACGACCAACATATGGGATGGAAGCAAAGTCACATAATTCTTATGCGCGTGCGTGAGTAGGAGTGCGAGTTTGAAAACGCCTTCGAAGCGCATCCCAGATGCTAAAATCCGCGAGAGCGAGAATTAAAGACGCGAGTGCAATCCAAAAATCGAGAGCGGGGCGCCAGACATTTTGTGGATTGTAGGCGGGAGAGTGAGTGTAGGAGTGGGAAAGATAAGACCCACGCCCCAGCTGCTTGCTACTCTCAACGAGAAAAAAGGGACACGGCTAGCAATTATTGTACTAATACGATAATAAGAGACCAGAAAGCGATGCATCATGCATGCATCCTTGTTGAAATGAGAGAAAGAAAAATGAAAACAATAATTTGAAAATGAACTCTTTTCTCCTTCGCATGATTATGTCTATCCATGTGTAGAAAGGTGCTCTCGATCACCACCAGTTCTCTCTTTTCAAAACAAATACTAGTAAACAGGTTTAATCTTTAATTAAATCTAGGCATCCCAGAAATCCCCAAACATCAAATAAACAGTCGGAGCTAGCTTTGGATTCTATCCAGACTACTCTTTTTCTACGTTGACATGTTTGATATACTACCAGAAAACAAGAGTTGGTTCACCCGGTGCAAAACGAAGCACGTAATCCGACTTAACTCGAAGATTATTGTTAGGGACGGATTCAAGAATGTTGTTTAGTGGGGGCACCTTGTTAATCATAGCGGCAAAAATTTATTTTTCTAGTTAACCACAATAAGATCGTACACAATTAAGGCATGCATTACAAATTACAAAACTATAAAACACCTAATTTCACTTAGATTATGTAAAAATGAGTACAAAATCTCAGACAAAATTTGAGGGTATGTTTTACATGAACATCGACAAGTTTTAGAATGATCGATATAGTTTTATTAATGATATTATTTTAAAATATTACTCTTAGACGGTTAAAATAAGTACAATTAAGAAAGAATCGATCTAAATTGACAAATAATTCGAAAACCAACAAGTATAAATGCAAAATATGACGAAATTGAAACATAAAACTAATTTTATATGTATATTTTGGAGATATATATGCAAGCGTGTATGTGTAGTAGCACACTTAATTTCATAATTCTGCTAAATATACGAAAATATAACAAAATTATTTTGGTTTCGAGTGGGGGCACGTGCCCCCCTTTCCCTTTGTCCTTGATTATTGTTAGGATCAAGCGCTTAGGTAGTGGTAAAGACGCAACTCTATCCTTATACTAATACGTAAAAGGTCCTAAGCGCCACGGTTGGACAAGCGTGGGCAGGATGCTGGCCCGCGAGTCGCAACCAACAATTATAATGAAGGCAACGGTCAAGGAACTTCGGCCAAGCATTCTACTCTATCCAGAAAAATGCCCGTAAGATGAAGACACAGGAAAAGACTAAAGCTTAAACTGCAATCTTAATTTCAAACTCTAAGCACATGCTACTCACAACAGGTGACAAACGAGATGAGTAAAATTAAATGATGAGCAGAGAGAAAAGACCTTGACACTCAAGAATGACATTTTGGAGAAAATATAGGCAAATAATAAACCATACCATGCAAACAAAACTGTTTACCACTACAACCAGAATCACCAGAAATGCCAAATCAGGTTATACTACCCACCTTCTCAAGTAGTTCATCAAAAGATAACCACCTTCTCACCTAAAATGTATTTAACCATTCTAAACTAACTTAAGTGGAACCTAAGATAGCCACAAATGGAAAATCCTATCATCGCAAGATACCAGCATGTGATCATTAAGAACAACTCAGAACAATATCCGAGGAGAAAAGGGAAACAACTCAAGAAGTGGCGTATCTAACACAAGCAAAATCAGCAAGACAAAATAGGTCATACAAATAAGTTGAGCTGAAATGAGAGCACAGTCATGGACGGTTTATTTAAAGGAATAGGAAGCAAACTATCTGAAGTTGGAGATGACACCCAGTGAAGACGAAGGGAAGCCATTAGACATGGTTCTTTCAAAGGAAATAAAGATGAGTAATTGGACACTGCAGAGAAGGAATATGACCATTTTTGAAAATGTTTCAAGGACAAGAAGCATAGAGAATGGGGGAAGGCACTTTAAATGAAATCATGCTTCATGACCCTATAAAAAGATTAAAGGGAATGAAGGATTCAGGAAAAGTACCACCAACTTATTGTGATTCACATAATTACTTCTTCTTAATCAACATTTGAAGCTATATACCTTAGCAGTTAGCCCTCTACAAGGTGTAATAGAAGACAGGTGAGATCTCCATAGAAATCATTTAGTGAAGTCACTTCTACAGTTCTGTTGTAATTAAAGGTGATATCTTTAACAATCGTGCACCTTAGCAGTGAGAAGGTAAAGCATAAAAAGCAAAAACAAATGCAGTATCGGACTTACAGTAATAGACATGAATGCTATTAACATAGGATGCATCGTTTGGACAACTATTTGACTGTGGCATACATTTAGAAATTAAGGTGAGGAGAATGTTACTGTTATATGTACAAATTGCAGCCAGAGATTGATGTCATGGCTCTCTAGTCGGCCTTGACAGGTATTGGCGCCACTCCTCGGGAGTGCCATTTCTCACTATAAACATCTTTATGGAGGAGTTTGTGAGCGGTATGGCCAGTATGTCATATTCTTTAGGGGCCTATAAAAATGATTGTAAATAGTCTTATTAGCCGTTATCCATGAACGAAGGGATAGAGTTAAATCTATTAAATGTCCCAAGAAATAGAGTTTTGGCTTCAAGTACCAATAGCAAATTTCTAGAGGCTAGGTAAATATGAGGTTTAAAAACTTTAATTTGCAAATTGTATCCTGTTTTCATTAGCATTGGGAAAACACACACACACACACCCCACCGTAGCTATTGCTGTTGGTGCTTGAAGCCAAAACTCACAATATAACCATTATTTCTCAGTCAAACAAAGCCCAATGAAAAGATCCAAGCTTATAGTTATTTCTTATCCTGGCAAAGGGAAACGAAAGATACCTTGGGGACCTTAAGTAGCTTCATGTTGGCTTCCTCTACGGTTTTTTGGCCCTTTTTTGAATTGCATTTGGAACAGGCAGTCACCTGGTACATTGCAGGAAGATATGAACACATATACTTTGGGGAAAAGTTGTAACAAGAATGACAGACAGGCAAACATTTAGTCAGAAAAACTCACTCAGATAGTCCCACTACCTAGGTGTATACTACTGTAGCATATTATAATACGCAAAACAGGCCACCATACGATCTATTTGTGGGGCAAGGCAATGTTAAAATGACATACTGCTCTATCCGGAAGGTTAGGTTTATATTCTTCTAGGTCATCTTACCAGATTCTCCCATGTCCATTTTCCTCCTCTAGCCACAGGTAGAACATGGTCAATGGTCAAGTCTTCAGGCGATGAACAGTACCTGTTAACAAAAAAGCAGAACAATACTTTAGTAACGAACAAGAACTAAGGCTCCGTTTGTTTCGATGTAAAATGTTTTACAATGTAAAATATTTTTCATGTAAAATGTTTTTTCAGAAAATAAACTTCAAACTTATATTTTCTGGTGTTTGATTGGCATTTGAAAATATTTTCATAAATCAACAAAATAGTGTAGAGAGAGGAGGGGGGCTTAAACGGTGGAGGGATCTAAGAAAATTGGAATTGAACGTGGGTCAGGATTGACAATCGAGAAAATTGAGCAGTGAGAATTGCAGTAGAAGGTAGCGGGTTCATTTCGGAAAATAACTTACGAAAGATTTAATGGTAAGTCATTTTCATTCAATTGATGGAAAATGTTTTGCATGTAAAATGTTTTCCTAATTTTTTACACAACCAAACACCGAAAAATAAGTAAAACATTTTACCGGAAAACATTTTACGTCCAAACAAATGGAGCCTAAATGTAAAAAGCAAGATAAGAAATTGACAAATCATCAAATTGTTGAAGAGATTGATAGGCGTTGTTTGACCATTTTCTAAAATGGCATCAGACCTCAATTTGGGGTTGGTTCTCTCTATGTTTCGATGATTGATCTCCACATCCACATGCAAGAAAAGGTTGCACGGAGGGAGGGTGGTGGAGGGCTAGATGAGTATTGTTTCGCTCTTTCCCTAATAATTTAAACTTCAGGGACAATTGACTATCTAACAACATATACTGACGTATCATTGATTCCAATCTCCTGTATATCATAATTGCAAATAGCAGCCATTTATGATGGGTATGCTTTAAGTTCATTGGAATTAAAACAAAACCTACCCCAACAAGCTTCTTTGACAACCGAATATCCATCTTTAGACTTTAGAGTAAGACTCGCCCAAGGGACTATGGCAAGAAGTTGAAAACAGCTCTTCAGTCAATAGTTGCATATCTAATCAAATATATCTTGTTGAGATATTTTGTTTTCTACGTCGACAGTGCTCCTGTATCTCAATCACAAAATTAGGAGCGTAGAAATGACTAGAAGAGTTGACAATGTCCAAACTTTGGGAAGAAGGTTATCATCGCTGAAACTAATTCTCAGATACAATCTCTGAAATGCTACTACTCTAAGGCAAGGCATGTGTACAGAATGTGAACTCACACCAGAGAAAGAAACCTGTTAAACAAACCATTTTCAACAGAGAAGAAGTCGCAAGTGTTTCTCTGATTTCTTGAAATTCATTAGAAACGCACTGGAAAGCATCACAGTTCTGAACTGACTCTTAACCACAAAAGATCCACTAAAACTCTTCAAGCTGGCCGTTTAAGGCTCAGTTTCAGACTTAGGTTCAATATTGAAAGGAAATGCCAGGGTGGGGGAGGAATTCCCTTGTTGCTTGCTGTTGTCAAAATGATGTCCCAATTAACAGAAATGTTTTTGAAGTTGTGTAGTCTCTCTCATTAGCTCCGGACTACTGAACTATTCTGGCAAACTGTATTAAGTCTTGGGAAGCCTGGAACCCTCAGTATGACAGATACCTCAACATCAAGAAGGGGTAATTGCCTTTTCTGCGATAGGTTTGTAATTTAAACAAGTCACTAGGACCAATCACGTTACAGAAGCATAAATATTAAATAATGTTCACGGCATTGCTGAATGTCATTTTTTCTAATCAAACTAAGACACCTATGAATCTCACAAAAACAGTAGGAACCATCAGCACTTCAGCAGTATACTTACTGACAAGTGAAGCTGTCCCGAAATATTATATTTTTACGACTTAAAGTGTTTTTGATTCTTCGTCTCCTGACAACTTGCAGTAACTGTGGAACCTGGAAGAAGGAAAACTATTCAAATACGGGGGCTGCTTCTATTTGAGGAAACAAGATTAGGACACAACCAAAAACATAAAGAAGAGGGAAAGGAAACAGAAATGAAG
This sequence comes from Rhododendron ovatum, assembly GCA_019656835.1. NCBI lineage: Eukaryota > Viridiplantae > Streptophyta > Magnoliopsida > Ericales > Ericaceae > Rhododendron > Rhododendron ovatum. The sequence goes on from CM033796.1 coordinate 14,914,900, forward strand.
AGACAGCAGGTTACAATGATAGAGTTCCAGGAAAACTGTAGCATTCTGGCTATCGAAAATGTCTTTAATTTCATACCCTTAATACAGCAGGTATATAGAAGGATCCACTGGGAGAGTTAACAGTTTGATCATAATACTCTAGAACATCAGCCTGTAAAAAAATAACACCAAAGTTATTAACTCAGACATTAGGGAAATTCTTACAAGTGACAACTACAGTCACATACATGCACAGATAGAGTCCCACACCTTGACACATTGGGGGGTTGAGGAAAACCAATGGGACAAGAAACCTAGACAACAAACTGATTTAAGCTTAAGCCCTATCACAGCTGCGATCACAGCTGTTGATCAAACTGTCTGATCGGAGGGACAAGATCGAAACTGAATGGGTGTGTATTATCAACACACTGATTCGGTGTAGTCATTTAATCTACAGAGTGCAGATCCATCCAACGGTCAGAAACGACCGGGTGCGTGCCCCTTCGAATGGATGCGTAGTGGCCTATACACACTTAGAAATTTGTGACTCTCCCTCCCCTGACTATACACATACAAACATGAGCATTCATTTATGAGGTTTTGTTACTCGCAGAAACAAAATCAAAGTGGTTCTTGGTTCTTCACAATGTCGTTCGGTGGGTATTCTGTCTACCAGCTTTGCTCAGAAATAACTTTGAGTTCGGGCTTCGTTGTATCTTGAAGGCAGGTTTGCTGTAACTCGGTCCACACCATCTGGCGGGGCAAATACTATCTCTACAAGAGTGACTCAGTAATGTGCCTCCAAGCGATTGTGTTCCAGTTTTTCTTGAAGAGACGTCGTCAATTTCCAATTCAAGAAGGTCAGAACTCCAACTATTTGAATGGTACCGCCGAGCTTTTTTTAGTGAAATGAAACTAAAGGCTAATGTATCAATTTTCTCTAGAATCAGTAGGCCGGTATGGTACATTATTCAAAACCTAGGTTAAAAGTAATTAAACTACCTAAACATTGATGATGAATCTATGAGCTAATATAGGCGAACCTTTTCCAGGAACTCCAAACAAATAGCACGCTTCCAGCAGACAACATTGACAGGCCTGACAAAACGATCACAAGCAATTTAACTTACTATAAGGGAAATAATATGGAAATGAAATGCCCAAAAAATCCAGCAGAAGTTTTGATTCTCTAACTATTTGAGCACCCATGCACTAAGAAATATAAGCATCAGTTGCGACCTTACAGTTAAAACAGAAACAGAGAGCCATTTCAACAAGAAAGATCACCCTGATATTAATGAATAATCACGCACAAGTGATTGATGGAATAACAGAGAGAGCAACTCAACAAAAAAGTGATAAACAATGCTGTGCCAGGGGTACTGAAAAATAATGAAAGCATAAGACAGAAAGAGAGTGGCAAAGATGACAATCAGAATACATTGATGTAAATCGTGGTTATTACAAGAGAATAACAGAAAAGTATTCAAACCCAAAACTAGTAAAAATCAAGAACCAAAACTCTCAGTGGATACATTGTCAGTCTCACTAAATTCAACTAAACTTTGACTGCTAAAGAGTTGGATCTGAGCATGTAGACAACTCATGGAGGACCCATACAGACCATGTCATGCAATATTATGTAAAGCTGCTGAAACACCCTTTACTACTGCAGCCTAATCCGAAGCCACAAAACCAATACAGCGCAAAACACTACATGTAAAATTCATAAGCAAAACTCAAGTTAACCCTTCTATCAAAATCCAAATCAAGCATCCTCGATATATATTTCCTGACTTCGTTTTATTTTTTCTCTGTGTTCAACTTCACAGGGTGATCATCCAAAATTTTGAGAAAGAGGGACACTTAGTATTAGGAAAGCACATTTCAGTCATATCCTTGACTGAAGATATTTCAGCCCATGATTTTAGCATCTCATGGTCAATATGTCCATGTGCCATTCATTCAGTCATTTATAGTAAATTCTGTAATCATGCTAGCTGTAATCTTGCATAATCCCATGACTTAGGGGATTTGATACTCTTGTACTCTGTATATATAGTGATCAAAGATGAATAAAATGTAAAGAACTTCCAGAATTTTACATGGTATCAGAGCTACACTAAATCCATATAGTTCTTTACATCATTCTTTACATCTCACAATGTCTTCAACTGATTCTACCCCAAAGAGTCAAGGAAATACCCCTCCTGTCCAGCATGAATCCATAGATAATCCCTACTTCTTGCACCATTCTGACAATCCAGGCCAAGTTTTAGTTTCAACTCTTCTAAATGGTGATAATTATCCCTCATGGCAGCGTGCTATGATAGTTGCTTTGTCTGTCAAAAATAAGTTTGGCTTTGTTGATGGTTCTTTACCAAAGCCAAATGATTCCTCTCCCAATCGTTCATCATGGGTTCGTTGTAACCACATGGTGCTCTCATGGTTGCTTAATTCTCTTGATTATCACCTTCGGGAGAGTGTTATTTTTGGGGAAACTGCTGCAGAAATTTGGGCTGACCTACGTGAACGATTTTCTCAAGGGAATGGTCCACGTCTTTTTCAACTTCAACGTGAGATTGTTAACCTCCATCAAGACCAACAATCTGTCGCAGCTTATCATACTCGAATGAAAAGTTGCTGGGATGCTTTATCTCATCTTACCAATCTTCCCTCCTGCACTTGTGGAGCAGCCAAAGCAATATCTGATCTACAACAACAATTCCGGTTACTTCAATTCCTTATGGGATTGAATGATTCTTTTACCGGCGTACGCAGCCAAATGTTACTAATGGAACCTTTGCCATCTGTGAACAAGGCTTATAGCCGACTCCTTCAAGAGGAGAAACACCGTGAGGCTCTCATTCCAACAATGGAATCCATGAATTCTATTGCTGCTATTGTTAATCATCAAAGCTCTAATTCTGGGCCACAGATTTCCCTCACAAATCCAACTGCTGCTGCTGCTGCAAATTATAGGGGCCATTCAAATGCTCCTCATCCTAATGGGGGACAAAAGTTTCACAAAAAGATTCGCCCACGGTGCTCATACTGTGACCAGATTGGACATTCTAGAGAGAAATGTTATAAGTTACATGGGTACCCCGCACATCCAACAATTCCATCCCAAGCTCACAACGTTGAGGTTCCTGATTCTCTTCCTATGCAGCCTATTGTGTAGCCTAGGCACCCACAATTCACACCAGAACAATATCAACAGATCATTTCCATCATAGGTAATTCGCAACCAAGTGCTCATCTTGCACGTAAACCATCTACCTCTTTTTGGATAATTGATACCGGTGCTACCGACCACATGGCTTGTTCTCTTTCATTGTTTAATGATTACCACCTCTCTACTGCATTAAACCCAGTTCGATTACCCAATGGCTCCACTACTCCGGTAACCAATGTTGGTACCATGCATCTTACTTCTAATCTGATCCTTCATAATGTCCTCTGTGTTCCCACTTTTTCACACAATCTCATCTCTGTTAGTAAACTCACTGCTTCTCTTAACTGTGATGTCATATTCTTCTCTTCCCATTGTGTTTTTCAGGACCGTCGCATGGGGACGATGATTGGATGGGTTAAAGCACATAGCGGATTATACATCTTTGAACAAGATGATGAGCATTTTCCTTTCACCAGTTTAGTCCAAAAGCCTTCTTTTGATCTTTGGCATTGGCGTCTTGGCCATCCTTCTGCTGCTCGCTTGCGCATTTTAGCAAGGTTGAAATCTGCAATTTCTTACCAGAATTGCTTATGTTCCATTTGTCCTCTTTCCAAGCAAACTCGATTGCCATTTCCTAGTAGTTATATTAAATCTGTTGCTCCATTTGATCTCATTCATTGTGATTTATGGGGTGGTTACCATACACCTTCTTTGATTGGTGCTCACTACTTCTTAAGCGTGGTTGGCGATTTTAGTAGATGTACTTGGGTATTTCTAATGCGTGCTAAATCTGAGGCAAAACAATTTTTATGTGATTTCATTGTCATGGTCAGAACCCAATTCAACAAAACAGTGAAATTCATTTGTTCAGACAATGGTTCGGAATTCATTTTCAATGAAGTCCAAAAATTCCTTCAGGAAAATGGCATCCTTCATCAACGTAGTTGTGTTGGAACACCTCAACAAAATGGAGTGGTTGAACGCAAAAATAGGCATTTACTTGAAGTCGCTCGGTCCTTACGATTTCAAGCAAATCTTCCACTTAAGTTTTGGGGTGATTGTGTTCTAACAGCTACTTACTTGATCAATAGAATTCCTACACCGGTCTTGTCTGGAAAATCTCCTTATGAAGTTCTGTTTGGCACTATGCCCAAATACTCTCATCTTCGTGTATTTGGTTGCTTATGCTTTGCTCACAATATTCATTATAGTCACAAGTTCGATGCCCGTGCTCGAAAGTGTATTTTTATTGGATATTCATTTGGACAAAAGGGTTACCGCTTATACGATCTTGAAAATGGGAAAACCTTTACAAGTCGGGATGTCACATTTCATGAAACTGTTTTTCCATTTTATAATCACTCAGCACCATCTGAATCCCATCCAGTCATTCCAGTACCTATTCTTGAAACCGTTGATTCTCCAGTGCCATCTATAGCATCTCCGAATTCCACTGTTTCACCCATGTTGACCAATCAGTCCACAGAGACCAATATATCTCCGCAAAATGACACGGCACCTCCCATTCGTCAATCCACTCGAGTTCGTCAAGTTCCAGCCTATTTACGTGATTACGAATGCTCTACTGCCATGTTGCCACCCCCTCCAAGGAAGTCCAGTGCACAGGTATCACCCGGTTCTCCCATTCCTTTGTCCAATTATCTCAATTACTCTAAATTCTCTACTGCACATATGTCCTTCATAGCAGTCCTTTCTTTAGAAGAGGAACCTACTTCTTTTACCATGGCTGTGAAACATGCTCATTGGAGGGATGCTATGGCAATTGAAATTAAAGCCTTGGAGGACAATGATACTTGGGCTTTGACTAATCTTCCTCCAGGAAAAACACCAATTGGGTGTAAATGGGTATTCAAAATCAAACGTCACTCCGATGGAACCATAGAGCGTTATAAGGCACGTCTTGTTGCCAAAGGTTACACCCAACAAGAAGGCCTTGATTATCATGATACTTTCGCTCCTGTGGCTAAGTTAACAACCCTCCGTTGCTTACTCGCTATAGCTGCTATCAAGCATTGGTCTTTGCACCAACTTGATGTGCACAATGCATTTTTACACAGCGACCTCAACGAAGAAATTTTTATGAGCTTACCACCAGACTTTCATCGTAAGGGGGAGACTCGAGTTTGTCACCTTAATAAATCTCTGTATGGTTTAAAGCAAGCTTCCCGTCAATGGTTTGCAAAAATTTCGTCTGCCCTCCTTGAGGCCGGATATTCTCAGTCAAAGGCAGATTACTCTCTTTTTATGAACAAAAAAAGGTGATCATCGCACCTTTGTCTTGGTTTATGTAGATGATATTCTCATAGCAGGAAATGATGATCAGGCCATATCATGTCTCAAAGCTTTCCTACACCAGCGTTTTCGTATCAAAGATCTTGGCCAATTAAAGTATTTTCTTGGCATCGAAATCGCTCGTTCAAAATCTGGAATTTTTCTCAATCAGCGCAAATATTTGCTTGATATTCTTGCTGATGCGGGTTACTTGGGATCACGGGGTTGTGAATTTCCTATGGAACAACAACTCAAACTCGATCACAGTGGAGTTTTACTTGATAATCCTAGTCGTTATCGTCGTCTTGTTGGTCGGCTTCTTTACCTGACCATTACTCGGCCGGATATTGTTTACGCCGTCAATAATCTCAGTCAATTTATGCATGAGCCTCGACAACCCCACATGGATGCTGCATTGCGTCTATTGCGCTACCTTAAGACCACACCGGGGGAAGGAATACTGCTATCTTCCAGCAGCTTGCTACAATTGACTGGTTATAGTGATTCCGATTGGGCCAGTTGTCCGATGACCCGCAGGTCTACAACTGGCTTCATTACCTTTCTTGGCCATAGTCCCATCTCTTGGAAGACAAAAAAACAAGTCACTGTTTCTCGCTCTTCCGCCGAAGCTGAATATCGGTCCATGGCCACTGCAACTTGTGAAATTACTTGGCTCAAATACCTCCTAACAGATTTGGGAGTTCCTCACCATCAACCGGTTGCTCTTCATTGTGATAATCAGGCTGCAATGCACATCGCTGCCAATCCGGTCTTCCATGAGCGCACTAAACACATTGAACTTGATTGCCATCTTGTGAGGGAGAAAATTCTACAAGGTTTAATATCCACAGTGCATGTTCCTAGCAAAGAACAATGTGCTGATATCTTTACCAAAGCTCTTGGATGCGATCAGTTTAGTTTCTTAAAATCCAAGTTGGGCATGATCAATCCTCATGCTCCAACTTGAGGGGGAGTATTAGGAAAGCACATTTCAGTCATATCCTTGACTGAAGATATTTCAGCCCATGATTTTAGCATCTCATGGTCAATATGTCCATGCGCCATTCATTCAGTCATTTATAGTAAATTCTGTAATCATGCTAGCTGTAATCTTGCATAATCCCATGACTTAGGGGATTTGATACTCTTGTACTCTGTATATATAGTGATCAAAGATGAATAAAATGTAAAGAACTTCCAGAATTTTACACTTAGTAATCCAACTGGATTGAGCTATGCATGAAGGGGTATTTTCCCTGTTACAAATATAAATGGACAAGACAATACACGTACTGTAAGAAACAAAACAAATTAAAAGAAAACAAGAACTATTGATTGACCTGCATTTAAAATTTGATCTTCAAATCTGCAAAAGGCAACTGCTAACTGGAAGTGACTAAAGGGGGTGAATAGAACGTACTAATTTTTTAATTACAGGTGATATTTATCTGCCTGACTGTTGTAAACATATTAAAGACTCTAAGCAACAAGACAAATCGAAAGTAGGGCTACAAACGAGCTAAGTCTACTCGAGCATTGTTCAAGCCTGGCCTAAAATTCCAACGCACTTAAATGCTTCGTCTCGATCTCAAGCAGGCCATTTTTTTATCATAAGTAATCGAGCTCAAGTAGCAGAGTTCTTTTAAACAATTAAAGTTTATTGAGCCTAGTAATATGTCTCAACTAAGCTACTTAATTACAAGTTACAACATAAGCTAATCAAGCCGATCTCAAACAAGCCTATAACACACTATCTTTTAATAAGCCCTATGACAGTCAGGCTCGAGTGTCTTGGATCAGACCAGCTCCAAAGTGGGATAAATGGTCAAATCAAATAGAAAGCTAGGGTGCTAAATGAACGAACCTACTTGAGTTCAGGTTCGTGTTCATTGGTTAAGAAATCAAGATCGGTTTGTTACATAAACAAACGAATCTTGAACAATTTTTTTTTTTTTGAAGTCGTTAGAGTTTCAAACCAAGCTCAAACAAGCTATTACTCAGCTCGTTCGGTTTATTATATATAGAAAATTTAAGTTGCTCAGATCGGCTCGTGTTTGGCCCAACTAAAGCTCATTTGAGATCAGCTCGTCTCCTATATAAGCTGAGCTTGAACATATTTTTCAACCTCGTTAAGTTTCCAAGCCAAGCTTGATCAACTACATGCTCGGCTACTTCACTCTTCTATCGCCCCTAAATCCTAATAGAAGCCATAATTTTGACAATAACAACAAAGAAGAAGAAATTGACCTGTAAGTGACGTCCAAGACCAAACCTCTGAAACAGGAGAGGTCGTCGCTCTCTAGCTCATCAGTATCCTCGTCGTCGTCGTCATGAATTCTCTCATTGCCCACTCTTCTCAAGGCCTCCGCGTCGAAACGACTGAATTTTCTACCGGATGACGCGTACAGTTTGGGGCTACTTGAACCATGAAACTTGAATCTGCGCTTGTGGATTCCGGGCGGAGATGTCGCTTTCGGTTCGAAACCGGAGATCGACATTCCGTCTCCGTTGAGCAGGGGCTTCAGGCGACCGTGTACGGTGAACTGTGCCATGGAAAAATCGCACGCAAAGGAACCTTCTTCGTTTTTTGCAGATTATCGATTCTCTAACGAACCTAAGAAACTCCTTTGGAAACCAATTGCTTGTGGGAGAAGAACTTCAATCTTTTCGAATTTCAACTGTTTTTGCCAGTGCCGAACTGAGAGTCACTGAATGTGGAAACAAGAACACGTGGAAGAAGGAAGAAAAGCAGCTGCTTTTTTTTTTCTTCTTCTCAACTGCTTTTCCTCCACGGGAAAATCTGTTACCACATATTTCCCTCCTTCCAAACAGAATATCTTTCGCTTATTCCTCAAGTGACAATTTTGCTCCTTTTTATTTTATTTTTATTTTTTCGTCTAGGTCACACTAAGGGCGAAAACGAGCCGAGCTTTGTCGAGCTCGAATTCAGCTCGTTTACTAAACCCGACAAAAACTTGAGCTGAGTATTTTTAATTGAGTTGAGTCTCCCTTAACAAACCGAGATTTTTTTTTTAAATGGTTTACTAAACGAGTCTAGCTCGCGAGCTACTCGATTCATTTGTTGTCCTAGTCTCACAAATCCTATGTAAAACTTTAGGTCTGACTCTTGATTCTTGTTATACACTCGAGAGACTTGATAGAGTCCATGAAAATAAAACATGAAACGCAAATGAAGGGTTCAAATTCAAAGTACAGTAAATCTGAACCCTTTATTTACATTTCATGGACACTTTCATGTATTATTTTCATGTTTCCTATCAATTTCGTTCACACTCATGGTTTTCACTTTTGTGAGTTTAAGAAGTTTAAAATACTCCAGTTTTGGAGAACACTTTCAAATTATAATCCACACCTCAATTCACTTTTGTGAATTTAAGAAGTTTAAAATATTTTTGGAGAACACTTTCAAATTATAATCCACACCTCAATTCCACAAGAAATTTTCGGGTGTCCAACAGGTACCACGTGACGACACCCGTCGGCAATCTCAACTGTCCATACATGTTTTTGGACGTTCCAAATTTATTCCTTCTCTCTCCCCCCACGCCACCACTCTCTCTCCTCTCTTTTTCTCTCTGAAATCCAAACCATCCAAAACATGTTTGAACGATTAGAATCGCTAATGAACAAAATGTCCTTGATAGGTATTAATTATCAAAACACGTCATTGGTCGTCATTTTCCCAAACTTCTCGAAAAAATGACAGCTCAGGACGTGTTTTGATAATTAATACTCCACATTTTAAGGACATGCTAAGAACATTTGTTAATGAACAAAATGTCATCCTTGACGGGTATTAATTATCAAAACACATCATTAGCCGTCATTTTTCCAAACTTCTCAAAAAAATGACGGCTCAGGACGTATTTTGATAATTAATACATTTTAAGGACATGTTAAGAACATTTGTTAATAAACAAAATGTCCTTGACGGGTATTAATTATCAAAACACGTCATTTGCCGTCATTTTCCCAAACTTCTCCCATTCCACTCCGGTCTGATTAATGTTGATGGGCCTTCTTTGTCAATTCTTCTCTGTCATGTTATTAAAATAAAACCGTAGGGCAATGAATCAAACGGTATTCGTTGAACTAAATTTGACAGGTCTGTTTTCATAAGCATGGGATTGTGATTTATCAATGCCACGAGATTTTTGATGCGACTATGATATAGTAGTTAGCGTTAAAGCAATAGTAGTTCTGTTAGTCGACACAAGCTGATTCCATCACTCTTTTTCACTTCATAAATCCCTCGACAAATTTGTAATCCATACTCCAAAATCCAAAGAATAATATATCCCACAAGGCCAAAAGTAGAGTTCCATTAGACAAATTTGGGAAAAAACAGTTCTTGTTATTGATGGAGTATATAATAAGAGCAATAAAAAGAACCAACTTCTGCCCACCCGTCCTCACAACTACAACCACCTCCAATCCAGTTTCCATATATTCACAGTTGCATGCACCTACTTCTGTGGTGCACTGGTGAAGTACCAGTTTGGGCAATCCCGGCATTTTAAAGCTCATGCCTTCCTGAAGCTCGTCCAAATCTGCCACAAAAACACGTCAAACCAACACAAAAAAAGTATATCAGCACACAGCGAATTCATAATACCAGTCCAAGCACGTAACGCTGAGCTACTGAAAACAATCCACCAAAACTACGAGAGACTGTGTGCACTTATCATAGTCAAGCACCCTGAAGCTTGCTCTATAGGAAGATCAATGAACACATAAAAGTATACACTATTATCTTCCGATCATTCTAATACCCAAAAGCTGAGAAGAGACAACATGGCTGTTGTTTCTCAAGAGAGTATCTTAATCCAACTGAAACCATTTTCAAGAACAAACCTACTTTTGGAACATGAATTCAACAACTGCTTCTTAAAGCCTTCACCAACCGAGCACTAAATTTTATGGTTTAAATTCCAATAAACCACACACACATACGCGTGCCATACCATTGCTGGGTCTTCCTGAACTCTGTCAGGACAGGATATATGTTTTCAAAGGCTGTATACGTTTCCTCCCTCACCTGCGGAATCAAGAATAATATCCAAATAAGGCTATGAATAAAACAGCATCAAAGATCCAGATATTAAAAGAGAAGAGAAATCAAAGGTCACCTTGGCTCCAGTAAGCACGATCTTTCCCGACACAAAGATGAGAAGCACAATTTTTGGTTGTTTCATGCGATATATTAAACCAGGAAATAGTTCAGGTTCATACTGCACCAACATAATACAGATAAGTCCTGATGAAGTTAGCATTCAAAGCATGTGATGAAACAAAATACAGCAATCAAACATATATTCTAAATTTTAACAGTTGAGAAGCTTTTTTTAGGAATTGCCACTTACACTGGAAAAGGCACCATGGGAATATGCGAGACCTTCAAGTCGGATAGGAAATTTTACATCGCAGGAACCAACTATGTTCTGAATCTTGAAATCCTACCAACCACAACAACGAAATGAAACTGTCTAGTAACCAGTATGCAAATGTGTGTTCGGCCATATAAAAGATAAGGTTGGGGACATACCTTGAATTTGGCTGGAAACCCAAGCTTTTGGATAATTCGTGCATACTAGAAGAGAAAAAGTTCAAGTCAGATTGAGGAAACACTTTACTCTGTAGTTAGGTTGATCAACTAATTGAAACTCAAGGATATGCTATTGTAGTTGCCTTCATATACTACAACCACAATACTTGTCACTTATCAAATCAAAGAATTAGAGCAGCTTAATGTTAAGTGGTCAAAATAAATTTCCAAGAAAATTGTAGCTGATACAGTTCAAAATTATCATGGATGCCAATCAAGATTGCTTTTAAAGAATACACAAAAACAAATATCTTTTTTTTTTTTATATAAGTATACACAAAAACAAATATCTTGAATTGAAAATGGAAACATAATGTTAACTACAGATCATCCTTCTAAATTTCCATCCAAGTCAGTAGCTATGGTGATGGTCATAGTTACAAATTTGCATGCTTCATGCATTTTGAAGTCATTGTATACCTTTCTTGCTGCAAGTTTTGACTGTTGCTCACTCTTTGCTCCGGTGCAAACCTGGTACAACAGAGTTGACTCATAATAAGGAAAGAATTTCAGTGGAGAACTTCAACTTTAGACTAATACGGCTATGGTTTTGTTTCTTCAAACAGATTGGAACACCTAAATGTAAACTCCGCAGCATTAAGGTACTTCAACTTTAGACTAATATGGCTAGGGTTTTGTTGATAGAAATCTTCCAACAGATTGGAAGGAGTCTGAGATAAATAACACCTTAAGGTAAACTACCACAGCATTAAGGTACTCATTCGCGCTGATATTGCCAATGTAAACAAGCTTACGCACAATCAAAAGATAATATGTTTTCTCCGCTATTCACTTGGTCTGAAAACTGTGAGATGGAGAAGGATTTCAAATAATATCAGAAAAACTCACCATCTTCCCTGAAGCAAAAATCAAAGCTGTTGTTTTTGGTTCTCTTATCCTCATAATAACAGCAGCAAAACGCTGCATAGTTCCAGAAGAAAAAGACAAAGCATTAGCATTTCAAAATCCAAATGAGGACAAAGGCACAAGGCTCGGTACATCGAAGGAATCAGATCTATCCAGAAATTTACACTGAAAAACAACAGCACAATCAAGGAAGTGAATGCCTGCGTGTAGGCATAGTTTACTGTGTGTGGATCCAAGAGTGCGCGAGCGCTTTAAATCAGACAATGAAGATAGAATTTGCAACCTCTATGAAATTGTTTCAAAGGAACAAAGCAGCATTACTGGACATCTACTGGTACACTGAATGCGTACTAATGAAAAGACGAAACATCATACCTTGGGATTGTATTCTGCATTACGGGCTTGCAAAGCAATGGCCTTAAGATCCAATTTGCAATCCAAGTTCACTGTTGAGACAATATTTCTAGAAAGGCACAACGTATGGTGATCAGATTGTATGGTTAAAAGAATATATTTTCCCATGATAAGGAAACATAAGATGGTAAACAACATAGGACAATAGTCACAATATACATCATGGGACATCCCCTTGTAGATTATTCCAACCCAAAGTGACACCAAACAATGGTCAACGGTTGACCAACAAAACGAACTTACGTATCATGACGTAAAACATGAGCAGAGAAGAGACAGTTTTAGGCTCTGTTTGGAACTTATGGGAAAGAAAGGAAAAGAAAGGAAAATTAAAAAAATTTCCATTCCATTGTTTGGTTGGGAGAGAAAGGGAGAAGAAAAAAAAAAATTTACGTTCAGTGAATAGTAATTTTTCTCATCTATTTTCCTCTCTTTTTCTTTTCCTTTCCTTTCTTTTCTTTTCCATATGTTCCAAACAGAGCCTTAGTAAATTGAACCCAAACTGGCCTGGACAGTAAGTACTTGATTATTCTATTGAGATGTCTCTTTAGTAACTTTTCAATTTACGAGCCTGTACCAAATCGAAAGACATTAAAGACACCTTTCCATACCGCTCCACACAACCTTCTAGCGTTAGAGTAACCCACTTACTTCCCATAAAATCTAAAATAAAAGATGTCTTGAGTATTTTATTTTATTTTTTTAAGAAAATCTCGGAATGAGCCCGAAGTCATGAACATGACCCTTTGGGCCGCTGCCACAACAAATTGACAAGAATAAAATGATCCATCTTGGCGAGTTCTATCCATATGAGGTTTTGGCGTCAAAGCACATGGCATTTGATGGTCAACTTCAAACCCTACATTCTGGATGTATGCTCAAAATTCGTTTTACTATAAGTTTCATCTGAAAAAAATTACCATGTTACAACAGGACCTCAACAGACAAAAGATAGGGCTGCAAACAAACCAATTACTCGAGTTTGAGTTCGTGTTCAGCTCATTAAAAGCTCTTTCAAGCCAAGCTTGGAACATTTTCTTTCGGACAGGTTCAGCTTTTAAACCAAACTAGAACAATTTATTACTCAACAACCTCATAATTAGTCATAACATCTGAAATTTCAACTACTCGAGATCGATTCATAACCTGCACCATCGAAACCCATTAAGATCAACACATCTGATAAACAAGCTAAGCTGAAGTGAGATCGATTCATAACCCGCACGATCGAAACCCATTAAGATCAACACGTCTGATAAACAAGGTAAGCTGAAGTACTTTTTAAGCCCATTAAATTTTCAGACAAAGCACGAGCAATTAGAATTTCCGATTGACCGGGAGGAAAAAAAAAAAAAAAAAGCATGAACAATTCACTGCTCGGATTGTTTGGCTCGTTTATCAGCCTTAATCAAGAACCACAAATTCATCTACAAAGATTCTACACAAATCAACCCAAAAGGAGAGAGAAAAATGAGCCCTAATCAAGGATCATCGGATGAGAGGAGAGAGAGAAACTCACTGAAGAGTAGGAACAATTCCAGAGGGGTGCTTAGAGAGATCCACAGGTGTGCTCCCTTCCGGACCTTGATCCGCCATATACCCACCACTCTCTTATCCCCAAGAACAACAAAACCCCCGATTCACGATCCTAACAAATTTCCTGGTATTTCTTAACCAATTTTTATTTCAACTGTCTTTTATGTCATAAACCAACAAAACCCAATACGGATCAAAGCCTACAACGCCGAGATCTGAACAACAAAATCTGACCTAGGGTTTGAAACAAGAACGGAGAGAGAGAGAAATCGAGGGAGAATTTCTGAAGAAAGAATCGAGTGGGAGAGCGCGAGAAGTTTGAAATTAGATTGCTTTTATATGTTTGTATGTATATGTAGTGAGAGAATTTGAAGCTGCTTATATAAAGGATCTAGAGAGAGAGCGAGAGGTGTGTTGGTCTGGAGAGGATTATATGTTGTTGAGAGCCCTGGGGAGGGGAGTAGATGAGAGAGAGAGGCGGCGATGGGTGGTCTTTATCTATTGGGTAAGGAGTATTTATAGGCGGTGACCGGCTCGGGTGTGTTGTTACCGGGTGCTGCCGGTTTCGATTGGGTTTTCCTTCGTTAATTGGCCAATGGGTGGTACGGACACGTTCTGCGTAGGCGGTATGAGTGGGAATATTATGGGAAATACACCTGAGGTTTTGGTAGTGTTGCATTAGTACCCCATGGGGGTATGGAGATGACAATGTCCTCCCATGAGTTTAAAGTTGCACTGGCGTCTTGCCCACTAAATGCACGGGAACGGAAAAAAACAGCATTCTTATGTTATTTTTGATTTTAAAAAATTAGAAAATTTCATGTAAGAGAGAGAGTTAAGGAGAGACCTTCGTTTTATTTTAGATAACTGCATTCTTATAGTATATGGTATAGATAGATTAGACAAACCCCTCCATGAATCCGTCATTGGTCTCTCTGGTTTTTTTTTACCAACAATGTTTATTGATGTTACTTGTTATTAAGGCGGGAAGCGCCTTCGTTCATTTGCTCTTCTCTTTTTTTGGTTCAATTTTGATGAGAATATCCATAATCTTTTTTTTTAGACTAATCCAGCTTTATACACATATTCAATTGGTAAAACTATAGAGTGTAAAAAGTATAATTAAATTTTTACCCATAAGCTAAATAAAATAAAATATAGGTCAATTCTCCTTGCTGCCAAATATTGGGGTAACCTCATTCACAAGAGTAAGCATGTGAAAAGGCTGCGTGAAAACCTATATTGCAATACCAAAAAATAAATAGAATAGAGGTTTTGGTGTGTAGACAAGATGTCACAATTGGACCAGTTATAGGCGAGAATGAATTTGAACTCTGAAAACCAGATAAGAATGTAAAAAGACTGGGTAAGGAACTCTCTTTTTTTGGTAACTGAAAATCGTATTTAGATGAAACAAAAACAAGTGGGAACCCTCAATTGCAACCAACCACCAAAAACTCAATGGCTTCTTCCTACAATTGTTTCTCTTGTTTCAAATGAGAAGACCTAACCCCATGAGACGGACCAGGGCCGGCCCTCGTTAGGATCGGAGGGACACCATGCACACAAATCCATACAGTGATTTTAGAGAAAAACTCCCCTTCTATATATATTCACACAACGCATACACAAAAATGAAAAAAACTCTCCGGGAACCACATGTTGGTTCCTCCTGGGAGGCTACAGGCCGGCCCTCCCACGCTCGCCTCACCCTCTCCCTCACATTATGTCACACGCTAACCCTAATAGAGTTTACAACTATATATAAGGAACTCCAAGGGTAAATGAAACGACCCGCTCTAGAAGGATTAACATAATCAGTCTTAAAGAAAGCTTAATATCAACCCTAATGAAATTCGTTCCATAAACGCAAGACAATGTCGACTAAGTATATTACAATCGGCTTCCAAAATAAAATTTACAAGAGAACTATACAAGATGAGTTGCATCCTCATACGGTACGATAACTCTCCAAAAATTGATATTACAAAATGTCTTACGCCAGAAGGACACCGAGTCGCCCCTCACCTCCACTCCTACAGCCTGTCCGACCAGTAGTGGACTGAAACTCTACTTTAGATACCTGGAAGGATTGTGAGTGTTACTACTTCATTCAAGCAAAAAGCATAAAACAATTTACACGAGCAAACATGGATCGAGTAATGCTTCTAACCATATTTAGCAAGAAACAAGTTATTCTTCACAAACCATTAAATAAGCACAATATTTCAAGAAGCCATAGGGTTGCTTCCCTCGCAACCAGGAGTTATGACGGTACCGTGACCCTGTGAATAGGGTACTTCCAACAATTTATACCCTGTTTGTGTACAGCAAACAGACAATTTATACCCTTCTTGTGTACATCAAGAAGAAAACAATTCCAACCAATAATACAACTATGGCATGCTCTTGAAATAAAATCATGTTTCAAGCAACTTGATCCATATCCACAACCATCAAAAATTCCCAACATTCGCAGAAAAACATAAGTTTATTTTTAGCTAATCACTTCAATGAAATAGCACACTCACCTTAGAGATTCAAAAGACAAAAGCGAAACGTCTCCTTCTCAACCTTGAGGTGGAGACTCGTCCTCCGATCCTAAAATATGAATGACACTACACTTAGTATATTTCATACTCCAACTCATGATAAAATGCAAGTAAAATGCATCAATAAATCTAGCATATGATCTTCTTCTTTTTTAATCTCCATCCCTAGTATGAGACTACATGAGACCAAGGCAATCAAAATGATGAGTGATGTGCTTCAATGCTCAAAAGATGATTCAATGAGATTTGATACAAGAATTCCCAAGAATAAGGCTTAATCCATGACCAACATGTACGGTTCTGACCGTATCCGAAACATAATCGTGAATTGAAGAATGAGACTTTAGCCATTGAAAAGTAAACTTCTTCCTCTTCAAATCGACAGGTCATTCATAAAAAACGGAGTTCGGGCAACCTTATTACGGCCTCGCGATTATAACTTAACATAATATCAAAACTGGTGCAGAGACAGATTTTAGGTCAACTTCAACAGCAAATCTGTTATTGCTCAAGTATAACCAAAGCACATGGGTTGCATCGTTGGAAAGCTCTACGAGTCTAGTTTCTAGCAAAACAAGCGGAATGTGATTTCGAGTCTCGAGCTAGGAGATATAACTGTTTTCCCAACTTGTGTCAGTGCAGTCAGCAATACGAATTTCACAGCAGCAGTTCGGTGCGTGATTTTCAACTTTTTCCCCTCTTTGAAATAAATTCTGAAAATTTTACCCAACAAACTAGACATACATATCCATCTCTAGTAAAAATTTCAGAAAATTACAAGGTCAGAAAGTCTGTGAGAAAAATTCGCTAAGAACAGGACAGATTCAATCAAGTTCAAGCTCTAATTGACAGAATTGAGACATGTCTCAAAGATGGACGAATTTGCTAGGTTAAAATCCATTCTCTTATGAACCAATTAGGTTTTAAACTACAAGAATATGCAGGTATATACATGCTTGATCAAAACCCAAAACATAGATTTGGTATAACATAGGGTTGCCTTCAATTAGTTTTTCCCCAATTCTTCTTCTTCTTCTTCTTCTTCTTCTTCTTCTTCTCTCTCTCTCTCTCTCTCTCTCTCTCTCTCTCTACGTGATACAAAAGAAACGGTGGAGGGGTGTAGAATGGTATAGAATACTGTAGAAGCTAGATTTATTAGGGAAAAGTTATCCCATGAGGTTGGGTGCATGGGTTCAAAAGGGTAATAATTCATCTTAACCCTTCATTCCACCTACCAAGTCAATCTTTTTTAATTAACTTAATTAAACCCTCAAATTTAATCATGTATCGCTAAACAATTAATGAATGATATGCGAATGATAACATAACACGTGTAACAATTAGCATGACCTATGCAACATAAAATTAAATGCCATATGCGATGCACGTGCATGCTCGGAACGGGTGTTACAGTAAATACGCTCAACACCCAACACTAAAGGTGTTGCACAAAATAACCTCACCACTATGAGTGGACCCCAACAACCCTAAGCTGAGGCGGACAAGCGGCAAACTTATTTCCCGAATTTTGGATCAAAACTAGGGCTCCAAATAGATATAACCAGATGTGTAACATATAATTAATCTAGCGCTTATATAACAAATAAGCTAGCTGGCCCAGTGCTTAGTTTTACCATCCAATAAGTACATTGTTCAAGTATTAAGAGCCTCTCTTTGTCTTTTCCATATGAATATTTTTTTTCCCCACACAAGTTTGTCTTATACCCTAAGAATCTTAGGGCCGGCCCTGAGACGGATTTAATCAAGTTAAAAGACAAGGCATCATTTAAAAAACAAAACCAAGAATGGATGTGGCAGCCAAAAAAAAATATTCCTCCGTATTATTCTTTATGTATTTGAATAACCAAAAGGGGAAAAAAAACAAAACAAAAGTATAAAGATATCTTTAGTGCAGCAATCCCATCAATTTCGAGATTATGTACCTTATGTATCATTTGTTTCTTGGCCCTGATTCTCTACCGCAACTGTTCCAGACAGTCCAACAATTTATCCAAAGTGAAGTAGACTCTTACCGGTCATAGTTTTCTATAAGACCCGCAAAGATGATCTTTAGTGCAGCAATCCCATCAATTTCGAGATTATGTACCTTATGTATCATTTGTTTCAAGGCAACTGTTCTAGACAGTCCAACAATTTACTCAAAGTGAAGTAGACTCTTACCGGTCAGAGTTTTATATGAGACCCGCACTTTTGAGTAAATCCACCAACTAGAGAGGATCTGCTTCCTTGTTTCTTTAGAGCGCACCATTTCCCATCAACACCATTTTGTTCATCAATTCTGATCAAGTGAGAGAGGATGCAACCCTTTTCAAAAGAGAAGATGCAACCCAACTGAAAGGAATCTGGAGTTCAATTACTCATTCAATACAACCCAGCTACACTGACACTCCATAAAAACCATTACATGGTTCACAATCTTCCTTACAACAAACTAACGACAAGAGCTAACTAATAATGTTATGCAGAACTATAATCTGTCGTGCTCAGGTCCTGTATATTTGATACACAAATCACCAACAACACTGGAAAGAAAGTATTGGAAGGAACAAAATATTCCTAACATTGTACAATAGACTTGAACAAACAAAAAAAAGAGCACCAAGAGCTGATCTTTCATAGGGGTAGCACCGTTACCATGAAAAAACGAACACTTGAAAATCACAGGAATTGAAACAGATGTAAAAAACTACAAGATGGTTGATGGATAACAGGCTATTTGGGTTCAAGATGCACCACAACTGAAGTTTTGCCCAGTAATTTAGAAGCATGTATGCAATCTTGCAAGTCATCGTCACAAGCTAATAAAATCACCTCATCATCCTCATCTGTATACCTGATATTATAAGTTTCAGGCTCTAGGTTCAGCCTTTTAGCCACTTGCTGCCGCAATTCTGTTATTCCCGACGACATAGACAGCCCAAACTTTAAGGTAATATCGTTGACATATTTCGCCCTTATGGTCACCATATTAGCGTCTTGGAAAGCTGTACCGCGTGGCCTTACATGAGCAACACTAACTGGGGCTTGATTAGAAGGCGGACCAGAACTCAGTTGTGCGATTCGTTCTTGATCAACAAGGGGGCGAGTAGGGTCAATGTTCTTTACATTGTGAGGTGGCTTCAATGTCGATATGCTAACTGCAAAAGGAAAAATTCAGAGAAGCGAAACTACTTTCTATTGAATGAAGAATTTGTTTACTTAGAGAAACCAATCAAGGCAACAAGCAACACTAAATTTAATGTTTGTGAGCGTAATCTCACCTTCAAGTTTACTTGCAGTATTATCATGGGTCAGATTTGAGCATTTATCCTCTAAAGAAACGTCAATTCTGACTCCAGTTCTTTTGTGTTCCCTTTCTTCTGTCTTTGTTGTGCCTTCTTCTTCTGAAGAATCTGAACTAGTAACAAAAACGTAGTGTTCCTCTGTATTGACGAAGTTCATTCCACTGTTCATGGCATTCATTGATGGTTGATCCAATGAATCCAGTTGCATCGTCACTCCTCCATTTTGCAAGGGTTCAAGCCTAGGTAAAAAGCTACTCATGTTGTTTCCTTCTGCACTGGCAAAAGTCATGGCATTGTTTATTGCTTCCATTGATGGTTGATCCAGTGCACCTAGCTGCATCGTCACTCCCCCATTATGTAAGGGTTCAAGACCAGGCAAAGATCTACCAGCTGGGATAATATGAACAGAATGAAGTTTCTGACCATTTTGGATATCAATAACTGCAACAGATAATTCTTCCCCTAGTTCCTGTCCAGAAGCAAGCTTAAAGTTTTTAAAAACTTCCTTGATCGTTCCCAATATCCTGCTGAACGAGATCCATGAATCATCAACATCCTTGTTGCTCGAGGGCAAAAAGAATTCTAGTACATAAACGTCATTTCCGGTGCAACTGCTTTGCAAGCATATTGCAAAACAAGCACTTAATCTGCACTCTCGTGCATAAGGTACCAAGGGGTACTCGGCTATGCTGAATTGGGTTACATCTGAGCAGTATGACAAGTTAGGAGATGAAAGTGCCCACCCAACAACCCCTTGCCCCTGTCTTATGTGATGTGCCTGACTGACCATTATGAAGTTGAAAAACTGGTCATTGTTGCAGTATCCAACACTATGGCCCCGCAATAAAGCATTGCAATCACCACAGGGCACCCATGCTAAAGCCAAAGGTAGATTATGATTCTCACACACCACCTCCATCAGCATCCTGATTTTTGTGAAGGCAGTTTTCAGATCTTCTTTCTCATACTGCTTCTGTTTTGAAAGTATTTTCAGATAGTGACATATGTGAGAACATGTTCCGAACAATATTTTTATGAGAATAGAAAATACCATATATGACATTGCACCATAGTTTGCCACTTACTTGCATTTCATAGTGTTTATATAAGTCAAAACATTGCAGACCTTGCTCCTGCAGTGAAGGGAAAGATGCAACTGAGTAATCTTGATAACATTCAAAAGCAGAATATCTTTTGTTCATAAAAGAAACATATCTATGAAGGGAGGATTCAGTTTGACTTCATTAATCAATGAATGCAAGTAGTACCATGCACGCCTTTCTTTTGTACTTCACACAACTTTCTGGGCAGTAAGCCGTCCAGTAAATACGAACAAAAAAAAGATGTTACTTAAAACCATCCTTCCCATCGAAAAGATTGATTAAGCACAGAATGCAAGTGCGCCAACAGAGAGGATGATTTACAACTAAGTTTATCTTTTATGTGAACTGCAATTGGCCTTTTAAGAATCTGTGGTATCACCACCTGCCAGATTTCAAAACCATAAAACGAGATAGAACATGACTGGTTGGTCCCACTTGGAATCTTCATCCACATCTATGTAGATCAATATATAACATAACTACTCAACAACCAAGTTCGAGATCAAATACAAACAAATTTATCCATAATACACAAGTAGGATCACCAGTAAACCGAAGCAAAGAAAATGTACTTCAAACATTTACCAATCATTTGGATTTTGCCTCATGAAAAGCCCAAAAGTCTGCAGATTTTTTTTGGGTATTATGGGTTGTGACCAGAGGTGGCGCCACAAGGTTGTGGAGGTGTGCAGATGAATACCCTCACTTTCTTATAGCCTACCAGTAGTAGTAGTTAGTAGCTTTAACAAAAAGATTAGCACACCTAATCCAATCAGCTTTGAACACCTAGCCAATTGAAAAACTCTACCAAGAGTCATAGGTTCTTAGTTAAAAAGAGCAAAAAAAGAAAGAAGAACATGCAAAATGTGAACTGTAAAATTACCATTGAAGCTTCTTAGTACGAAAGAAAAAATGAACAACCAATGATTTTCGTAGTAGTAAGAGAGCAACGGATGTTAAATAAAAGATATTTTGGTTTCGTTCATATACATACTTGATAACATTGTCGATGAAGCTATAATACAATTGTTTCAAGATATAAAAAAAAAAAAAAAATCAACAAGCACAACTACAAAATGTCATATATTTGCTAATTTCTTTTTCCCCAAACATTGATACGAATGTATTACAAAGTTTCCTACATGACAACTCTAATAAAGGTTTTTTCAAAACTTGATTTTTTTAATGACAACCTGTCCGAAATTCTCTGGAGCCGCCACTGGTTGCGATGTATCCCATATCGATGATAAATAAATTATAGTGCTTCCTTCAGCCACACTCCTACGACATGACAAAAGTGGAATGGGCCATAGTTGGGTAAAAATTATGTGCTTTTGGATAGCTGTGTATTTCAAAAGAATGAATTTTCCATTAGGATGCAATGAGATACCTCAAATTCAGATTTGATAGTTTACAAAGGGATTTTGATATTGAGTTTGACTGCACTATTATGGTAGAGTGGAAATAAGTAAATATTGACGGTTTGAAACTCTTAATGTTAAGGATTGTAGGTATGCAATGATTCCACTAATATCTCTTTTACTTATAATTCATCTTCCACTCTAGACGTCTCGTATAGGTTCTAACAATAAAGAATCAAATTCCTTCATATTTTGAAATCCACATCCAAAGTCCAAACAAAGCTTTAAACACTTGCATTACAATTTAGAACCAAAAAAATAAATTGCCCCATTCTCTTGAAAAAAGGAAAGCGTAATATGTTCCTTTGCAAACAGGCCAAAAACAACAACAAAGGATTTAAAACAAGAAGAAAGGAAGTAATAAACGTTACCAAGACGTGAAAAATTTCAATTCGGTGACATACCTGAAAAACACGGTCCAGATTGCGGAGGAAAGATTTGCGATACCAAAATACTACATTCTCAATAGAAGACACTAGCTCAAGAACACCAACACAGGTTTGGCTCGAATGTTCAAACACGGGCACAGCCCATGTTGCTTTGATGGGGCAATGTGAACCAAGGTGGCGTTGTGGGTATTCGTTTACAGAGTAATGCTCCACGTTCGGAGCTGATTCGTGCAGTTGATATAGGAACACGCGCCCAGGAAGCCCAAGTTGTTCTTCTTCTTGTTCTCCACTCTTTCTATCCACATAAAATTTACACTCCTTAGAGATCATCCTATACTCACAAAGCCCCAGTTTATCAGTCCTATGATCTGTTTTACCCAGGGCAAAAGGTTGGTTTTGAGTCGTAAGCAAAGTCCGGCCCTCCAATGCTTCTGTTGTGGGTGCCCAAAATTGAACTAAGGATGCATTGAGTTCCGGGTACAAAATTAGTTTCTGAAAAGCTTGTCTGAGCTTGTCTCTAACCTCTGAAATGGCGGGGGCGTTGGGATTTAAGTCTACAAAATTATCTGAAAATCAAAAACTAACTGGTCAAAAAAACTAGTAATTTTAAATGAATCAGTGATAAAGAAAGGGTTCACTTATTTACTAGATCTTTTTTTTACAAACATACTTCAAAAATCAATTTAATTTCCGATTAAAATACTATCAGGGCAGGCATCAATCTCCAATTTGCAAGAGAAGATTGAAGGGTAGTAAGCTGATGAGAATTAATTTGTTCAATTGAGACAAATAAAAAGCATAATAAGGAACCCCAAGGTAGTTGCAGTGGTTAATCGACTTGCTTTAGCGGGCTTACCACTTGAAGGGTAGTGAGCTGATGAGAATTAATTTGTTCAATTAAGACAAATAAAAAGCATAATAAGGAACCCCAAGGTAGTTGCAGTGGTTAATCGACTTGCTTTAGCGGGCTTACCACCCCGAGGTCACAGGGTCGATTGCCCTCAACAGGAGAGGGCAATTTGTCCTTGGGGCCGGCCACCTCACCAGTCACCGGCACTATTCACTACCCCAAAAAAATACATAGAGGGGGAAGGCTCATGTCCAATTTTTCTGTGTCTAGTTTAGGTTCCAGTTTGGGCCTTTGTGACCCACCCGAGCCCTTGGAATTGTTCAATTTTGTAGAGCTCGTCCAATTTGTTATTCACGTAAAACATTAGCTTGATCGAACATCGGTAGATATTCTACAAGAAAAATGGGGGGAGAGAGAGACTAACCATGTTGTGGGCTCCAGAAGACCCATCTGATGCCTTCCCAGAATAAATCAGAACCGAAGAGCGGATCCGCAGAGGCATCCTCCGGTTTACCGGAACTCTTCAGCCCGACCACTGCAGCTCCCCGTCCATGTATTTCTTGAAATCACCATCGAAATCTTCTTCATCTTCTTCTTGTTCGCGCCTGCAACTGTAAACCACTGCTTCCGCCATCTTCTAATGTTTGGGGGCAATTCCCCCTAAACCTTGACGGAGGAAAATACAGTCGACTATTGCTTTTTTCTAACAGTCAACCGAAGGCTACCTCCCTCCCCTCCTCCTACGCGGCCTATATATAATTCAAGGGGTACCCAAAAAGGGTATCTTTTTCCTGATCACCCATGGGGATCAAAAGGTTTCCCCCATTTGGTTCAGAAGCGGCTTCTCTCTGTTTCGTTCCCAAAGATTCTTGAGCCCTTTGGGCTCGGCAGTCAGCTCCGACAGAAGTGAGAAATCCGAAAGTGGTAATCCCTCTGTGGCTCTGTCCCACAACGTTGATTTTGATTTGCAGTAACGAGTGCACTGAGGTTCCGTTCCAGAAATTTTCTTAAAAAATAAACAACTTATTTTATATTTTTAAATTTAAAAATAATATAAATAAAAAATAATTTTTTAATTTTTTTTACTGTATCAAAGATCTTAATGACATCTATTAAACAAGATTCATATTAGTAGAAAAATTATTTTCACAAACACATTATTTTTGAATTTGAAATTGCCTTTTTAAAAAATAAGTACTCATTTAACGTTCCGGAACGGGACCTGATAAATAGAGTAATAATTAGAAACAGAGAGAGATAATAATTGAAGAAAGACCGAAAAAAAATGAAAATAGTAATTGGAGATAGTGATTAAAATTTAAATTCAAAACCCTTAAACTAATGGATCCTAATGTATTTAGGCCCCGTTCCTGAACACCTTCTTAAAAAATAAATACTTATTTCACATTTTCAAACTCAAAAATAATGTAAATGAAAAATAATTTAATTTTTTTTGCACCATATTAAAGATCTCAATAAGATCTATCAAATAAGATCCATAGTGATAGGAAAATTATTTGCGTAAGCACATGATTTTTGAACTTAAAATTACCTGCTTAAAAAATAATACTTATTTATCGTTCCGGAACGGGACCTTAGTAGAAAATTGATTTTGGCATTCTAATTTTAACCAGCACTCTACTTCATGCATTGATCATATGAGATTATAATTACAAAATAAAAAGTGGGGTGACATTGGCTAAAAGTTGAGTGCCAAAATCACATTTTTATTTATTACTCCTCCGTCCCAATTTATTTGCTCATTACAGAAATTTTTCCTCTTTATTGATTATATATGTTTTCAGATTGAAAAATACTTAAATTTTCACAAATACTTTTTTACTTGTTTTTTTGTTAAACTTAGAATTCTCTCCGGTCTCCCCCTTAAAGAGGTAAAATTAAAACTTGGTGAAATTACACAAACACCCCCTCATCTATTCGGTTTAGACACAGACACCTCCTAACTTTTAAAAACATTCATACACACCCCCTCATCTTCTACCGTTACCCAAGGAGCACCCTTCCGTTTGAGTACCGTTTGTTGCAAGGCACATGTCAATACTTTTGCCAAATTTTAGACAAAAATGCCCTTTAACGGCAACATATACCCAGTTGTCTTTCATATCTCATTTCTCATTCTCATTTTTATATCAGAGATTCCCTCTCTCACTCTCTCTCTCTCTCTCTCTCAGTTAGAGCTACAACTCCAACCAAACCCAAAAGTGGGTTGATTCCTACTGTTGTTGTGGAGAAAAAGCCCTCCTTGAGGACTTCAAATACAAAATGGATGACAAGCAAATGCAAAACAACAAAAGCCCCAATTTTTAAAGATTATCGACACCATTGTACAACACCTTTCAAAAAACCCTACTATTCCTAAACAAAAACCCTAATGTATTTATATATTATATAATATGAACATATACATCTACATTTGCGCCATTTAATAAGAAAATCTAGGATTTTTTTACATATAAAACATACCTTCCAAAGTAGGGTTTGCCACGATTTAAGGTTGGCCACAATCTACAGCTTTTCTACAGTGTACATGATCTGATGTTCTTCGAAACTTAGGTTTTCTTCACGATCTAGGGTTAGCCATGATCTACAATGCAAGTTGAAGAAGGAGAGGAAGAGAGACAAAGCGCCATGATCGAGTAGGGTGGAGAAAAATTTCTGATCGAGTGAAGTGTGGCGTATATTTGTTGCTCCATTTCATAACAAAGGGTATATTTGACATTTCGTTCATTCTGTTAACGGCGTTGAGGTTTTTTTCCTTTTCAGTGGATGAGGGGGTGTGTATGGACGTTTTTAAAGGTTATGGAGTGTCCATGTCCAAACCAGGTAGATAAGGGGGTGTTCGTGTAATTTTACCAAGGGTATATTTGACATTTCGTTCCTTCCGTTAACAGCGTTGAGGTTTTTTTTTCTTTTCAGTAGATGAGGTGGTGTGTATAGACATTTGTAAAGGTTAGGGGGTGTCTGTGTCCAAACCAGATAGATGAGGGGGTGTCCGTGTAATTTCACCTTAAAACTTTAGCCTTTTGGTGGTTGCTAATTTTGAAAAGTTACAACAATTTGAGACGAATGTGAGCAAAAAAATGAGATGGAGGAAGTATTTCTTTCTAAAATTCAACTAAAAAAGTGTGGATTTCCAAATTTTACCCTTCGTTTCTACTATTATCCTTCGAATCCCATCATTAAAGTTATTAACTAATTTAGGATGTTTTAAATATTTAATTTTTTTCAAAATTCAATTAAAAAAGTGCGTGGATTTTCAAAATATATTCTTCATAAACAATTGAAAATAACTTTAATGATAGGATTCAAAGGGTAATAGTGAAAATGAAATATTATTTTCAAGAAAAACATGCTCTTAATGATTGTACCCTTAAAAATTGAAATCCCCAAAAGAACAAACATTGTTGTGTGACGGAGAGTGGTTTAAAAATTTTCTAAAGGAATCGGATTCGGGTTAATTACAACTCGCCATCTTAAACTATAAACTCTTTCGAATTATCCTCTTCGCAACAAAAACCTACATTGTACAATCTTAACCCATCTAAACCCTTCAACTCAGGGCCCGTTTGTCTTAATTCACTTAATGGTCATTAACGAGCCAAAATAGTGCCCAAAATGTTGTTAATCTCTAACTTGAAAATACTTAGAATGATATACATATAAATCTGGGAATCTAACAAAATCAAAGTCCAGATCTTTGTTTGCACCTCTTTCTTGCATTCATGTACATCCATCGTTCTCCATCTCTTTCTCCCATCAACATATCCATCGTTCTCCGTCTCTTTCTCGCATCAACATCTCTCTATGCACCTAGCCACGTATGCCATCAAAATCATCAACATGCCAAATAGCTCTAATTTTGTTAAATATGCATGTTTTAATGTGTGCAATTTTGGACAATCTCAGCCATTTTGAGGGTAACACATTTAAGCTGGAATAGTCCTTTTTAATGGCCATTATACGATTGAAGACTAATGGGGGCTAGGTTGAAGGATTTGGATAGTTTAAGGTCCGGAGTTTTATTATGGGCGACAGGTAGCATTTCCAGTCGTGTAGTCCATAAACATTGAACTAAAAGTATATATACTATTATAAAAAACAGCCCATAATTCACTCTAGTAATCGTTTGATACTGAAAGAATTGCAGATAAATTTCGGTTTTCATACTAGCAATGCTGCAATAGTATCCACGCTTCGTAGCTCGAAATCCATCAGAATTGAAGAGTCATTACTTTAGTTCTCTTTTATTTAAAAGGTAGAGGTGGCAGATCTATATAACTTTAACAGTCAACAGATGAAATAATACTAACATATGAGATTTTCTAAAATTGTTGAGGTAGCGAGCGTTACTACGTACCTATTCCCCTAACTCCATCCTTGATTGAAGTAACATACTACTCATAGGATACAGTCTTGCTAATACCCCATTTTCTGAAATGTCAATGACTATTTTCATCATGACTGCTCAAGAAATGCAAAACTCGAAACAAGCGGTTCCTTCTGGACCTCTTGTAATATAGGAGTACTTCAATCCGATGGTTTAACCCAGACAAATAGATTCAACAAAAATTTCCTTACGCATAGCGGTGCAATTTTTCTCATCATAATGTCATTTATATTACAATAGTGATATAATTGTACTCTATTCATCCACACTTGGGAGTTTCTCAACAAATAATATCCTTAGGTGGAAACACAAACTTCCCTCAGTACTTTGGCAGCATCCTCTGGGAAAACAGGATTTATTTGACAACCAGTTCCCATCTCAAACCCAGCTACAACAGTCAATTGGGGCACTATTTGAAGAAACCAGTGAGCATAAGGTAATTGGGAACAAGTGTCCTGAAGGGGAGTGGTGTGAATCATGAAATTGAATGGTGGGTTGTTCAGCTGCAGAGACATCTTTCTAAGCATGAGTTTCAGTAAGCCACCAAGATCAGCTGCCTGCAAAATTGAACAAAGAGAAGCATTTGAAAAAAATACTCCCTAAGTATCTCCTAAAAAGAGAGAGAGCATATATAGAAGCTGAACGTATCAAGAATGAATAGCGAAAGAATGGATCCGTTGAACATGCTATGCATTTATTGCAGTCAATCATTCAGGATCCAGGGACCCAGACCGCTCAGGTCCCCAGTTCCAATCATTCTGTCCATATTGATTCTGACTTGGGAATAAAAGTCAATTCATTATATGCAAATAAAACAAGTATTTTTCCCTGGACATACTGCCTATTCAATTCAATCCAAATCTATTTTAGTCCATAAGGTTTCAATCACAATAAAATGCTAGTTCTTGTTGTTTGTGTGTCATGACACCGATCAGTTAAGACGCTAATATTTTTATTGGTAATCAGCATCGGAATTCCCAGCTCAGAAGTATGATCTCCGTATGTAGTAGGTAGTACTTTCGTTGAAAAACATTTGCACAACATGCTCCTGCAAACCCCCTAAGGTTAAAGTTTGCTGCCAAAAAATGACTATGCTTCTAACAGCCCTTAAAGCTGTCCATATCTAGATTACGACCACCATTAGAAAACACCAAAGAAAGCATAATTAATTAATTACCAATTTTGACAATTACCTTTGACAGCTAAATGGTGCAAAAAAGTGAAAGAAGTATGGGAAATTACCTTCTCGCCATCTATGTCGTGGAAATGAGAAGAGTGACCCAGGGGAATAATCCACATCTCAAAAGGAAAAGTAGCCGCAAATGGAACAATTGAAATGAAATGGGCTGATTCATTGATTAGAAGGTCATCGGATCGAATATCACAAAGACTGCACCTCCCAGTCTGATCAAAGTGCTCTTTCATACTGTGAAGGCGAGCAGAAACCGTGGGAGGAACAACTGGGAGGGCCATTATCTGACTGTGAGAATGACTCATTGAAGCCCCAGCTGAGGCACCATGGTTCTTAAACACCTTCAAACGACAAAAACCAATTTCAGCTCTAGAGAGGGATCATAATATAATGAGAAGCACATGGAACCACTTTGAAATTAACAGGCAGCAGCGTCAAGAAGATTAACAGTACAAAATCAAAGCGCTTAAAACTGTTTTGAGCATATGTTGAATCAATATATTAGATCAGAAACAGGAAAAGTAATAATCTTATCTTAAAACTAAGAAGGGTGAAAATCATCAGTCTACCAACAAAATCGGAGCCATATCAAAATCGAAACAAGTAAGTTTAATATACAGCCAAATAATTGAGACAGCTTTCGAGCCATAACAAAGTCCGATTAACTACAACGACAATTGGATGGTTCACACTACATACAAGGAGAAAGCTAAATGTCACTATTGTTTTGGCCTGTGTACGGCATTATGCGGGTGTATCGTTAAAAAACCTGAAGTTACGTGAACAGCATGGTTCCTGTGTTGCACATTTTTCTGGTTCATTTGACACACTTCTTTTGGTATTAGCTATGTACTAATCCAACTAGTTATGAATGGATGTCAACAAGGTACATACAAATTTGTTACAAATTATTTTTGTGATACTTGCAACAGTATTTGGTGTGTGTTATGAATTATTTTGGTCAAGGACGAAAATGCACTGCCAACATAATAACCTCAAAGTCTTGCAGATTTTGACATACTCCGAACTACCATAGCTGAAGTCACGAAAGCCAATGCTTCCAACACATAAACCATCTGTAAGATTTTATTGGAGGGTTCCAATCTAAAACCAATTGGCGATAGGTGGAGTAGTCTTTAGATTTTTTAACCAAGCGTAGGTGGCTTAGATGAGCGATGTGGGAACTCCCCCTCGGGCTGCTCGTGGAGGTGACAGACCAGGAGCTGAGTGATTGACTCGGGTGACGGAAATGACAAAGACTTTCCCACGAGAGGTGAAGCCACCCAAGACCTAGCTCTGATAGCTCTAATACCATGTCAGATTTCTTGGAGGATTCCAATCCAAAACCAATTGGCAATAGGTGGAGGCTTAGATGTGCGATGTGAGACAAGTTTAACACCATCCATCACACCAAATTTCAGGAGGAGAAACAAAGAACCCAATCTAGCTTAGATTACATGAGAAAACGTACATCAACACCAAAAATTCACACGGAAAATATTGACCACAGCCCATTTGGCATTTCTGGAAAAGAGTACTGTACATGGCAGGAAATTCATATAACTAAACACTTCAAAGCAGTGTTTCGTAACAAAAAATAACTAGAAGAGCTGAACAGAGCAACAACAAACCTGAATGTATTTGATCGACTCGTGACATCGAAGCTGATCGATCCTCCTTTTGTACGCCAGCAACACCTCCCCGATCCCAACCGGGTCCAGATCCTCCAATCGAACCGAGTGAACCGGCGACTCAATCACCACGTCGTGAAACCCGAACCCGCTGATCGCCACGTCGCCGGTCGAACCGGGACCGGGGCTTTCCCCGTGGACGGACGAGGAGGGCTCGATTTCTCTGCTGAGAGCAGGGTAGAGGTTCTGGATGACTCTGATTCGCCAGCGGGCGGAGGGATCGGGCGGGACGCGGAAGATCTCGGGGGCGCAGTCGTGCTCGCGGCCGAGGCAGAAGGGGCAGTTCTCCGATGGGTTGTTGTTGGGGTTGGCGGTGTTGGATTTGGATTTGAAGTCGGAGGGACGGCGGGCTCTGGCAGGGGAGAAGATGACCCATCGGTTGTTCACGGTGTCCTTCCTGATTTCTGGGTTTCGGTTTTGTGACGCCATGATTTTCCTATCGTTTATGGTCCTCCCGTGAATGAACAACGCTATGTGAGAATCAGGGAAGAGAAAGTAATGGGGAAAGAATATAGCATTACCAGAGCTTCTACGGCCATGTTTGATTATACGTAGCAGGTTTTGAGCTTGGTATAGGAATCATAGCCGGGATTGTCAATCCCATTGGGGGCTTTGGTGTTGACAACAACCCGAGGATTGATAACACGTGGGATTACGAATCTCACAAATCCACCCACCGGATTACCCATCCCACGTACGTATTACGATTCTGAGATGAAAGTTTTAATGAAAAACCGAGTTGATCGAACCGAACCGATCAATTTTTGCATTTTCGGTCAGTTTTTGTAAGTAAATTGGTTCTGTTTGGTTTATTTTGGAGAAATTTAAAGGTCCGTTTGATTTCGGTTTATGAGAAAAAAGACCGAAATGAACCGGACCGATCTAAAATCTATCCTTTCATCTTTTTTGATGCTGACCGTCCGGACCCATCTTGTGTTCCTGTGTTCCACCCACATGAAAGAATTAAACCCCAATTGGCATATGGTATCATGGTTAAGAGGTAGGGAGTTCATAAAAACTGTACTTCCTCCCTCCCAATTTTTTATGTAGTATATATATACAATTTGGAGAGTTCAAGATTTTTGGGCAACACCATAATTGAAAATGTTTTATTTTCCAACATTTAACCTTCAAAGGTATAACCGTGCATTTCATTATTGAAATATATTTTCCATGTTTGCTTCATTTTCGTTTACCATTTTTATATCAATTTTGCACATGGGTAAAAATAAAAATAGGCATTTTCAATCCAATTCTATCTCATGTAAAACAAACATGTTAGATAATAATCCTATCATTTAATCCGGTGCAAATCAAACATGTAACTTACTAATCCCACTTCACTACTAATCACTTCTCTTTACTAATCTCAATCATAATTTCATCTCATTACAAATCCCCTCGAAACGAAACTTGGCATCAAACATGCCTATGAGTACATAAGGAAGAGGACATACCCCGCGTACATATGGCTTTGTGACCAATATTAGGTCTCACAACGATGATTGAAGCAGCTCATTTTATTTAAATATTTGCTTAGGCTTCCCATACAAAATTATTTTAATCGGATATCGTTAAGTGCATTTACAAAACATTCAACTTTGTCCCAAAAGTCAAGCTTGAATTCTGAAGCAAAAGTTGGATATTTGGTAAATACCCTTACTGATATTTGATTGAACCAATTTTTTGCAAGGATCCAAAATAAAATATTTTGAACAAAATGAGCGGCTCTGATACATTTTCCAAAGCCATATGTACCTGGTGTATGTATTCTTCCGTACTCATATTCTTTCCAATTATCACTTGCTTCACGTATTGCAACTTTGCAATACATGGTTCTAGTGTGACATTTGAGCCTTCATTGCATTTGAGCCATCCATCTAAGCAGTGGACGACTCGCATGCTGCACTACAACCCTATGGTGCGTCCCTGTACTAGGGCACCCTGTACACTGTGCAGTTTAAAGAAAAAGATAATTTGCAATGTGTTTTTTTTTAACTCGTGGAAATAAAAGATAGAGAAAGAAAAATAAAACAAAAACTTTCATTGTTTGAGATAAAAAGAGAAAAGGAAATAAATAGAATCTATAATACAAAATATTAGATACATGAGAATTTTTTGTATTCTTCTTCATATTTGCTTTTTAATTATATTTTTTTCTATTCCATTTGACAAGTCCAAACAGACTGTAAAGGAAAAGGAAACAGAAGAGAGGATAAAATAATTAGGAAAAAATATATATGAAAAAGTGTAGAAGAATTTTAAGGCGCTCAATATTTTATTATGCTATTTCCTTATTTCTTGCTTCTCAAACCAAACAATGGAAGATACCAATTTTTCTTATTTTTCCCTCTCTTCCTTTCTTTTCTCTAAGCTCAAACTAGACCTGGGTAACAGGTCGTGTCGGGTCGTGTCATAAATCACCCAACCCTAACCCGACCCATTTAGAATTCGTGTTTCTCGAGTTGTTTCATTTTCGTGTTTCGTGTCAGAAATGCTCAACCCTAACCCGTTAACTTCGTATCCGGTTCGTATCGTGTTATCGTGTCTGTTGCCTAACTCTATATAGAATTGCAGATATACCATATATTATGTATATATGTTTGTGAAAATGGTTGACACAGATTCGTAACCGTGTTGGTCGTGTCAATTTCGTGTTTCACGTGTTCAACCCTAACCCGACCCATTTAGAATTCGTGTTCTCGAGTCGTGTCATTTTCGTGTTTCGTGTCAGAAATGTTCAACCCTAACCCGCTAACTTCGTGTTCGGTTCGTGTCGTGTTGTCGTATCTCGTGTCTGTTGCCCAGCTCTAGCTCAAACCAAACATAAAACACTAAAAAGAAAAATGAAAGATGAAACAAATTAAAAGGAAGGAATGGAATTATTTTTATCAGCCTTTTTATTTTTTATATGGTGAGATATGACAAAAATTATAATTCTTTGTTTTCTCCCACCCTCCACTCTTCAAGGAGAATAATGTATTATAAATTCAGAAGAAGTGAAAAATGAAAAGTATTTATTATGGCTTTTCTAAGATCTTTAGTCTGAGATTTGGTAGTCCCCGCGTTAGCATGAGCTAGCAAGAATATAAATTTAATTGCGTTATAGTCGGAGTACTATTTAGTATTTGTTTATTCATTTATAATCAATATTCATACATTAATATTTTCGATTAACCCAACAAAAAAAATCATATATTATAAATATATTTTTTAAACTGTGTTTATCTTGTTTTGATATGTAATTTACACTGATAAAATAACTACCACCCAAGACCGGCTTTAGTCCAACCATTGCGCCATAACCTCCTCCAACTGCACCCGCCATCGGACCACCAAACCTCACTAGCATCAACTGATCGAAGCACTAGCTCGTCAGATGGTGCAGGGAGCAGATCGGACCTCAAGCAGAACATCATCACCAACTTGATCTCCACCACCTGACAAGAAGCCACCCGACAAGGAGCCCAGCAAAATTTCTTTTGCCGTTAAAAAAAAGAAGAAGATAAAAATAAATAACTTCCCATTTTTTGAAAGACAGTTTTAATTTCCTTTTTTTTTGTCCGAATTTAGTCCGATTTTTGTTTGGATTTAGCTGGTAATTTGTTGGTAATATGCTTGGTATGGGTTTTATTTTCTTCAAACCTGATCTCACTAGGCGAGTTTGAAATAATATTGCACATACTATACTTTGATTGATCTCTACAATGGTTTATCCGGTCTGTAAGAAAATTCCTATCTGTTGTGCAAACTTTCGTCTTGCCAGTCTCCTCACAACTTCTCCCATTTGCCAAAAAAGAAACAGAAAGTCTACAGCCACCGCACCAATCGGATCGAACTGATGTTCTGCAATGCCCACTCGATTTTTTTAAAAAATTATTAAATGGCTCGAATCATCCGTGCGAGGTTTGAAGTGGATCCCACACGGCGTGCGGTGGCTGTAGCACTGCTAAAAAAGAAAAAGAAAAAAAGTAATACAAGAAAGAAAAGATACAAATTACTACAGTACTATTTTTTTTTTTTAAAAAAGAAGGAAAACCCGTATCCATGTGTGCGTCTGCAAATCCTTCGGTTCAATACAAGGCCACATATGCTTACGCTCGTGTAGGCGGAGCAGACAGAACACCACAGCAAAACCAACCCTATCATCATCACCATCGGTCCATCACCATCCCCATCTCCACTTCAACACAGCGAACAAGATTACGACCCTTTCGAAGAATCCTCGCTAATTTTTCAGCGGCGCAAAAAACTTGACCCAGATTTTCATATAGCAGAAAAATGCCCGACTTTGTATATATTCAGTAAAGATCTGAGCCCCGATGGAGTCATCATCCACGCGATTCTTCAGAGCTTGAATGTGTAGATTCAACTACTTGTCTCCGATCGTTCTCGGTTTGCAGCATCGGAGGTACGATCTGTTAGCTCGATCACTTCGTACGATGATTAGTTTGATTACTTTTTTGTAAGTTAATCACGATCGGATTAGATTGACGTAGATTTCATTTAGTTTGAATTTTTTTATCGTTGACATTGTTGATTTCACAATCAGATCGCATAGATATAGCCGTTATATCATCTAATTTTTGGTTGGTTATGTTCTGGAGGAACTAAAGATTCTTTCATTTTCCTCGACACTTATTGATGTTTGTTTATATGCATGAAAAAGTTGTTCTTTGTATGCTAGAGCATGAAAAGATTGATGTGTGTTTCCATTTTAGCTACATACGTGTTCATATTCCTTTATGCGGACAAAACAAGATTTTTGCGGCATAGTACGTACAAAAAAATGCCTAATTGGTCTGCTAAGAAAGCCTATGACTCCGATCAAATCATTTTGAATTCCTCAAACTCGTAAATGATTGAAAGCTTGCTTAAATGGCAGCTGTCCAATGGTTCTTTCATTTGTGAATGTATCCGAAATACCGAGGGCAATTGTTAGTCTGCG
Source organism: Rhododendron ovatum (assembly GCA_019656835.1). NCBI lineage: Eukaryota > Viridiplantae > Streptophyta > Magnoliopsida > Ericales > Ericaceae > Rhododendron > Rhododendron ovatum. Next base: position 14,950,654 of record CM033796.1, read on the forward strand.
CGTAAGCTGGCCCAAACACTTGAGCGATAAAAGAAAAAATTACCGAGGGCGATTGATAGTATTCCATTTCTTAAAAGGCAGGGAATACAAGAACCATTGAAATGGTGGCTACCAAAGAGTAAACTGCTCATTTTCCTTGTTAATGTTGGTTTGCAGGAGTTCCAAAGGGATACTGGTTCATCTGATTTGCATGGGGTGACAATGCCGGAGCTGCGAAGCGGAGCACGGAGATCGAAACGGCTTGGTGATCTTCAGCCTGCCCCTAAACCAGTGGATCCAGTGGAAAATTGTGTCTTACCTGCTCAAAACAGAACCAGGAGGAGAGTTGGCGGAGGAAGAGCAAGGGGTGGTAATGCCACACTAACAAAAGGGCCTTCGGCAGTGACACCAGTAAGGGCTGGTAGAGGAAGGGGAATTAGGTTGATAGATCTAGACCCTGAGCCTCCCTGTCAAGTTCTTCCTGAACCTGTTGCTATAGGGATCGGAGAACCAGTTGCCAATAGAGTAGCAGAAGTTGCAGATAGAGACGTTGCAATGGAGGCCGGAAGTGCTGATAAATTGGGTGTTGAAGAAGAAGCAAGCACAACTCCCGTTCCTGACCGGGTATCTTATTGATACCCCATAGTTCCTTTTTGCAATGTTTCTATTATCGTGCTTATCATCTAGGCCCTCCATTTTTGTTATCCACACCCCCACAACAACCCTCCCCCCCCCCCCCCCCCTGTGGCAGTTGTTCTGCTTATGTCTGGTCAATTAATTACATAATTTGGTGAGGAAAAACTCAAGGTTATTTTTTGAGATGTCTAAAATAGTAAAAATGGAGTCCATCTATTTGAGTCGGACCAATGTATTTGGCTTTTGTCATTGTTATATATCTTCGCAAGTTTTTTTTGGTAGTTAAGTTGTCTTCTGTCAATTAAGGAAGAGTTTTGTTGCAGGTACAAGTAAGTAATTCTCCGACCTATAAGGTAGAAAGGAAGTTGGGAAAGGGTGGTTTTGGCCAAGTTTATGTAGGCAGAAGGGTTAGTGGTGGCAGTGGACGAACAGGACCAGATGCAGTTGAGGTAATTCAACTGTTCATATCTATCTTTGAGGTCTTCTCCACTAGCCATTTTCATTCAAAGCGATGCAATAAGATTTTATTATACAGGTCGCTGTTAAGTTTGAGCACCGAAATAGTAAAGGATGCAATTATGGGCCTCCCTATGAGTGGCAAGTGTACAAGTAAGAACCATTTCCACATGCCAAGTATATATTGAGCTGTACTAATCTAATTTTAAACGCCTTCAATGCATTAACTCACTCCTGATCTTCTTGATAAAGTACTTTGAACGGGTGTTATGGGATACCATCTGCTCACTACAAGGGTCGCCAGGGAGATTTTTACATCTTGGTGAGTTTAGTTTGCCATCTTTTTTCATCAGGTCTTCCAAATATAATCATCGTGCCTAGGTCATTAAAAAGTATGTTTCAGGTAATGGACATGCTTGGGCCCAGCCTTTGGGATGTCTGGAATTCTTTAGGCCAGTCGTATGTCTCTCTCTCTCTTACACACCCACACTCACACCCACATGCCCAAGTATTTTGCCTTCATGGTTTGCACACATGTTTTTAAAGCTAATTTAGATGTTTTGATATCCTGCCATAGGATGTCACCAAGCATGGCTGCTTGCATTGCAGTGGAAGCTATATCAATACTTGAAAAGCTTCACTTGAAGGGGTAGGTCCTATTAATAACATATATGCTTCTAAGGTTAAAATAATGTCTCTTGTGGCTCATAAACTGTGACGAAGTCGTTACACAGTACTAATTGTTAGTATTTACTCTTAATTTGTGCTTTTCTTTCCTACAATATGAAGTCAAAATTTGGAATTTAATATTTTACTTGCTCAACCTGGATTTCTATGGTTTATTTGACTTGGGGCTTCTAATAACAAGGTTTGTGCATGGAGATGTGAAGCCAGAGAATTTTTTACTTGGTCAACCTGGATCTGCTGATGACAAGAAGCTATATCTTATTGACCTTGGTTTGGGTATGCTGTCTGCTCTTATTTTGTCTTCTATGTTCATCACTCCGTCCGCACTCCCTAAAACATCAACACGTAGGAGTGCAATATCTACAAAGGGCCACCCCTTCATAGCAAATTATTGTTGGTAGTGCCTCTAATATGTTCTTGTTGATTCAGCGTCTAAATGGAAGGATGCATCATCAGGACAGCATGTTGAATATGATCAGCGGCCTGATATATTCAGGTGTGTAATTTTGTGTAATGTTAATCATATAGCCTTGTTTAAAATGTACTAACAGGCTTCTGCAACAGGGGCACAGTACGATATGCAAGTGTCCATGCACATTTAGGCCGGACAGGGAGTAGAAGGGATGATCTTGAGTCATTGGCGTATACCTTGATATTTCTCATTAAAGGAAGACTACCATGGCAAGGCTATCAGGCAAGTTATAGCATCATTGCACCGTTCCATGTGTTCATGTTGAGTTTTTGCGTCAGCTGATAAATTCTAATGTCATTAATTACTTTCCTTTTGTTTTTCATATTACAGGGGGACAACAAGAGTTTTCTTGTTTGCAAGAAGAAAATGGCTACTTCTCCAGAGTTGATGTGTTGCTTTTGTCCTGCCCCATTCAAAGAGTTCCTTGAAGCTGTCACAGTTATGAAATTTGATGAGGAACCAAATTACTCCAAACTGATATCCTATTTTGAAAGTCTGATTGAACCGTGCACGTCACTGAGGCCAATTAGAATCGATGGTGCCCTCAAGGTTATTTTTTGCAGTCTTCTATTTTGAGCTTTGTAAGATTCATGAGATGTTAATGTCCGTATCAACTTCTGCATCAGGTTGGGCAGAAGCGTGGAAGATTACTCATAAATTTGGAAGAAGATGAACAACCTAAGAAGAAAGTAAGGCTAGGAAGTCCTGCTACCCAATGGGTGTCAGTCTACAATGCTCGCCGTCCCATGAAGCAGAGGTGAGTCACTTTTTGCGTTTTTACATATAATTACTCGTTGTGTAATGAGTTGGCATTAATAATTCTTCAGATTGCACTTCTCCTCATGGAGCATTCAACGGTTTCTTCTGGCGCTCAAATCTTACTTCCACTTTTTAGACTTAAGAAATTATATTCTATCTGGTCTGCTGTAAAAAACATCATATATCTGTGGTAGTATCATAGGTGCTTTAGCTACCAGACCTGAAAGTGGGAAGAGTGTCACAGGAATCAATTGAGTTTTGTTTCCATATATTGATGTTCTTCCATTTGTGCTTATAAGAATGTATTTTCTGTTTTGTCCAGAAGAGGGTGGTACTCTAACTCGATAACTGTCAGGCTGTCACTTTTTCTATTGTTCCAATTGTTATTATGGAAGTTTCTGTGGTAACTTTTTGGTGCATTCATCATATCTCTCTCACACACTCTTATGAATGAAAGAAAAAGGAGGAAAACTCTAGACATGGACTTGATTAGATGGAATTGGTGTGTTGGGTGAGACAACTCAAACATTTGATTTGGATTGGATTGTGCTGTCCAAAAATTAATTGACGATTAAGATGCTAGGACTTTGTAAGATAAGCGATGTAAAGCATATTAATATATCTATCATATGGAGATGACGAAATGGACAGTGGATTTCTCTTTTTGACAGAAATGTCATTAAGGGGAGTTAAAGCATCTAACTTAAAACCAATTCACAATGAGTGGAGAGGTTGCTCAGGCTCATATACTAGTCGTGGAGCTAGTAGTCAAGGTGATATTAACTAACGTGGGTATCAAGCTGAGAACGTGTATCAATCTGACACTCCTATCTCGTGTGCTCGGTCTTTATGTGGGGAGACAGATAAATTGACTTGAACAAGGTGCATGAACAAGAGTAGAGCAAAGTACACAATGACAGAGACTGGGTTGACAAGTCTTGACCCTCTTGGAACCATGGCCCTCATATCATGGCAACTAAGTTCAATCCTAGCCCTAATAGCTGCCCTATTATTCTCTCCGGTAGCAACGAATCCATCAAAGTCAGGGCTACTTTGGACCCATACCTGAATATCCGAATACTAGCTGTTCCGAGCTGGAGTTTTACACAAGACCTCCCATATTGTGGTTTTCTAAGTGACAATCTTAAACCGCGGGCTACCTTGTTGGAGTTCTACTCTATTATTGCTTAGCCAAAAGTAGATCATTCAAGAGCGTAAAATAAGCAAAGCTATCAACCCTAATAAAAATGAGAATCAAAAGACTAAACTACTCCCGAGCATAAATAAAAAACAAAAGTATGTTAACACTAAAGATAAGCAAGAGAGTTCAGTACACCATTCTCGAGAAAGATGGTTTCAATCCCCCTCTCATATCCTGAGTAACTCGATACCTATATGGCCATATCTGTATTGTTAGATTACACTGCAATGCTGCAAATTAATTCGAGTCTCTCGATTTGCAATCAATTGATGGTATCAATCCCCGACTCATATCTTCGTTGACAACTATAGCCCTCTGGGAAATATCTATATTGTTAGATTGCATCACAATGACCGTTCGTTGAGTCTCTCGATTCACACTTCATCTTTTCTTCTCACTGTTCTGGGCCCACAAACTGTTTTCGTGTTTGGCAGTGGTCAACTACGATAGTTCTTTGAAGATATAATGAACCTGAGGATCAGCATCAGTTCCTTGGATATGTTTCCAAGGTGCAAACTTAGATAGCTAATAAATTAACAAGTAGTTGCCACATCTCCCATTAGCGGTTAAAGCATAATCTTATGTGGACGGCATTTTCAAGATTAAATATGAAGATAGGGAAACGTTTTCAGGTGATTTGTTTCTACATATCCTACTTTTGTGGTGTTCTTTTTTTGTCCGGTTGTACTTTTACTTCCTTCTTTTGCTACTTGTTGGGTATATTATCTGAACAAATTTAGGATTCTGTTTGCTGAAGTTGAGTTGTTGAAGTGTTTTATGAAATTTCAAAAATTTGAGGTCAGCATGCATATTACAAGCCTTTTGAAAGGCTTGAAATGGGCTACCAGCCCTGTATACATTGTGAAGAAATGAAATTGGTTTGGTGAAATCATTGAAAGGAGGATGTTGTTTGTGGACTTTTCAGGATCTTATTTGTGGAATTTTGTCCAGAAAAAAGTTCTGTAGTTGAAGAGACTTAAATTAGTTAACAAAATTTGAATCTTCCCATTATGTTATATACATCTTGATGAAGATATACTATATCGTCACATTAATCTTGCCCACTGGCATCTTGTCTTAGAAATATATCCTAAAACTTTCCCAAAGAAACATTGAATTTCCATTTTTAAAGGCCTTACCAATTGAGTTTTGCACGAAACACCTTAGGTTAGGGCAAGTTTTGCTTCGTGGACTATTTTCGATCAAACATTGTAGACCCAACCCGATCCACCAACGTTCGGAAGTCATGAGTTCACCACTTTGCCACTGAACGGTCAAGTTTCTCCACGAACTTGCTACCCAACAACACCGCAGCAGTTACTTTTTGGATAGGTGGGATCAAAAGATATGTACCTTTTGTACATAGCTTCCCTTTTCCGATGTAATTGGGTGACGCCCCTTGGCGCCCATCTTTGTACTCTTGTTCTCTTTGTTTTTTTCTTTTGTAAAAAATACCGTGTTAACAAAGCGAATGTTTGAGCTTGACTGCTATCCTACTAACCTTCTTCGGTGCTCAAAAGTTTTTCGTAACATACGGTGAGCAAAGCATACCCTTAATGGATATTCCTAGCTTTTGTGATCCCTTTTATTGTCAGTACATGATGGGTCGATCCATTCTATTTCAATCCAAAACATTACCTTCTTGGGTAGACACTGATTTGGGGTCACCGGAGGCATTAAAACTAAGATTGCAGGAATGAGCAAGGTCCAGGTCTTCCCCTTTAAAAAGAGGCTGTGTCTGTCCTGCCAACCGCAGTGGAATTGCCACTGGTGCTTCAAAGATAGCAATTTGGTTTTTGGCATACATAATTATACCATAGTACCCTGATTCTATTTTCAAAATGTACCTCCCCTCTATGGTCAATTTGCTGGGCCATTGGCGTGGTATATATAAAGAGAGAGGGATAGGGCAGGTCAGTTTATCCTGATCAACATTGAGCTTTGAGAATCAAACTCCAACCTCCGCTTCCTTTTTAACAATTGGGTGACAACAGCTTTGGCATTTATCTCAATTTCTGTAATTTATTGCGTATGAGAACTTAAAAAGCAGGAGCATTACATTGCTGATTGTTTTATGTGCCTAAATTTGGTAGGTATGGTTTGCATTTGAGAGAGAATCCATGATACGTGACAAAAGCAGTTGGGGACACATAAAATTACCGAATAATGTCCTTTTTACGGGTTGGTTTAACTAAGAGAGGATTACTTGTTTATCGATAAAACCTAGAGTGATTCGTGGGCGCGCTTGCGCAAGGTGGAGAAAGACGAGAGTTATCTTTCTGTGATTGAAGTAATTACCTCCTAAATTTCTAAATTGGTCATGAGATTAACAAAGTTTGTAACTAAACCTCTATCAGGAGGAGCCTCCGCCGCTGTTACTCTGTCTTCCTCTAATTGCTTCATCACAGTAATTGAATTCGTACTTTTCAAATGTGCGTCTATGTTCCTAAACTTTACTTGATGGAGTTTCACTGGCAAATGGTTTGAACTTTGAAATAACTAGGTTTCCAAGCCTTGCGTGAGATTGACCATCTCTTTTAAAGAGCAATCTACTTCTGCCTCTTGCGCATTTCACTCTTTCCTCAGGTTTAAAACTAAACCTCATATCCAGGAGCACATGCGTTTTAGATTTTGAAAATAATGGAAGCTTGTATATGTTCTTTTTATCTCGCTTCTTTAGATGATGGCTTATTTAGATGGGGCTTTGGAGATTCAATTAAGTTTAATGTGTCCTCAATGTGAAGGTTTATAACACGGGTACTCCCTTTAAAAGGGCCCAATTCCCAAACCTAGTACTGGCTGCTTTGAAACTGAAAATGTAGAAATGTATGCATGGGAAATCCCATTGAAACTGATTGGAAGTCGTCGATCTTTGCATAAAACTAGATCTGTTAATAGTAACTTTTAGTTTGATAGATTCCAAAATAGGCTCAGAGAATTTATTCCGATTTCTGGTTATAGAACATTCTTCTGCTCATAAATAAAATGATAATCTGTTGGATTTGCAGATATCACTACAATGTTGCGGACTCAAGGCTGCACCAGCATGTGGAAAAGGGTATGGAAGATGGATTATATATCAGCTGTGTTGCTTCTGCAGCTAATCTTTGGGCCCTCATTATGGATGCGGGAACAGGTTTCTGTTCCCAGGTTTATGAACTCTCAGCTGTTTTCTTGCATAAGGTCATTTTCTGATGTTTCAATGCTATTGTCTCTGTGTTTGATTCTTGTAAAGAGATACTCACTTTTTTTGTGTGGTTCTGATCAGGATTGGATCATGGAACAGTGGGAAAAGAATTATTATATCAGCTCGATCGCTGGTGCTACCAATGGGAGTTCCTTGGTAATTATGTCCAAAGGTTTGTAAATGAACTATTTTTTCCATGAGTTATGGAAATTATGGAAGTGGTTCAGATTTGTGTTGTTTGCCTGCATTATAATTTCATGCTACTTTCATGAATTGCATTTCCTCGGCACAAAATTTGTTGCTGATAATAGTTGCTATGTGTACAATTAGATACAGGCTATTGTAGAGAGGTTTATGGTAAGTCATTTCAATCCCTGATTAGTAGTAGTTCAGATTTCAGGGTGGGGAGACTCAGGAGTGGCTTTTCTTTATTCATGGCGGGGTATAAGTCTTTATACAGTAGAAATATACCAGGAGGCCCTCCTTACTTTATACGCAAATCCCTGAACTTGATCTCCCATACGCGATTACTTATGCAGTCATTGTGGTACGAAGCTTGTTCCAGTATTTACAGGAATTGATGCTTCATTGATCAGTGGCATTGGGAGAGCCCTCTCTTTTTAATAATATATATAGACTATCTACAATTCTTAGTATTGCTTTATCACAATAAACTCAAACTTGACTCATGGTTAATTGTTTTCCATGCTGTCTATCATATGTGTATGACCTGCTGCACTCGGTTAGTTCTCTAGTAATGATGCTCTGCAATTGGTTAGGAACTCCTTACACCCAGCAGTCCTACAAAGTGAGTGAAGCTTTTCCTTTCAAGTGGATTAACAAAAAGTGGAAAGAAGGTTTTCATGTCACATCCATGACAACTGCTGGCAGTCGTTGGGGTGTGGTAATGTCAAGGAACTCTGGATATTCTGAGCAGGTATGGCTGTCCAATCAAGTCATAACTTGTGTTAAAGATTATATTTGATGACAAAATCATGTTGCCAAAGATATCAGACGTCCCATGATTTACAGCTATTGTTGTAGACACCGGAGACCACATGACTATGCTTATCTCGGCTTACATCTTGAATTTTGTATTTGCCATTTATATCATTCTCTACAACTAAGGGATGCGACTTTATAATCCATGACTATGTGTATCATTTTGCTTTCATGATCATGCGTATCTTGTTTGACCATTCTGATAGAGAAAGGAATCAAGGGATTAATACTATCATACACATCATGGTATGGTATATTCCTTGTAGTTTGGGATGTGGGATGTAATATCCGATGGGTATTAAATCCCGACTGCAAAGGTTCCAATCAAACAGAGGATAGTTCCAATCAAACAGTGGATTTGTAGTCGCCTCGGATTTATAGTCCAATTGGATGCTCTAATCTGGAGATGTAGCACCCCTTTGGCCCTTTGTGTGCTTGTGCAAGGCCAAGATTGACTGAACCATTTTTAATATTCTTCTTTTCCTCTTCATTGCTTATTTTTTTATCAACTCAACTCACTGCATTCTGATTGCGCAAACCTACATTGCCAGGCAGGCTGATGCTAATCTTTTGAACTTGCTTCTACCAGGTAGTGGAGCTTGACTTTTTGTACCCAAGTGAAGGAATACACAGGCGGTGGGAGAGTGGTTACAGAATAACTTCCATGGCTGCTACTGCTGATCAAGCAGCCTTCATACTGAGCGTACCAAAACGCAAAATCATCGACGAGACTCAAGAAACTCTACGTACCTCTTCCTTCCCAAGCACCCATGTAAAGGTAATTATTGGTTCTTAATTCTGTCCAATTGCATTATGTTAGTTCAGAACCTTTCCTTAGATGCATTTAATCAACTGATGATATAATGCAATTGGAGCAGAAATATGGAGGGATTGGTTTTTTGAATCTCTCTTTTAACAGTCTAGTCAGAGTGTGAGCTGCGACCAATATCTATTCACTAAAAACGATTCACTGAAATCGGAAAATGTGGAAAATAGGGTGGCTGCAACCAATAGGATGTCAGCGTCATCAAAACCAAGTTACTTGTGCCTGCACATGTGTAGATTTAAATGTTGATGTGCATGAAATTAAATTGATATAGGTGTGTTTCTTGAAATCAAATTGCCATTGTTTATTTTGTGGTGGGTTCCTTATCTTGTCTCCGGTTTTGTTTATTCGTTCCAAATGGAAGTGGTTCATTGTGCAACCGATATCATTGTTGCAGGAAAAATGGTCCAAAAATCTCTACATTGCATCTATATGTTACGGTCGGACTGTTTGCTAATGGGTGATGCACATTGCATCCATTCAACGAAACGGACTCGGGGAGTTGAATTTCGAGCAGGGGTGAAAAATTCGATTTTCCGGTTTCCTGGTGGATGCTAGATCAGAAGAAATCCTGGCTTCCCATGTAAATCTTCCTCAATGTTGCTGTAGAAAGGGAGAATAAAAGTGTGACAGACAACAAACAGGAGTTGCCGAAAATGTGAACTGAGAGATATGGGAAACTGTTGGTTTGGCAACAGACACCGTGTATTTTGCATTGCTGACCTGGTAATTGCAGCCAAAGTTGTGGTTCTTAGCTGTCATTGTACATTCTATAATGCGAAAACGAGTGCTACATACATGGAGTAATTTATACTGATACAACTACTATTTTATTTTTTGGTTCAATTCATGAGTAAAAAAAGGTGTTGAATATGGTTTCAACTCCTGTCTTTGTCAATTTTCTGGATTCGCATCTGTAGAGTTATTGTTTATGAAGCTTTGAACAAATGTATCACCGGAAACCGAAAGGTTTAGACGGGATTGAGATGCATATACAGGAGATTTTCACGAAGTACTTTGTTGAAGTTGTTCAGCTATAACAGTTTTCATTTTAGCAGATTCGATGACCTGCATCGCATGGAATCAGAAAAAATACACAGAAATGCCAGACCCAACTAGTGTGTGATTAGAGAACCACTTCTAGTGAAGTTGGTTGCTCATCTCCCTCCCTTCAGTGGTGACCAGAGGGTTCGAGTCCCATGGGGGGCGGGGCTTTGCGGGTAAGGGTTATGGACAACCTTTGGATCTCCCTGTACTAATTTTAACACTCCCACTAATGTATACAATGTTGAAAAAAAAAAAAACAAAAAAAAACTAGTGTTTGATCAAGTCAACCAAAAAATGCCAACCAGACTGCAAGCCGTTGGTGCCTTGGTGGTGGGCTAGGCTAGACAAATTGTGAACTTCAATTTAATTTGTTAAGAGCTGCTATTTGAGTTTTGGTAGATTTCTTCACTATGTCCTGAAAAATGGCCCCATCTACAAACCCCAGACTATTTTGTCCGCCTCCAAACCTCGCCCCAGCCACTCCCAACCACCTCCGCGAGATCCTCCCATCCCTGTATCTCTTACCAACTACCACTGGTTTAGTGCTCTACCTCAAGAAAATCACCATCGATACGGCTTCAAGAAATCAAACTTTGACCACTAGTCCATCTCTAGTGGTCTGGATCTGCGCAATGGGTTTTTTTTTTTTTTTTTAATGGATGAAGCTGGAGCGCTAAATTACTCTGCACCGTGCGAGCTTAGCATTAATATGTTATGACGTTCTTGTTGGTGGTCAGAGCTTGGGGTTTGCGGCAGAAGCAGTGTGGTTGGGGTGGCTAGGAGTTTTGGGGGTTAAGGTAGAGGTTGACAGGTTGTGGTGTCTAGGGTGGGGTGGTGGCAGAGGGTTGTGTTGAAGCGGGGTGTGAAGGCTGGAGGTGGTGGCAGAGGAGGTTGATGTGTGGGACGAAAATCATCAGGTAGTGTAAAACTTTCGTCACATAAATAAGGGTGTGCGAAAATTCTCTTAATACTGCTCAGCTCCAATCGACCTGCACCGACAATCGCCATTGGGCAGGATAAACTTGTTGGGTTGACTACAAGTTCTATCTTCTTAATCTGCTATGTGTTTGAGTTTAAAAAAAGTATCGCGCACGTTGTCGTTAGCTGTTAATCTTCCCTCCACCATTCAATGATCTATAGTGTCTTCGCTTTTTTGTTTAAATGACTCTTGTCATTGTGCTATTGTTTCTTATTTTTTTATTTAAAATTCTCAACCTGCCCAATCTACCTTGATTCACTGTCTCTTCGATTTTGAGGTTGTGTAGGTGAAAGAAGAATTCAACCCGCAAAGTATGCGTTGGTTGAGAATTTGTCCCATAACCCGTGTAGACCAACCCTAATTATTCGAACGTTGCGACCACCAACTTAAACCTCGAGGCCGCAAGTTCATGCCGTGAGTACATCTTATAATGGGGGGGACTAGGGAGTTTGATGTGTAATGAAACGAAAAGTGTGCGCAAAAATTGAAGCTCCATCAGGGTGTAAAGTGTAACCATTTTTACCTAATCCGGGTAAAAGTGTAAATAACTTCCAAAATTTTGGAGGAGATTTCCGTCATTTTCCATCTCCCCGATAAATGCACCATTCATGCGTCGTCCTAAAACCCTAAACCCCGATCCGCCGTTCTGAAACCCTTTCTTTTATCTTTCTTCACTCACTCCCCTCTCTCTCTGCTCTCGACCAAACATCATGCCGCGACCACCTCTAAGAGGCCGTGGAGGCGGTGGATTTAGGGGCGGAAGGGACGGTGGCCGAGGCGGCGGTGGATTTAGGGGCGGAAGAGACGGTGGCCGCGGACGCGGTGGGCGCTTCGGTGGCGGCGGCCGCTTTGGTGGGCGCGACGATTATAACCAACCCCCTGAGGAAGTAGTTGGTCCGTTCTTTCTTCTTATATACATGTTTTCATTGCTAATGAGGATTAACCTAGCTCTTGTTTAAGTGTGTTAGCATTTTATACTTTTCTTTTCTATAGTCATTGGGAGATATTTAAGAAGAAGAAAGCTCCATAAGTTGATAGCGTATATTAATAGAGATATTATTTAAAACATTACGAATGAGACTATCATGCATCAATTTTGAAATATTAAAAACCATTGCGGCCATTTGTAAATGAATAGATTCTACCTTGCTGCAAATCTTAGTGTAAATTTTTAATTTTTTTTCCGATTGTCTAGTATGAAAACAGATTATATATGCTGTAGATACTCGACCCAAGTGCAAGTAAATCCTGGCTCCGCCCCTGTATTGTTATGTATGTATTTATGCGTGTATCTCTTTACTATGTATTTGTGCTTATGCATATTCATTCATGACGTTTGAATGTGGGGTTTTTTGATGTATATTGCAGAGGTTTCGACATTTCTTCATGCTTGCGAGGGTGAAGCGGTGACTAAGCTCACGAATGAGAAAATACCCTACTTTAATGCTAATATTTATCTGCAGAACAAGACTCCCATTGGCAGAGTGGAGGAAATCTTTGGCCCCATCAATGAATCCGTGAGCCCCTTATTTGCTCTTTCTTGATGATTTTGTGTATCTTCGTGGAATGCATGCTATCTATTCTGTTTAGGGCTGCTGTATATTGTTGACTAATAACAAGCATCCCAATAACCCAGTTAGTTGGTGATACAAAATGGTGATAAAAGTTTGTTGACGTACAACAGTTCTCATGTTTTTGTTTGTAATTCATTATTTTTAGTCCTGGAGTTATGCATGATTTCTCATTTGGTTTTTGTTATTGGCACTTGGCAGTACTTCTCGGTTAAAATGATGGAAGGCATTGTAGCGACTTCCTATGCGGCTGGCGACAAGTTCTACATTGACCCGGCTAAGCTGTTGCCACTGGCACGATTCCTTCCGCAGCCAAAGTATGTTTCTTTGTTTTCTAAGGGTTTGAGTTGTATATTTCTTGCTTGCTTGCGTGGGGATTGATCTTAGCAGTTCAGATGCACATGCCTATATGGGGGGTCTCATGTGAATAGGCAATTAGGGTGTTCACTGACAAATTATATATCCCTTTATCTCTTGCTCGCTTCGATCAGACTCTCACAAGCGTCAAACAAAGCAGAGAACCATATTTTTTCCTTACATAATTTCGCACTTGTGGCACACAATTTACTAACTGCGATGATTATGTAGTACCTTTTGTGAATAGGGAACTACTTAGCTACAATTTAGAAACTTTGACACAAGTCCCCTCTGAGTTGGGGAATGCAATAAAATTGTAGAAACTGCCTACCCAACCAGGTATGGGTTTGTTTGTGCAAGAGATCGGTTTGGCTTCGGGTTCAAAAATGTCAGAACTGAGCGATTTGAGTTGGTAATATAACTCTTTTGCGATATTGTGTCAAAAGCATGTGTAGCTCATCAAAAAGAATATCGAATTAACATGTCGAAAGGAGATTGCATTTAGTTATTAGTTATGTATGCATGTAGTCCGGACATCATTGAATTTGTATTTTGAGCCTCTGTACTACTTAATCATACCTGTTGTTCTTTTACAAACCAACCTGAATTTCCTTGGTTGGGGTAGCTTCAGTTCCATTTGGTTCTTTCTGGGTTAAAAAGTTGAGAACCAACTACAGCTGGTTCGGTTCTGGGCAAGGTCATTACCTAGGTATGAAGGTTCTCTAAAATAAATCACCGACTTTTTAAATGATCGATGATCTGGTGCCGTTTGTTTTGTTTGGCTTCCATTCTAACCAAAGAGATAGATTTGGTAACAATTTCTCTTGATTTGGTGGACTTCATTGAGTTCTCATTGAACTAAGCTTTGTTATCGCGTTGTGGTTGCAGGGGATCCATGCAAGGTGGTAGAGGGGGAGGGCGTGGTGGAGGCGGAGGGCGTGGCAGAGGGGGTGACCGTGGTGGGTTTCGTGGAAGGGGGGCTCCAAGGGGCAGAGGCGGACCTCGTGGTGGGTTTCGTGGAAGGGGGGCTCCAAGGGGCAGATGGTAAAACATTGTTTTTGTACTTTATCTAATGCTCATCTCCGTCCATCTCCTTTGACTTTGAGTTGTCATTCCTAAACAATTTAACATTCGCTTGTTGGTTTTTCTATGAACGTTTGGTTAATGAATCAGTAGAATTTATTGGCACATTTCTCGTACCCCTATCAGTAGAACAGGGTTCTTATATTTCCTCGTGTATTTTCATTTCACGACAAGTTTCCTAGGTTGCCAATCCGGCAGGAGGGTGCTAGTAAATTTCCAGTTTTAATCCTATTTCTATTGGGAAACAATTCTAAGTATAATTGGTCATTTCATGTGATTTTAGTAGCCTTTTCTTAAACAAATATGGTCCTTTCGGAAACGTACTTGGAGGTTTCCCCAGAATTTTCAGAAACCCACTTCTGGAAAAGCGCTTTTCCCTATTGTCCCTATCAAATTGAGGCTCCTGGTAATTGGGTTCAGCTCTTCTCCATGAGAAAATTTTGGGTACCGGGTGGTTGCCACATGGCCATGCGCCGAGTGATCACACGTGGTAACCATCCGGCATTACAAAATTTCCCCTTCTCCATACCCAATTTGTTCGTACTCCTCCAAACTCCGTGGCTCACAATTCATCTCGTTGAGAATAATACTACGTAGTATGTTTGCAAAGAATCAGTTTAATTGGATCTCAATAGGCATGCAAACAAGTTACATTTTAAGTCCACTCGCCTACCGATTTTTTTATCTAACTAATTTTTTGTAAAAATGTTCTTTGTGGGTTCTACGAGTCGATGGTTTGGATTATGGTTACGGGTAGCTTATAACATCTTTTCTGACACGAAGGACATGTCAGAAACTTGAAATGAAGATTGGAGATCAAACTTCGAATTTGCATCCCCAAAATGAGATAAATCACAAGTCCCAACTTATATGACCTTGTGAGAGAGAAGGAAACCTGCTTCATCATCTTCCCTTCATGAGAATTCGCAACACAATGGAAGATGAAAAGCTACTAGAACTCATACAACCGAAAATAATGGTTTTAACCAAAACCATAATTTTATGACAAAAAAACCCCTTGGTAGTAAGGGGTTGAAGCCTTATTCTCTCTTTTATTGAAGCAGTGAAAATAGTGATCATCATCTCCTCAGGTCTCAGGCTCCCCAACCCCTGAGAACTGTAGCACGGGCAACACGATTAACCCCGAGGGTGAAGGCTCCCATTCGGAGATCGCAGTTGTGGATTTTGCACATTTCCTTCACACCCTTGAAACCGTTTGTCATGTACGTCTTCAGCTCATTGTTCACTTTCTCCTCGTCCCACAGGAAGCCTTGAATGTTCTATATTCGCACAAAATGATAAAATACATGTGAAAAATAGGCGTTTATAGTTCGGTCACTATGAATGTCATAGCATGTAAGAGAATGACTAAAGTTCAAAGCATTCCTTTTGCAAATTAGAACAGTTATTTAGTTGAAGCAATGCAGTACGGAAAAGGAAGGAAAAAAAAGAAAGAGGGTGAGGAAGCCAAGCACCAGAATGCTATATATAGACCGAAACCTCCAGATAGGCCACCAGAAATTAGAAAACATTGGCAGTGGATGTTTGTGTCCCGAATAAAATGACTGATTCACTCATTGGAACATGCGAAACGAGCTGTTGAACGTAAGACTGATTCACTCATTGGAACATGCGAAATGAGCTGTTGAATGTAACCTACTTTCTAAAAATTGGGATAGACTTGAAAAGGAATGTTTATTGATATGTGGGAATGTGATACCTGAACCCACTCAAAATAACTAACTGTTACGCCACCCGAGTTTGCATATATGTCTGGAAGGATGATGACTCCTTTCTTTGCTAGGATCTGTACATGAAGATCAGGATTATTTACCACTTCCAGAGATTTTAACTGTAAATTCAAAATCAGGGATCAATTACTGACCTCATCAGCCTCTGGATCGGTTGGATGATTTGCTGCCTCGATGATAAATTTGGCTTTGATATCATTTGCATTTTCCCTTCAGTCGGACAACATAGAAGTTATAAAAACATGAAAATCCATGCCAATCACACAGTAGTTCCCCTAATATTGGATTAAATTAAATGAGAGCTAGCAGTAGCACTAGGCAAAACAGAAAAACAAGACTCATAAGTCTTTATGATCCTATGCAATTTTGCCATCTGTACATAGTTAGGAATAGAAGCGCAGAAAACATGTTTCTTAAAAAAGCAAGAGCATCGTTAGTGAAGACTCTTTTCTAAAACCATGCACTATGCAACAGGTAAGGAAAGCAAGCACGAACAAGAGAGATACCCGGCTTCCTTTCGTTATTGTTCAGTATACCTGGTCTGACATTATGGTAAGAGTTATGCAAAGTCTGACATAGTTTGTTCAACTGCTGTACATTATTCGTTTTAGTTCGATGTTCTTTCCCTTGATATGCCCTCCTTTTTAGACACATGTTATCAGCTCATCACAGTGCTGTGTGATGGCTTTGATTTGTGGAAAATGCTTTCATTGGGTGCATTGGGCCCTTTGTTCGTGTCTGTCCCCCTCCGAAGCATATTGTCCACATCAAAGCCATGTGTATATATCCCCCTTATCCAAAAAACTGAGGACATAGGAGGTCAAGAAAATCAGTGATATATAGCAACTTCATTGATTTTATGCCTTCATCTCGTTCTTCATTTTTTATGGTGAGAGTACCCTTTTCCCAATTTAGAAGCAATGAGCGTTAGCCTACTGAATAGTCTGTAGCCAGTACACGGCAAGTGGTATTAGATGAAAAATGGGGAACGTCAAGATGGAATTGGCAGGTTACGAGCTAAATGAGGATGTTCCTACTTGGTGCCAATACCGTCCTGCTGCTACAGGTATATGTTCGCCTATGTGGCTTTATGGTACAGACGTAAACGGAGAATACCTGTTGATCACACCTCCAAGGGCTGCAGGGAGGAGAATATCACAATCTTCAACTAATATTGTATTGGGGTCTATCTTATCCCCGCCACTAAAACCTTTAACTCCACGGTTTTCTTTGACATGCTTTAGCAGGCTTGGAATGTCAAGTCCTTTGCTGTTCTTTACAGCTCCGGTTATGTCGCTTGCAGCAACAATCTTTCCACCATTTTCACTAATGAGTTGAGCAGCCCAGGAACCCACATTCCCAAATCCCTAGAGAAGAGAATGAATACAGCAATACAGCATCACACATGGTTGGATGAAGAAAAAGGATAATTTTTTCTTTGTAAAATAGGAAAAAGATTATAAATGAATAACTCTAGCTTCCTTTCTTCAACTTCCACCTTTTAATCCCTGATACATGCATGATTGTGCTTCTTGGAATGGTTTCTCTGTGTGAGCCTGTCTTTAGTTATGGTTTGCAACAAGATGCCCACTTTGTTTCAAGTGAATAACTCATCACATTAAGTTTAATTGTGCTATCAGTCACATATGATATTCACCTGCACAACAAATCGTTGTCCAGCAATGGTCTTCCCGTGCTCATTGAGCAGGGCCTCTGTTGCAAAAAGCACTCCCCTTCCTGTTGCTGCATCTCTACCAAGGGATCCCCCGAGATCCTGACATGAAGAATAAAAGAAAATCAAAATACAGAAATGGGAAATACTGTGCAAACAGAACAAACTATATAGTTGTAAACTCGTAATGATTCCCAAGTACATATGAAACGGAAACTTCTACGTACTGAAAGGTATGCTAAGAGTAAATTCAGTCTTTCTAAACTATAATTATCTTTGGAAGATTGTTTTCATCAGCCAGCCAACATAGAGCCAAATAAACGCAGAACATGAGCAAAAGAATTGAAATCTTTAGAAAAGGAGTATCGACCTTTCTAGAAACTCGGAATATTGGACAGAAAAAATACCAGAATCATAAGACCTTTTGTTTGACAAGTCATGAGGAGCCAAGTCCACCATGTATACTTACAATGGGTTTACCAGTCACTACAGCAGGCGAGTATCCGTGAAACTTTGAGTACTCGTCCAATATCCATGCCATCGTCTGTAAAACCACACACACACACACACACACGAGAAAAAAAATCAGCTCTACCTTGAGCAATAACTACAGGAAATGCATAGCAACTTTACCACAACATTAATTGTTATCCTACCTGTGGATTTGTTCCCATATCAGGTGCTGGAACATCTGTGTGGACTCCGATAAGATCATGTATCTTCTGAGTGAAGACTCTGGTAAGTCGTTCAAGCTCAGAGATGCTTAGGTCCCCTGGATCGCAACCTATCCCTCCTTTAGCCCCACCATAGGGTATGTTGGCTACTGCTGTCTTCCACGTCATTAGTTGTGCTAAAGCATTCACCTCATCTGGGTCAACCTACAGTTTCCAAGCAATTATTCAACGAAATGATATTTAAGCATAAGGATCAACTCTCACCCTATTTTACATAAAAACATGTACTGAAAAATGTAAAAACATGTACTGAAAAATGACATTAGATCTTAAGAGGGTATTCATCTTCTAACCTTTTAGGAGACAAAACTATGTGCTTCAAGTGTAAAAGGATTGAAATGGTTATCATAAGGGAATTGCAAATTGGAGACAAACTATTGTCGCATTAACCATGGAAGTTTAACTCCTAGTACCCCCTTTCTACAAGTGTTTCAAGAACTGATTACGTGAGCAAACCTCTGGGTGGTATCTGATTCCTCCCTTCATGGGGCCTCTGGCATTGTCATGCTGAACCCTGAACCCGACGAAAGAGGCCAACGTGCCATCATCTTTCGGAATGGTACACTCCACCTTCATTTTTTTGTTGAATAGCAGATAAGTCAGCAAAATCAAACAGAAGAGCTTTTATGGAAACAAAACTCATCAGAATCCATAACTTTTGGGGGCCAGAATGCCTTCAATTCCCAAGTTTTATGAAGACAACTGAGGGAGAAATTTATATGAAGCCTTGGCATTTCATGAATGGTGGCACAATGATGAAGAAAAAGGAAATTAGAATGTAATGGTGTAAATCTTGTCCGCATGGATTATGAAGAGGAATGCATAGTATATCAGCATTTATATCCTATAAAACGGTTCTATATTTTGAAGGCCACACAAGTAGGACAATGGAAACAAAGGAGTGATGGTTGCGTCTGTGGCACCTGATCTAAGTGAAGAAGAAGAGTTTCTTAAAGGAGACCATATTGTGAATCCATAAAAACAACAAAGAGAGGGAAACATCATACAGCATTTTGCGAAAAAAGAGAGAAAAGAAACAATAGAAAGCATAATAGATATAGACGGCGGACAGGCAGGGGAAATTATAGGCTGAATGACCAATGGATTATGCTGCAACATTTTCTTAACTCTGTATTACCATAGCAACATCAACACAAACATCCATGTGAAGGAATCGACTACCTTTATTTCTCTAAATGGGATGAGCAAACTCTTTTCAAGCTTTGAGTCCAACCCCAAAAGCCGAGCTGCCAGCTTAAAATTTCGGTTGGTTGCAGCTAGTGCATTCATAACTGCTCGCGTATACCTGAGAAGCCGAAACAAGGAGATTAGATCTCTCCGTTTGAAGATAACATGATGAAATACATCTGCCTGTGAGTCTTCAGAAGAGAAATCAAATTGAAATCATATTTAGAGAACTATTATTACACTCCGAGATGTACTGATGACCATGTATGAAAGCTCATGGGCGCAGAATAATAGTAGATAAACACATAACTAGGATGGAATACATGAACATATACTTCACAAGCAATGCATTTTGGATTCGGTATGGATAAAAGATCTTCCTATGGAACAAAACTACATATTACAAATAAGATCTTATTCTCGTATTTACTCTAAATATGTAAGCAGAAAAAATATACTAAAAATGCTTAATTCATATTTAGAGTCGTCATCTTATCTGAAGGACATTATCACATGGAAAGCATGTGCATTTTCACCGTTATAAAGATTGGCTACTGATTTTGCCACTCAATTTTTTGTTAACGCCACTCCCTTGCAAGTGTATCTTTGGTGCAAAAATACACTTGCAGTGGAGTGGCATTAGCAAAAAAGAGAGTGGCAAAATCATTTCCCTAAAGATTAATAGTATGTTTGGAACATGGGCAAAGAAAGGGAAACAATAATTTTCCCTACACTTTCTTCTCTGATTTTCTCAACACTATCTCCTCTGATCACTCGCCTTTGTTCTCTCTTTCTTTCCCTAAGTTCCAGATGGAGAGTTATTACTTATAATACTTCCCTTTACATGGATAAGGACTCTTAGGCTTACCAATCAGCTGCCAAACAGAAAAAATCTAGCAGAAAACTTTCCATTTATCAGTCAATAGGGCAGCTTGAACAGGATTAGAGTAACTAAAAAATTGTAAATTATATGAGGATGCCACAGATCTCCAAAACTACGTTCATGCCATGTGGAGAACATCCAGATGAATCTACAAGACTTTTAGACCACCTTTAGGCTACGTTTGGTTTGATGGACTTTCCAGTATTTGGTTCGTCAATAAATGAAGAAATGCTCATGTTCCAAATGGGTTCGCTATTCACCTAAAGGAAAGATTACAGCTTCACAGTTACAAGTCATTTTCTCATTCCTTTGGGACAAAAGCTATAGAACCGTTTCTAAGATCACCCTCAAAATTACTGATATCACACAAGGATTCACTGATGTCACACAAGGATTCACTATCGTCACTATTAAGAAAAAAACAATATTGGGAATGATATTAGGAATCTGAATGGTTATTCCTTAGCGCAACCAAACATCTAAATGGGAATGGGTATTCCATCCCAGTGAACCAAACGCACCTTAGTATGCTTGTAGCTGTAGCAGTGGGATTTCAGGCGCGGGAACAGGGCTTTATTCGCAAGAACCTACCGTGGTCTTTCCCCATGTTAGGCTTAAAAAATCCAAAAAACGTTTGTAAATTCGTGTTTTTTTAGCAACAATCACGCTTTGAAATTTGAGAAGTTTATTTACTATATGATCTGCACCTACTCTATTTAGTCACCCCATTCTCCAACATTGCTCCCTCTAAACTGCCTTTTCCAATGCCCCAAATCCCGTAAAATAATTTACAATAATCACAAGCACTTTAAGCTTATGAGATACTCCATCCGCTCCTGAATAAATGTTCGGCCCGCAAACCTAGACTTTTAAAAAAATGTATTTTTTCTGTTCAAAAAATCAAACTTTTTCACAACTCGAAAGAACTCATTAATATCTTTTAATTTGTGAAAACTTTTTGCATTGTTTAACGAAAATATGCATCTTTTTAGAGGTCTAGGATTGCGGTCCGGACATTTATTTAGTTATGGACGTAGGGTGAATCTCTCTAGTTGTGCCTAACCCAGTCTAGCCTTCACCATTCAAATCTACCTATTTTGACAAGCATCAACCAGACCACACCTTGGCACTACACAACAAAAACAGGCAGGCAACTTTGAGTACTGTTTCAAAAACCTCTTTCTGTACAAGTTTTCCTCTGTTCATACGGTGTGTTTGTGCTTGTGCTGATCGGGCTAAAGGCTAGATCTCTCCCATCATGTAAGCCCCCAGTTAGATTTTAATATCCTATCCACCGCACATTTTGGTAGGATCCATAAACCCCAAGTAATAGATGCAAGATTCTAGACGAATGCATATAGAGTAGGTGATTATACCTAATACCTTACATATAATCTTTGAGGTACTTTGGGAATTTCGAAAAGTTGGGAGCCCTAAGCCCATGCCTCCTCGATGATTTTATAATCTTGAAAGCAGCATAGTTATGTCATATTCGCATATATTGGAACCAACAAATGATCGTTAGATCTTTTTTAATTTTTACTTTTGGCAATGTAAGGTGTTCTGGGTCAGCTTACGCGTACATCAGACTAATCTCAACTGCCCCTCCCGCAACAGTTTCACACGCCATTAAAAGATTGTTACTTTACAACATACTTAACGTTTCCCTGTGTGAGTGTGCGTGACATTCATATGCAGAAATGACATAATGAGACAAGAAGCTAAAGGTACTTGGGGCGCAGAGCAGACCCGTTGGCATCATCATTCAGGAAAAAAACCAAATGATCAACGCGGTTCATTTTGTTCGACTTGGCGAGCAGGTCGTGATGGTAAAAGAACACATAGATCAAACATCGGTATTAACACGAACAAAAACACGATCGTCCTTAAAAAAAGTATTGACTAGTATGATTTTGAGAAAGAAACTTAAAGACAAAACGTCTCTCACTGATCAGTGTGATGATTGTTTTCACACGACAGTTAGTTTTGGCCCTAACATTTTTGGGGCCAAAGGAAAATTTTAAAAAAATGGGGCCTGAAATGTATTTCACAAGCGAAATATTATACTGTAATAAGGTAAATCAACATTAAAAACCAAAATTATTACATTCAACAAGGTAAACTTTTAAAATTACGCATCATCAAGCAATAGAAGTATTGTAAGTGCAGACTATTAAATTAAGTACTTATTTTTTGAATTAAAGGTGATGTATTGCGAGAAAATGAAAATTCTCATTAAACGAAAAATAAGTAATTACAAAATAAGAACATTAACGGAACGAGACATATGTTCGTATAATTGATTCTCTATTTATTTGATGGGCTCATTCTATGAATGCAAGATTAGATTAGGATCCCCTTACTGGGCCAAAGATGGGTCCATACGATGAGGCCTGCAGGGCTCAGTCGAAAAGGATGACCATTCGTTTTACAAAAAAAGGAAAATGATAGTTCATGACGTCTTTTGATAATTAATATCCGTCCAACACATGTTGAGAATATTTGTTAATATTGAAAATGTTTTTGACGAATAGTATTAATTATCAAAATACGTTATTCGCCGTCATTTTTTTTCCCTAACCAAAAAACCGAAGACCCGTTGGGCTCTTCTGTACTGTATCGCGATTCGCGCCAAGAGAAACCGACTCTCTCTCTCTCTCTGTCCCGAGCGTGTACAGAGGTTCGGCTGCTCAATTCTGATGGAAAAATCTCAAAAGCAGTATAGATGAAAGTACGAAAAACACGCAGAGAGAGAGAGAGAGAGAGAGAGAGAGAGAAGGAATAGTGAAGATCATACCGGGAAAAAAAGAGACGGCGATGGAAGTTGGGAGCAACTAATCTGTATTTTGGTGCTAGGCTCGAGCAGGAGATGTATTCTTTACTATCTCTCTCTCAATAAATCCAAGTTTCGACTGCGAATCTAAGAACAAAATAAAAACAGGGAATCAGAATCAGAATTAGTTCCTTGTCGAATCAACAATCGATTGGCAAATGATGATTCCCCCACATGTCAGGGATATCTTATCTATGTATATAAACACACCCCCACGTACGTATCACGTATTTATACATATGTGCTTTTGTCTTCTTTAAGAAAGTGAAATCTAATCGGTGGGGTTGTGTGTCAGTTTTCTAAGAGGAATGTGAATGTGATTCCACACTGTCTGGGGGGAGGAATGTCCATCTATCAAACTCGACTTCCATTACCTACAAACCATCCATTGCTAGAGAGAGAGAGAGAGAGAGAGAGAGAGAGAGAGGTAGAAATCAGACGTGGAAGCGCAAATCCAATGGTAACTGAATCCAACGCGACAATCCACCTAACTATGTGGGGGTTGTTTAGGGTTAGGATTTTGATACAGGTTAATCATGGGATGGGTACCTATTTATAGTTTTTTTTTCCTAACTGGGGCATCGCCATCAGTGCGCAGATTTTCTGTAACAGAGATATTTGCGATGGGTTTTTCCATTTTCATTGTAGAGATCGAGAGGAAAGAAAATGAGAGGAATAAAAAGTTCCCGATTTTCTCGAGAAAATTCTGGATTTTGACACACGGGAGTCACGATACACGACCAATTAATGAGAGTATAAAATAAGGCCAATGATAATGTCACTCGCGGTTCAAAAAAAATAATGTCACTTCTTTTTTTACCAATGCCACTCTTCTTTTTTTTTAGTTAGATTAATTTACTAATTTACCCCTCAATGTAATAAGCTTTCACAAAAATGCATAGACTATTGTGTAAATTCATACAGTACAAGACAAAAAGGGGAGTGACATTGTTAAAAAAAGGAGTGGCATTATCATTCTCCTAAAATAAATTTCAAAAGTACAAAATCAAGGGGATTATCCTTTTGGACCGGACATTTGTTGTTACGAGAGGAATTTAAAAAATATAAAATTACGGTTAAAAGCAAAAAAAAAAATCACTATTTTTCTAACTCCTTTTGTCTGACATAAATGATTAATCCTAAAAAAATATTACGAAAAGCTAAAAAAAATCGAGAAAAAGTACACAATACCGAAAATTAATATTGAGGCAAGAAGTACAAGCCTAATGTGCGTGCGAGAGCGAGATTGTAAGTGCAACGACCACTTTCATGTCTCTGCTCTTTTTGATGCTGACTGGGCCGGATTTCCATCAAATAAGCGATCAACCTCCGGATATTTTATATTTGCTGGGGATAACCTGAACCTAGTGACGTGGAAGAGTCAACATGAAAGCTCAACTTTATTATCTGAACGTTCGTGTCATTTGTCCTTGTTATATGAAATATTAAACTAATTGAATGTAGGGCGTTTCCGCTAGTCAACTTTTTGGTTTGGATCCGGATCCTTTCCAGTTTATGTTTTGAATTGGAGGAAACAGTCTACATTTGAACCGTTCATTGACATATTCAATGGTTCGGATTTGCTAATCAAGTCTTACCGGTAAAATATTCACAGCATTTAAGGGCAAAAAGGCTTCTCAAATCATGATTACCATGATTATGGAGATAGCTTTAGGACTTTACCGTGAAAGTGAAACATCAAGGTCATTCACCATTGAGTGGGGAATTGTTTTGACTGACCACTTCTGTCCCGTAATTTTCCCTAATTATCATTGAAGCTCGTATAAATCTTGTAAGGACAACCGGCTCAATGTGACGGACCTGAATCACACAAATATTATAAGATAAACCAACCTCAAAATTGATCGTTTCGTTTCTCCTTATTAATTTCAAAACGTGAAATGAAGCTTAAATAGATGATGATTTAAGTTCGTCAAAAATAAATAAATTAAGGCTCCGTTTGTTTCGATGTGAAATGTTTTACAATGTAAAATATTTTTTCAGAAAACAAATTTCAAACTTTTATTTTTTGGTATTTGGTTGGTATTTGAAAATATTTTCAGAAATCAACAAAATAGTGTAGAGAGAGGGGGGGTTTAAACGGTGGAGAGATATGAATTTATTGGAATTAAACATGGGTTGGGACTAACGATCGAGGAAACTGAGCAGTGAGAATTGTAGTAGAAGGCAACGAATTCATTTCGAAAAATAACGTACGGAAGATTTAAGAGTAAATCATTTTCATTCAATTGATGAAAAATATTTATAAAATATTTTCCTCATTTTTTACATAACTAAAAGTTGAAAAATAGGTAAAACATTTTACTGAAAAATATTTTTACGTCCAAACAAACGGAGCTTAAGTTTCATCCGCTTATCCCTCTTTTTTTAAGAACTAGAGCCTCTCAGAGTGATAAAAATATATATTGTACTTATATAATTACGCATACCAAGCTACAGAGTTCCAACTCTTCTGTACCGGAAATTAATTTAAGTTTGTTATTGAACTCATCATCTCAAACAACAATGCTGACACTCCTATCGACGAGTA
This sequence comes from Rhododendron ovatum, assembly GCA_019656835.1. Lineage (NCBI taxonomy): Eukaryota > Viridiplantae > Streptophyta > Magnoliopsida > Ericales > Ericaceae > Rhododendron > Rhododendron ovatum. The sequence continues at coordinate 14,976,508 of CM033796.1, forward strand.
CTTTCCGACCATTCCTCTCTCATATATATGTCGGTTCCATATATTTAATACGCCTGAAATGGGCTCCACAGTCCACACATGTGTGAGAAAATAGTGGTCGGTAAGAATGTACTTAGACTATCAAAAACCTTTTTCTAAAAGTTGACTATAAGATTCGAGATATGCCTTATGATGATCTAATCGGGGTTGGATCTGTCCATTTTCCCCGGATCAATTCAGTCCATTTGGACGGTTCAGATTTAAAGGGGTGTTTTTAATTTTTTTTTTTTTGAAAACACTCAGTTTTAATCTAATGCACCCAAATGAACCGAACTGGTCTGGGGAAAATGGAAAGATCTGAGTCCAATCTAATCACTTAAGTTTCAGACAGAAAAAGGGTTAAATTTTTTGAGATTAGCACGTCATATTTAGAAGTAAAGAGCGTCTCAACGTGATAAAGAGATCTCCATCCGTTCCGTAATGTTTGTCCAGTCCATAAAATAAGGACATAAAGAGAATGCAATTTTTGTAAGAAAAATTTTAACCATTTTTTTTAAACAATTCACTAGATATCGATGAATTATTTTAATTTATAAATAAAGATTGAATTTTTTCTTGAAAGAAGTGTATTATTTTTTAGTCCTAATTTTGTGGATCGGACAAACATTTTTGGGCCGGAGGTATAAAAACTTCTCATACCACTCTACACAGTCCAACTCCTCTTTACCAGAATTTTTAATTATTTATATTCCCATGTTGATCCGATGTATTTGTGGCCATTAGATTACGTGGAAATTTTAATAGAAATAAGTGAATATATTTCTATTAATCGAACGGCTAAAAATCCATCAACAGAGATACAGAAAAATTCCGGCAGGAGCATTAACGAACCATAAGTGCGAGGACAATCATGAAGGTTTTTTTTTTTTTGTTTTTTGTTCTTCTTCGCCTAACGAGCCTTGAGTACCGCCATGGCGATTTGAATAACTACTCTGAAGTGAGGGTAACATTAAAATATAGTGTTCTTTTTTTTGGTAATGTAAGGTGTCTCAGGTCAACTTGCAAGCACCTCAAATTAATTAATCCCTACAGTTCCTTCCATAACTGTTTTACACGCTTACGCGTGAGGTGAGATGACCCATTAAAATATAGTTTGTTTTAACAACATAAGTACTGTATTTAACTTTTGTATGCCAAATTCGATACAGGTATAAAGTTAATTAAATTGTCTACCAATGTAGTATTCCACTAGATGCTGGATTATGTTCTTATATATATACTCCAGTGTCATCTGACAAACGGCACCACTAAACCCCTACATCACTCTCCACTCTCTTCTTCTTTTGGATGAGAATTTAAGAATCAGGAGCTAATGGGGGGAAATTATTACTTGTTCCTGGAGCACCGTCGGCCACATGGTGACCGCGGGAAAGTTGTTACAAAAGTGTGTGTGGCTTCCATATCACTCTTGATGGGGACTCTTCCAGTAGCTTATTACTGTAATGGAAAGTAGTGTGTTAAGTGTTTAAGTTGTTTTGATTGTTTATTGAGTACTAGGTTTTGCCCGTGCCTGAAGGCACGGCGCAACGTGAGATCTAATTAGTAGTAATTGTGCAATTAATATTGTTTGAGAGAGAGAGGGAGAGAGCCGTAGGATTTATGGAACAAATCAATGGTTTGGATTTATAAAGAGATAAGATTTAAAAACCCTTCTCCCTTATTACGTAGATGATTCTTGCCTTCGATTTGTTATCCTTCAGCATCTGAGTTGAGAAAGACAATACTGATCCATTGGGTTTTGTCCACTTGAGAAAAATCTAAAAAAAATCTATAAAAAAAAAAATGGTTTACTTTTTTGCATTTTTTATGCGCTCGTAAAAGTTGTGGGACTGACATCTCTAACCTTCCCATCAGAATTAGATTTTTCTTAAAAAATTTCATGCGAAAGTAGAAGCTTTCGCAGAAATCATTATTTATACAATAATTTCTTATCCATTAATCCATTGTAAAAGTAAATTTTCTTTAACTTTACTTAATTTATTTTTTGGGAATAGCTTTTCTAGATGGTTATATTGACAAGTATTAATAAACATTAAAAGTGGACTAATTGGATTACAAATTCCTTATAGTGGACCCTAGACCAATTTTTTATACTTATTAAATGGAGCCGGGGTGTTTGCCTAGTTGTGGAGATAACTTATAGATTATATTTGCAGTTCTAATTAACGTAGAATTCTTGTAAAAGCAGATAAATTGGTAACAAAAACTGATAATGTTTCTTGCACGAAGATGAAAATTAACTTTGAAATTACTTAACAGAAGATGACTACGGGACTAACATTAAACTGAAAATGATTTGTAATTTTCAAGGTTAATCATTAAAATAAATTATGTTGGAAAAATTTCCAGATTAGCGAATGGAAATTGGGGCACACAGAGGGTCATCAAGGCAATCGAAGGGTCCCTCTTTCCGGTTCATTGTATTTGGATGAGACCCTCTAATTTCCAGCAGTTTTCAGCCAGTTATTATCCCCATTATGGTTTATGGCAGAATTGTATTACCAATTCATTTCAGCAGTTTCGTGTATTGAATTTCCTCATTCAAGGCTGAAATTGAATTCCAGAATGTTACAAAGGGCTACCTAAGGTGTATATATATTCAACATCTTGTTTTCAGAAGTGACTCACGAGTTCAAGTATACATGAATCCACTATGATATTGTTCTTGTGTGAGAGAGAGACAGACGTAGCATTCAGTTCGCCAAGACGGCTTTTCGGTGGTGTTCCGATAGCCGTGGTCTAACCGTTCTATCCTGGGAGACAGACGCCGGTCAACCTCCAATATCCAATGGAATTTGTATTCTGGAATTTGCCGAAAGTACCGCATTTTTCCCAACAAATTATACCATCAAGAATAATTAAAGTGAAATCTCACGACCAAAGGTGAAATGATTTACCCATCTTTTTTTATGGAGAGCCAGTCAGTCATTGGCTTAAGGAATGGAACATTTTCATTTGGCACCAGCTTAGAACCTGTTTTTTTTTCTTTCTGTTACCCCCTTTTTTTTTTAATAGCACTACTTAATTAACGTGCATTTATTCTATAAGCTTATCAAATAAAATGGAAAATCCACATTGAATTGAAAGAAGGGTTTTCTTTTTAGAGGAGATTTGGTCAGGAAAGATGCAAATTATATTACTTCAAGATCAATTACGTGTCAAATGCACGTAGTTCTATCTTTGTTTTTTTGCGAAAAAAGGACTCAGCATCGCCTCTCTTTTTTCTTTTCTTTTTTTTTTAGGTTTCTCTGAATTTGAAAGTATCTTTTCCGTAGCCTGATAAGCCAAAACCCTCCTCGCTTTTGTTATTGTCGAAGATTCCGTCTAATTGAAAAAATACCATTAAAGCGAACTTTAAAGGCAGTGACAAACTACAAACAATGAAAAGAAGAGGATTTTTTATTTTTTCTCCCTCCTTTGATAGGAATAGCAGAGATAATGAAAGTTGATCCGAAGATCACTAGTTACTCACGATTCTTGAGCAGTCATTACCCTTAGCTACGAGCCTACGAGGTTACGGGATCAGTTCTTGTTTAGTTTATGTGGTTGTAATGCATATATCTTGTTGGTTTTTTCTTAAATAGTTCGGTACGCGCTGTAGTTGATGATCTTATTATACGAGATGTAGCTCCTTCTAATATCTCAGTTCAGTTGTATTGTGATAATCAACGGATCTTGCCCTCCTTTTTAAAACCAAAATAGAGAAATTCTACCCCCTCAATAGTCTTCTTCTCGGTACTGTTGCGTGTGATTTCTCATCACGACATCTGGTGGACATTCTGGCGAAGCTCCGGCAAAGATCAATCCGGCGAAGTTCGGACAAAATGGACACCCTTGAAGACCGAAGTTTTGGCGATGTTCCGGTGAGTCTTGTTTCCTTTAGTATTTGTTTGCTACAAAAATACACTTGCAGGGGAGTAACGTTAACAAAAAAGGGAGTGGCAAAATCATTTCCCATTAAAAATTAAAAAAAGAAGAAGTTACAAGTGATCTCATTCGAATAAAACTGTTGCCCAAAAGCTTCAAAACTATGTGCTTTAATTTAAAGTTTAAAAGACAAATGCAATTAGGCCAATGAGGTTAAGGGTCAAAAAGCTGGGATTCCATTGCAAACACTACATACATATCAGACCACAACATGGAATTTTGCCTTTCCAAGAGTTGAGAGGGACAAGGAAAAGAAAGAAAAGTAAACCCACTAGGCCTACTACACCCTATCCATGGAAAGCTTCTATTTTACGTGCAGTACTATAATTAGACAACTATGAGCTAGGAGTGGGTGGCCCGATGTACATTCAAGACAGAGTTCATCCTCAACTCAAGGAAAAAAAAAAACCGCGATCCGAACGGTTCACATTGAAGAGATTGACCACTTTGAAAAAACAAGATTAAGTTGATCAAATATTGATTTTTACGTACATGGTGGAGTGTAATTGATTTTGAAGTACGATTCCAAAATCACATTTGTCGTTCACTCTTTTGAGAACAATGTATTTTGGTTACCTAGTTACCTATGCTCGATCGACGTAAACCCAACAAATAAAACCCTATAAAATGAACGCTTAAAATCAAAATTTCGAATTGATGATGATAAAACTACAAACGTGAACATGGCTACATTGGCCTCTAGTGGTGCTTTAAAGTTTGAAGGATTGTGCACGGAAAAGAATAGAGATCCGAATATTTTGATGCTAAGTCCAAATAAGATGGTGATCTTTTGATACTCTTATTGCACTTGAAGGAATGATTAATTTCATTCACCCTTACCTTATTAAATGATCAAGAACGTAGGCTCTTAAACACCTCTAACATTCTCATCCTAATTATGAAAATAAATGCAAAATCTTACAAAAAATATATATTCCTATCTGCTCTTTTTAGGTGCAACACATGAAATTATAGCTCTTGTATAGGTCTTGGGTTTGGGATATGATGTCTTCACTTATTGTCCTATTAATCTTTGTAACAATAATAAATTTTTTTCGCCTTTCAAAAAAAAGAGTATTGTTCTGTCATACTACACCAAAATATGTAAGGGATCCCATCGTACCTACATCGGGTACGAAACTAGAATTCCACCATGCGTGGATAGTGTTATGAGTATGTTTAAGCTCATAAAGGACGACGAAGACTCGAACTTGGGCCTTGTCCAACCGAATTTGGGCTTCCACCACCGAACTAACTTGCTAAAATATAAGTAAATTCTATTTTCACCAAAAGTTATGTTGTTCCTATCAAACCAGTGAGAGTGAGAGAAAGGAATCATAATGGAATCCACCACTATGCCATTCAACGATCTGGACCGTTCAATTTGAAAGCCTAGGTGCAAAATCATCCATGCAAATAGTCAAGTTGATCGGATATCCGTTTAGTCAAATCGTATTTCTTTACAACAATGGATGGTCAAACTCTGAACGTGCATAATTGTTAAGATAAATATTGTTCATATAATACTAATGTCCGATAACAGCATGGATGAGTTACAAATCGATATCTGCAAAATTAGAAAGGTAAACAAAATATCAAGTCATTAGAGCACAAGGAAAGTGGGGGTTCCAAACCCTTAGACAAAATGGGCGGGCAAGAGCGGTTTGGTGTCCGAGCCTATTGGTCAAACTAGGTCCAAAAAAACTCAACAACAGATTAGCAATCCACCACAGAAATACGACAAAAAAATTGGGGTACAAGATGTGAGTCATCCATAAGTGAAATGATTATTCATTGTTCCTAGAGTGCTTTAGTGAGGGTGCACCAAAGCCTTTTCTCACTATATTGGTGTGAAAGACACAAAATTTTGCGGTAAAATTCGCACCAATATGTGATGAGAAGGACCTGGCCTGGAGCACTGAAGGAGCACTTTCAAAACTTTTCCCCTCTTGTGGGAAACTTGGTGATGGAAATCCTTTTCAGAATCATCACCAATCCATTATGATAGCGAATCCCTCCACATTTGGAACACCGCTCAATCAATCCATTTTCTGATGTCTGGATCGAGAATTTCTTGATGGAAATGAAAATAAATACGTTAAAAAAAACTTCGAATTATAGCTTAAAATATTCACTTTTAGTTATCGAGTAATTAGCTGAAAAAGTTAAATAAGTAATTATCTACGATTGTCAGTGAACACTCTTTATTAATCTTCTTTATGCAAATAAGTTAAATAAATCCCCTTATAAATGCTTACAAACGAGCCCAAAGAAGATTTGGCTCGATTATCCAACGAAAGTAGAGATAATTATTATGCCCTTTCTAAATAAACTATTTTCCTTTTCATTACTTTTTCCATCTTTTGACAAATCCCACTACAAAACAATACATTAGCAAAAGCCTATTCAAACGCATGGCTAAAGCCTGTGATATGATTACATACATATTGGTAATGCAGGGTATCCTGGATCTGACAAGGTGAACGCGTGACCTTAAGAGGGAACAAACCATTGCTTAACAAAATATTTATAAGGAAAGAAAAACAATACTTGTGCTGATCTCACACTAATTACGCCAGGGAAATGGGCATTGTAGGTAGTCACAAGCAACAATGATTGAATCTAATCAATTTGGGAAATCGACTCATCAAACAGTTAAAAAATGGGAAGGTTTTCTTCCACTAGTATTTCACAAATGATTTGTTTAATAAAAGGTGCCACTTTCTGTAGTTAGGGTAGAGGCTGGAAAAATAAATGGCTGTGCTTAATCAGCAACTTTTTTGCACCAGATGAGACAGACAGACAGACAGACAGGGCCAAAAAAGGATTCAAAACACCCATTTGATTTGGCAATTTGTTTTAAGAATCTCCACACTTTTGAATACCATATGACACTTGATGATGATAAGAACAAGGTGTATGCAAAAGTAACTCTGAGATCATGGTCAAGGTCAGCAATACAACAGAGAAAGCCTACATCCATCGCTCACTCTTTTATAGTTTCCTCCACCGCTCTTAATAATTAGCTTTTAAAAGTGTTTTAGATAGTTCGGATGCTATTCCTTGAAAAAAAAATTTTAAATCCGGACAATTGATTGTCAAAACGGACGGTGAGATGTTGAGCGATAAAACTGAGTTGTGGGTGCAGTACCGCTAACAAAACAAGGGCTCGGATAGGGTATAGCAGTGCTTTAACCAAATAACCAACAGGAAAATGATGAGAGTCGGACACCAATGCTAGACAATGGACTTACACACTCGCCAGTCCTAAGCAAGTAGTAGTAGGATGAGAAAAATCATGAACCCACGCATATTTGTAATCTTGATCTTCCCGAGTGTTTTACCATGGATTCAAACCGGCAGCTCACGCAGCACTTGAAAACCGGTAGCTCATGCAACATCCGAGTTCAACCCGAATTTGACACCTCAAAATGAGATATTGCTACACCGATCTTCACCATTGGCAAATGCTCTGGAGATCGCAGTAAACACTGCAACTAGAAAATTACAAACGAAAAAAAAAAAAAAATAGATGGGAGAAAACGAGGCAAAATACTCCCTTGTTAGTAATCTCAAAATGTGAAGAGAAAAAAAATCGGCCTTGGCTTCATCAACGAACATCTCCTAAAATGTAATTAAACTCGGCCTTGATAACCAAATTCAACACTTAAAATTAAGTAGCCTAGTACCTACTTAATTTTTACTCTTGGGAGTACTTGTGTATCATCCCTTCCTTCACCACCACCACCCACCAAGTCCACCATTGTCGCCGCCACTACCACCACTACTACAACCACTGTCACCAACACCAATATGCCACTACCGTCATCTCTACCACCACACCATTACTCCATCGTGTCCACCACCACCTTCCATGTGTCATGACCACCGCCACCACCCTCACCACTACTTTATCGTCACCACCATCACTACCACCACCATTAAATAGCTTTTTACCTTACAAAATTAAGTATTCAATTCTCAGTACTTAATTTTTCGTCTTCCAGCTTTGAGCTTTTAGATTCAATTTTATTAAATAACACCTAAGTATTTCTCTTGTAGTTCTAGATGTTTTTGTTAGACTTTATCACACGTAGTTTATCTAAGCCATCCAAGTTTGATTAAGATATTATAGAGAGTAGAGATTATTTCATGCAATCAATATTAGTTTGGAACCCTCGAAGAAATTCTAACATGGTAGAGCTTGGTCTTGGGTGGCTTCACCTCACGTGGTAGAGTCCCTGTCGCTCGAGTCAAATCTCTTCATCTCCTTAATTCGTACCTCCACATGCATTTGGACTGCACGTGAGGGGGAGTGTTAGACTTTTCCCACATTGCTCATCTAAGCTATCCAAGATTAATTAACATATTCTAGAAGTTACTTCACCTATTGCCAATTTATTTTAGATTGAAACTTTCATGATTCAATTTCCCGTGACTATAATGCTATTTTTTCCTTGGGTACTTTAGGGTGAGATCAACATTTTTAGTTTTCTTTCATTTTTTTTAGTATGAAAAGAACTTTTCTCTTATTGTGTGATGACTCAATTTCATGTGACCACCTATTAATCTAGTTTTTTCTTGCGTAATTAGGGTGAGATCAGCATTATGAGTTCTCTTCCATTATAGCATTACCACTTTTATGGTATTCGGGTGTTTCCACTGACCAACAATTTGTTGGTTTTATCTTTATTCAATTTTTTTTTTTACATTTGTTAGTTTTGTGCCAAATTTTTATGTAATATTGATTCGTCTTGATGAGAGGAATCCGAAAAATACAATATTATAGCTTTTACACAAGTATTTTGAAAATATCGAAGAAAAAGTTCAAAAAGACAGCTTTTATAAAAATCTCGTAGAACCCCTACTTGGATATGAGTGTGTGAGCAATCATATTTTTTAAAGTTCGTGTAGTTCTAGACTTTTTGTTCTTGTAATACCAGGTAATAATAGATTTTCGAAATTTACCCCGTAAGAGTGAGTGGGCCCAACATGACCCTATCTAAAATTAGAAGAGTTCCTAGTTATTTGAAAATTTAAAAAGGAAATTGATTTTTTCACTCTCTTTTTTGTTAATGCACTCATTTTCTCTCACAAAATAAATTATCTAGTCAAGACACAAAGAGAAGTGATATTAACAAAAATGAGGTAGCAAAACTACTCCCCTTTAAAAAAAAAAAAAATGTAGACATGGACTCAAAACGAAAAGATAAAAAAGAAAAGAAAAGAAAAGAAGCTCACACTTCACAGGCCACAAGTACAGACAGAGCCCAACAAATAGATGCCAAATTGCCAATGGACCAATGGATTAAGCAGGCTCCCAGCCTGGGTGTGCTAATTTTTAAATTTTTAATTAACTCACTGAATAAACTACTACCGCAATTCCATTTACAGTCTTTCTTCTTCTTCTCTTTCCATTTTACCTACCCCAAGGGTTTTTCTTGGACAAGAGCTGGAACTTATGGGTTTACTCTAAAGATTTAAATATTGGTCGTTACATAGCGTATCAATTGTTACGTAGAGGTTTTTTAATCTTTCGGTACCGCTACACTGCGCTATACCAGCGTTATCACATAAATATTCACACCCTTATCGGCCGATTTTCACTCGGTATCACTTTTTATCTGATGTTTTGCCCGCTCCATGACTGCTGCTGCCATTACCGCATGATGAGGCTAAAAAATTCACACCCATGCGTTTAACATGCCTTCACTGCAGGATGAGTTTAAACATCAAACTTATATCCCCTAAAATAGAATGACAGTGTTACGTGCACAAACTTATGTGCACATATACAGATATGAAACCATCCGATGTACATGGACTGACAAAATTATAATGGATCCGCGTGCATCAAATGGTTCCTGACCAATTTAAGTCTTGATCCATACACATAAATCTGTTTAAATAGAGGAAATTAGGAAAACTGTTACTTGTGTGGCAGTGCTCTAGAGGCCTATCTACCACACATTTGTGTGAACTCCACCTTCAAGTGTGTGGCTCCTACATAAGTGTGAGGCAAAAAAAGTCCGTGGAGTGCCACATGGCGGTGCTCCAAGAGCACTGAATAATCTCTCTTAAATAGACTTTTCCATATGCACAAAGAGACTCTTCCACAGAGAATTCTCTAGATCAAAGGATTAATCTCACCAAATGTCAAACATATCCACACCTGTTTTCCTTTGACAAATAGCTGTATGCATGCATTGGCATGCGTCTGGAGGTATACATAAATAATAAATAAATATTTATTTATTTATTTCTAACAAACTACTGTTGACTAATGTATAGAATAGAGATGTTGCCGAGGAGTTGGTGGCACCACCACCCTTGACTTCGTAAAACCAAATCCAAAACAAGTCGTAAAAAAACAACTGGCATTGCCCAAGACCGCGTTTCCTACGTTCACCGGAAGCCCTTAAAAAGAATGCCCAGCCTTCAACTTATTGTCATCTGCTTGTCTTTTGCCTGAATTCGCATCTCCCTCAACAAAATCAAATCTCTCTGTGTCCAAGAATCCAAGAAAAGACCCGTCGTTTCGGAATTTCTCTCCGTTTTTTTTCCAACAATGTGTCCTCTGAGGTTCATCCTCGTCTTCTTCTCGGCTGTTTTGGCCGGGTATTTCGCATGGAGGGCCGTTCGTTCCTCGCCAGAAACAGATATCATGGGCTCAGACGCGACGACAGCGGAGAAAATCTCGTCAAAGGACAAACAAGAATTTCATTTGAAACAGGTGGGTGCTACGAATTTTTCTTCTTCGGTGCTTGTTTGTTGTTCTGGTTTAATATCCTAACCCCCAAAAGCATCTGAAATTCTTGAATTCCAGATGATTCTAAATGGCTTCTGGGGATTTGTCGACATGGCCAGCGGGAGGTACTTGTGGAGGAATCTTAGAGATATGAAGAGAGACGAAAGAGTCAAGAGCTGCTAAATTTACATGACAGAAAGAACACGAATCTGAGCCGTAAGAAATCAATCAGATGAAATGTGGGGTTCTCTCTGTTATCTTTTCTCACCCTCCTGTTAAAGGATATGGGATTGTATTTACTAAGGATAATAGGATGTAGAATTGTTGACTTCATTGAGATTTCTCTTCAATAAAGGGAATCACAAACGGTGTTTTTCATCCAATCGGAATCACGTAATGCTTTATAGCCACAATCATGTTTGCAGGACAAAGCCCTTCTTATCTCCAAGATTTTGCACAAACCTAAAGCAAACAAATCTTGAAAGTAAATGCATCTCTAGAAGTTTGACTTCGTAACCAAATGTCCCTGTTATTGAACTAGCGCACATCCTACACTCAATAATGTCACAATCTATGAAGCACCGACACAGTATAACTCTAATCAATGAAGATCACCCTGATGTTTAGAAATCCATATGTTTGAAGAACGAGAAATCCATATGTTTGAAGAATGAGTGGAAAAGTTGGGATTGCATCATCTAAATTTCTGAGACTATCAATATAACAATCTATGGCACCATAGAAAATTGTAGGATTATGTACAAATATCCTATAAGAAGGGCAATTTAGCACCATAATTTACATTACAATACAAGCAGCAGCAGCTGTGGAAGGCAGCAATAGCCTTAACTACGATCAGTTTGTAGCTTAATAGACATGTACAAGAGGGTAAGAAGTGCACCTTGTGGTACTGGGGCATATCTCGCAAGATTTGAGCCAACCCACATGGCTACAACTACTAGCGTGACTACACTGCTGCTGGTTTTGCCGCAAAACCAACTGGCAAATGAAAGGCACAAGGTAAGCAGAACGCCGCCACTCCCACCCAAAACCCATGCAATCACATATCCCACCTTATACCCAGCGTCCAACTTATGGTCAAGCAAAGCCATTAGACTACTAAATGTGAGTGATAATTGAGCTCCAATGGTCCGCATCAAAAACAGAGAGAGCAATGCAGATCTAAGCACTTCGATGAAGGGGCCTCTCTCTTCATGTGCGGTTTCGTCTTCGGATACCTCGTCCGCTTCATCATCAAAGGAGGAACTCTCCTCTTTGACATTGGACTTTCCCCCATAATTCTGACGCTGCATTCGCTGCCTTAGATCAGACCACCTATAGATCCTCAATTCATCCTCAAACTCATGGTGGGAACCCCAGTTTCCTCTAGATTGCCTGCTGGAATCCTCTTGAAATCTGAGTGCTCGATCATAGCGATTGCGTGATCTTTCATTAGATAATATCTGTGACGGGATGGAAAAGGACAAAAACAACTGAATGAAAAAATCGAGTTTCCTTGTGAGCTTGTTAACCAAATTTCCCAATGATGGGAGATATTTTACGAATCCTCCCAATTCTAAGATGTTAATATCAGAAGTACTTAAAAATAGGGCTATAATACAGAAGCTCTAAGAGCATTTTTCCAAGTGGACTGTAGAATCTGGCTGAAATCCAGCGTGCCAAAATACTTTCTTGTCCTACTTCCATGAATTGGTGAATCATAAACGAATCGGTGAACGGTGAACCGTATTTTTGTGAATCTGGCACCAAAATAAAGTAGAACAAGAAAGTATTTTGGCAAAATACCAATATCAATAAAAAAAAATTCCAAATCAATGAATCTGGCTGAAATCCATGAATTGGTGAATTGTAAATTAATTGGTCAATCCACTTAATAATTTCAGGCGAATCAATAAAATACCAATGGAATAACAAGAGGTTTCTAGTCCTTTATGATTGGCAAAATTCAGAATCATGCTTTTCAGGCGTAGTTGTTAAGGACGAGAGAAGCACCGAGGCGCAAAGATTTGTTGGGGCCTAGGCAAGAGGCGCAAGGCAAGGCACACGCCTTTTTGAAACATTAAAAAAACTTTTTCGTTTTCATATGCAGTATCATTACATGTACACACAAACATACACACAAATATATTCCTAAAAACATTTAGAGAAAAGGCTTGTTTTCATATATAGTATATGTCGATTATATACGCGAAGAGAGAAGATCGACTGTGCTATTTTCATTTCTAGTGATCGAGAGAAGAGAGATTTACGATCAACTGAAGTCAAGGCTGAATGAGTGAAGGTAATACGTTTAACCTAGATTTGATCCTATGGCTGTGATTAAAATTGAAAGAGTCGTGCCTTTTCTTGCTTTTGCGCCTTTCGCGCCTAGGCGAGCCTTCCTTGAAGGCGCGTCGCCTGCACTCAGTGAAGGCGCTAACCCTGAGCCTTAACGCTCCTCGCGCCTTTGACAACTATGTTTTCAGGTGAGGCAACAAACCTTTAATGAAGAGTGAATGAGCTAGGCCAAGAAAGCAGGCCACTTTGGTATGCATTATGCAATACAGGAGCATGATTGCAACTCGTGTATGATTCCGAAAGTTAGCAACTTAGAATGATGATAGAAAATATGGCACTTTAAGATCCCATGATTCCCATCAACCATCATCTATCACAATTCATAGTGTCCCAAAGGTGACTACATGAAAGGGGGAAAAAGAAAAGAAAAGAACAAATAGGACACTTCTGATTTTATTTTTGGACATGTGTGCAAAAAGTGTCCGAGCCGGATAGCACCATGTGTACGACATGCTTCCAATAACATTACTTGACCTCCGGTGAAGTGCAAATATCTTGTGCATCATTTACTTTCAGGAAGTTTTAAAAGATCAATCTGGTAGAACAAAATGAGCTATCGAAATGTTAATGAGTCATATGACTCTTTCCATCGTTTATCTCGTCAGACGCTAGTCATAATTTATTTCCCATGTTTTTTTTTATAAATTTCATTGCATAATTGCTATGACATGATCTAAGTGTCAATTGGCACAACTTTATCCAACAAAACATATTAACCATAAGAAAAGATGCAAGGAGTAAAGCACCATTTCGGTGCGGGCCGCAAGATTCAGATACCTGTACCTAACTTCCATTTATACTACTACAACTCCCAGTTCTGAACAAAACCTTTGGTGTCTGAACGGTTTTGTCTACTGAAAGGAAGAATTGGAAGTTAGAAGAAATTGAAAGATAGCCAAAGCCTGGTATTTTGGAGTCATAGCACATCTCCAAAACGTATTTCTTGTTCGTAGCCAAACTTACAGAGCTACTGTAAATATACCTACCCTCTAACAACTACACCACACCAATCTCCTTGTGCATTTGCTGACTCAACTACTTACAGAGGAAAACGTACTTCATCATATTCTAGAACTTAAAAAGTTGACCAAAGCTTCATGCTCTACATATAGTAGATACTAATAGATAGACATCTCAGATGCTGGATACTAAACATAGAAGCATAAACAAAGTATATATCTAGTGGGTTGCAGGAATCACTCAATAAAGAACGCAAAATACAAGTTCCAGTCACAACCAAACCAAGGGGGTTCACCATTCTGTCCATGGTAAAAAATAAAAATGGTCACATATGAATGTGTACAGAAATTAGACAAGTAATACAAACTTTAACGCTGGATGCACAAAACATATAATCAACAAAATGGTACTCATCAATTAGATCTTTTAAGAGCATTTCCATGGTTGTTACAAAATGTCAACGCCAAGCCAAGTTTAGACCTGCTATTGTCCCAAAATGCCGCAATTTGTTGATGCACCTCCAATAGTGCAAACGTCAAGTCTTATGTTTTTCTCTAGAAGTCAAATATAAATGTCACTTGTGGTTCCCCTCATACCATGAGCGAGATAGATAAAAGAGCACTTGCCAATGTTGGATTGTTTTAGCCGAATTTGGCACAAAGCTTTGGCATTGCTATAATTGGGATGGAGAATAGAAGCCCATTGGCAAAGAATAGTTGTCGCCAAATTCGGCTTTGGCATGGTCAAAATCATTCCATTGGATAAGCTCTTAGCAAGCATGAAAGGTTTCACTTGTGGTATACACAAAATTTATAACAGTCACTGAAGATGATTCACCGCACAACGCTACTTCAGAAACTCACAAATTTCCTTTAGAACTTCCAAATTTATACTGCGCATGACATACACAAATCGAAGGCATGAAATACAGGGCAACAAGCCAACAATTATACTTAGTTAATATTTCTTTTGCAGAAGCAGAAATCAGTGAATTAAAAAACAAAATTGTAGCATCACTTACGTCGTATGCAAGACGGATGTTCTTGAAAACCTCATCAGCTCGTGAATCCTTGCTAACATCAGGATGATACTGCAATCATGAAGTGAGAATACATAGATTAAAATAACTGTCAGTAGCCATCCTAGTAAGTTTTTGTGTAACGCACTAGAATCAATCTCAATTAGACAACCTAAACAGTGGAAAGTGATAAGTCATTTCAAACAAAGAGAATATCTAGGTGGTGATCATATGTTCATACTGCTAACCACTCACTAAGGCTAAGAGTATTCTTACAACTCACACAGGGTTACGATACGAAAACCAACAGAGGGGCTCGGGCCCATGACATCCGAATCCTACGAGAGGGTTTGGTAAAAGCATAGATATAGATATTCGTAACATCAGCTGTGACCTCGTAGAAAACATGGATGCATATGCACGATGAATGATTGTTTCTATAAAACTCCTAAACAAATATTTGAATGGAAATGCCAAAGTGCCAAGAACAGTCTTTTGTGATACATATGGAAGTTCAAGTATGTTCTAGAACTCAATGATAGTATCACATTCTCGTCAAGGCCAAAGGTATCGAACACATAAAATTCCAACACTGATACATAGAGACTAGAACTAGAGCACCACTACATAAAAGGGTTTAGGATACTAACTGTTAACCATAATCAGCCGCATATTGTATCACAATTTTATTCTTTAGCAGTTATGTGAAGCATGCATCAAGGTTCATTATTTTTTGGTACGTCAACATGAAAAGTTAAAGATAGCTTATATATGAATGTCCATTAAAGTAGTGTGACATAATTCAGAGATTCTACTACTTTAAGAGATGAGTAAGACTGTTACCAAGATAGAATAAATGAAGCTAAAAACAATATTCAGATGGTAATAATATCAGTTCCTGTTACTGGAGGATCAGATCTGAAACACTGTACATCGAAGTACTTGAAGTTCATGGCACATTTAACAAAGCATTCAGGTCAACATGAAAACTTAAAGATAGCTTATATATGAATGTCCATAAAAGTAGTGTGACATAATTCAGAGATTCTACTACTTTAAGAGATGAGTAAGACTGTTACCAAGATAGAATAAATGAAGCTAAAAACAATATTCAGATGGTAATAATATCAGTTCCTGTTACAGGAGGATCAGATCTGCAACACTGTACATCGAAGTACTTGAAGTTCATGGCACATTTAACAAAGCATTCAGGTTTGCAAAGGTAGCTTAGCCTAAAGATACCTTCATTAACTTTTTTTTGAACAGCAATACCTTCATTAACTTGAAATGATGAGAGTTCCATAAAAAAAATAAACTAAGAAATATTCAGGCATTATAGCACCCCAACTCAATAGATTTTACCAGTATTTCACTACTTCTCTCATCATTTTTGTGATACTGTAAACTGTGCGCGCTTTAGACCTCAATAAATATTTTTTTTGGACCTAACCAAGTAGTATAAATGCAAGTACCTGCAACCACCCACAAGCTACAAGCATTGGGTAAGCCAACGATTTTCGGCAGTTGAACGCAAGGCTTGGGTTCACAGTTGGTCACAGTGACAAACTTAAACAAATAGGCTACGCTCTACCCTCATGAGCAACCTCATTAGTCATTACCTAAGTCACATAAAGCACAGGCGCGGGTGCAGGTGGGAGTGCAAGCATGAAAGCATCTCTCAAAAACCTCCAAAATAACTAAAATTTGTGAGTGTAGGGTATTTTGAAGGATTATGTGACTAAGGTCATCACTGTATCATGGAGAATAAATTGAACGGGTTAATACTTTACCATACCATCTGCCCATCTCTAAACTGCTTTAGGTTTAACCATTATTTCCAGTCAGATAATATAACTAATATCTAGAGTTTGTTCTCTTCTTCCAAAGCTTCTTATCATCAAAACCCTCAAAATGGATAATTAGCGACAAATTCTGCCCTCTTTTTTCAATCTTCCAAGCTTAAATTTGTTTCCCTCAACAACAAAAATTCATATTAACAGGTCATTCAAAGACATAGTCGGAAATCAAAGAGCTACCCATATATACATGAATAAACGTAGAGTACCTTGAGAGCGAGAAGACGATAGGCCTTCTTGATATCGCCGGAGGAAGCGCTGGGCGAGATGCCGAGGACGGTGTAGTGGCTCTTACCGCCGTTAACGGCGGCGGATGCCACAACCGGGGCCCAACGACGGCGGCGAGGGCCAACCAGGAGGCTACGATTGGCGCAGGGACTGATCATGCCGCCGCCGCCATCGACGGAGGCGGGTCCCAGCGACAGGTACGCCTGCATAATTGGCCTCTTCTTCTTCTTCTTCTTCACGCATTCATATGAGATTTCCACCACTTGTCTCTCAGCCTTCACCACCACTCGGGGACGGAGAGAGTGAGAGGTGCGTTGGAACTTGGATGATGATAAAAGTATCCAGTGCTGCGGGAGCACCCCCACTTTGTATTCCATGGTCCTTTCCGTTTCGCTGAGTCTTCTAATTATTTATTTGCAATTTTCAAATTTAAAAATAAATAGCTCCACATTGAGAGTTTGGATATTGTATGGGTGTGTGTTTAAATGGTCTATTATGTCTCTCCCTAATCAGCAATTACCTAGGTGAGTTGGTAAATGAAATTACTCTCTTAACCTCCTTCAAAGCAACCAAGTCTCGCCCACCCGTTGTGATTTGGGTGCTTGCCCTCCTTCAAAACTTAAAAATAAATGTATTTACGAAAATAATTTTTTGATTTTTTTTCATCGTTCAAAAGATCTTATCGAGAACTATCAAATAAGATCCATATTGCACAAAAATTTATTTTCGTAAGTAAAAAAGCTTGAAATTTGTAAATACGTACTGATTTTTTAATAAGGCTTAGCGGAGTGAGATCGTCTTTTTTGGCTAAATAATTCATTTGGGTTAAACTTAACTTAAAATGAGTTGGTTTGTCATTATTTGAATTTTTTTCGCATTTGTTAGTTTTGCGCCAAACTTTTGTGGAATATTGATTCGTCTCGACGAAAGGAATCAAAAAGTAAAAAATTTGTACTTTTACCAAAGTATTTTGAGAAAAAAGTGAAAAAAGTGGTTATGTTCTAAAATATTTGGGAAAATTCATTGATACGAATCAATAATCTACATAAGTTTGACGCAAAATTAACAAATGCGGAAAAAAAAATCAAAAAATGACAAACCAACTCATTTTAAGTTTTAACGCATTTTACCATATCATTTCTACTAGCAGAAAAGTTTCAACAGATACAAATAGTAGTCGCAGCTAGGAAATTTACTACTGATTTGGGTGGGGTGCGCCATGCCAAGGCAGTAGTGTAACGCCAAGGCGACGCTCAAGAGACCCCAATAGCCTGTTATTGTGATAGGTCCTCCCCCTAAAAAAATTAATTTAATATTATGTGAGCCGATGACCCACGTATCAAATATTAAACTGATAAGAACAGATACTACACTTGATCTTAGCCAAAAGGCCGAGAAAGGTATGCTTTAATATGCTGCTTGTTTCGCCATTTATAGCACAGGTTTAGCTCGCTTTTCCTGTCGGGGATCTGTGTGGGATTAAGGCACTAATCCATCTTTGCAACAAATATTACCCAGTTAATTCACAGTTCTGAATCCCTTCGGCTTATTAGGCCAAAATAGGCCTTAGTTAACGAATTTCTGAGGCAATCTGTTTATACGAAAGGGAGGGAAAAATCTTTCTCCTCCATGGTTTTAAACAGTGGTCGCTAGGTAACATATTGGCTGCTACGTTTTGATGTTTTGTCCCTCTTATATATACTGTTACTCAAGGACGGATTGAGGGGTGAATAAACTTGGGCGACCGCCCACCCCACTCACCGAATTTTTGTTAGAATTATGATAGTTTTTTTTCTAAAAACTTTAAAATTCGGTAAATCGTCGGGCCAATTTCGTTTAGAACAATTCAACACCCTTTCTCACTTAGAACTTTGAGTAAAACTATATCATTTTTTATAGTACTGTTTTGCTTTTGAAATTTGTAGGGGCAATCTTGAAAGTGAGTATCTTTAGTAATTATGGAGTATAATCTTTTGCTAGTACTTTTACCATTTGTATTGGTAAAATTAGTATTGCCTTTCATAAGTTATAATTTTTTTAAATGCTTGCCCATTCAATCTTAAAATCATCCGTTCGTCTCTACTGCTACCCTCCAATGTACCGATGATGTTGAAATTTTGCATGCGTAGTTAGGGACGGAATCAGAATTTTTTAAACACGGGGACCGAACTATTAACAACAAATTTTGAAATTTCAATATTCGAAAATCTAAGAATTTATTTGGTTTGGATTTTGAGAGAGGTTTTTTTGGATGCTGAGCAGAGAGATAGAAAGAGAAACGAGAGTAATAATTGAAGAAAAGATTGATTGAAGATTGTGCGGAGAGAGAGAGAGGTTGGATTTTAGGACCCAAAACGAACATAGTGTAAAATATTTAAATGTCTAAATAACACATAATTCAAAAAAGATAATATATAGTTGCCTTACCAAACAAAAAACAACAAATCTTAATATTTAAAAAAAAAACTCCAAAACTACGCGGGGGCCGTGGCCCCCATATGCCTTGTATATAGCTCCGTCTCCGTGTGTAGTGATTGATTCCTAATACTTATCGACTCGATCTAATTTTTCTTTTCTTTCTTTTCCTTTTTTTGGGGTAGTGCAGGGTTGTAGGACCGCAAATTTCGCTCCTTTATTTTTGTGCATTTCCTTTTACGTAAATGTGTTTAATTCAATTTCCATTCTTATTGCCTCTTATGTGACTTAATACTTGTTATCATAAACATTCATGATGTCATGATTTAGGAGATGGGTAAGTTTAGTCTTCTTCCCGCTCATGATACTCGTTATCCCAACCTTTCATGTCAGGTGCTGTCGGCAATGGAATGGAGATCCTCCTGAGACAGCCGTCGTTAAAGTGAAAGAAGCTGGAAATGAAGAACCGATGGGGCCTTGGTTTTACAATTTGGCTCTGCCTCTTTATTGTAATTCTTTTGTAAAACCCTAGTATTAACCGTTTTCAATTTCAAAAATAACATTCAAAGATTAAGGGGTTGTAGTGTAATTTCTATCCGTGGTATATTTATTTGATTCTTTCTGAACTTGAGTAGTTTTGGGCGCCGCTATTCGCAGCCCTCTATTTACTCCCGTAACCCGTTAAAAATTTTCAATTATACTCGACAGTTAGTTACCGAAATTGAGATATATTTTCAGCGTCCAATTACCGAAATATAATATTTTTTTCAACAGATGTTTACCGAAAATGCATGTTCGGCAGTTGTTTACCGAAAGTTGAACATATTTTCGACATGAAGTTACTGAAACATAATCTTGTTTTCAACAGCAATTTACCGAAATGTTATTTATGATTTTCAACAATCATTTACCGAAATATAGTGGGCTACGAGAGTAAATAGAGGGCTGTGAATAGCGGTGCCCGTAGTTTTTTAATTAAATGAATGTCAATAATTGTACTTTTATTCAATTTTCTTTAAGTAAACGAAATGAAGTTTTGGGGGTATTACAAGGGTGTCCCAAACTAGCTTACGCACATCTCACACATCCCTATAGCCATTTCAAATGCATAGTGTGGAGTGAGGTCGGCCCAGGAGTTTCAGTAAAAAAAACAATCAAATTTGAAATCTCACGAGGAAACAAATCTCTAAGTTCCAGGCCAAACCACTAGGTCAACCCCTTGATATTCGTATTTTATATTTTGTGCTTCAAATATATCTCACCAAAATAACTAAAAAAAATAGTCAATTTATCTCCTTTCAATTTAATTTTTCCCTCTCAACTAACCTCTCGTTTAATTAGTAGTAGTATTTGTTTGTTTGCATCAAAGGATTTTCCTTTTTTTTTTTTTTTCCTTTGTCCACGTATCCGGGATACCATGAGCTTTCTTGATTATAATCAATAAATAGATTAGTTCTGAGTCATCTTACAACTTTTCGAGCAGATAAGAACAAGCATTTTTTAAAAACACTCAATGATCAGTAGAGGGAGTAATTTTAGAGGGAGTAATTTTTGAACTGATTTGGGTGGGGTGCGTCAAGGCAACGTTCGAAGAGCCCCAATAACAAGCTATTGTGATGGATCCTCCCTCTTAAAAAATTAATTTAATATTATGTGAGCCAATGGCTCACGTATCAGATATTAAACTAATAAGAACAAATACTACATTTGATCTTAACCAAAAGACCGAGAAAGGTATGAATTGAGAAGTTGCCTGGGGTGGGATTTTATATTCTCTCTTTGCCCACTTTGCACACGGAGAACCATTGTGGGATAAAAGCATTCCCAGTTAAGCATCTGCTTGAAAAGCACTATTGCACTATCGATTACGTACTCTTCCTTTTAAGAAAAATGAATATATCAATCCCACCAAAGCAATTCATCGTAGAATGAATTCTGAACATTACCAGCTTACCCTCCAAATGTTCCAGCAACTTCAGTCAGAAGGATTAATTGAATCCACAATTTCTTAGTGGCCATGTGAAGTATTTTATGTCAATAAAAAAATTGAACAAATGAGGAAAAATTATAGGATGGGAGGAGGATAAGAATGTATCTTTGGGAAAGCTTATTTCAACAGAATCATCTGGTTTAGTATGAAAAACAGGGTTGGACGACTAGACAGGTGCGGCCTTTTGCTGGGTTTTTTCATAAGCTGTGACCCAGTTTTTCCCCAAGACCTCCGACCAGATTCTTTAGACCAATTCTTCCATGCATCCCTCATTGGATGGCCCAGTGATCGAATTCAATTGGTATACACACGATTGATTATATTTTTCTCCAAGTGAGTGGCTCTGGAATGTTTCTATTGATCGTCGAAAATGTCCAGAAGGATACAACCAATGAGAACCCCCTTGTTTCCTAGTCGAATCGTGATTTGGTGATTACTGAATTGGTTATCAACCATTGAATTGTTCCTTTTGTGATATGCGAATCCAAAATTGAAGTAGTTTTCACTAATTACTCTAGCAAAGTGAACGGAAGCCGAGTTCCTACCATTCTGGGCAACAAGTCAAATTTGAGATGTGAGTAGGGCCCTGTTTATGGAAACATAGTATGATCCCGCGTGTATGGGGAACATCACCAGATTTCTGACATAGTGAAATTTCAAACAACGTTAAGCATCGCATACAAAATACTTTTGTGTTCAATTAGCCTCTTATGTGACTTTAATACTTGTTATTATCATAAACATTCATAATGTCATATTATGAATTGGGAAATGGTAAGTTTATTGTACTTCACTCGGCGTCAATCCCTCATGATGCTCGTTACCCCAGCCTTTTCATGCACCATACACCACATGACCCACTTCTTTCCATTGGGTATGATTGCATTTGTATTTTTTTTTTGAAAGGCAGAAAAATTTCATTAATTTTGAAATTGTTATAAAACTAATAGGACAAGGAAACGACATCCATGTTCAATGGAATATTTCTGCTTAATCCGAGACCCAAAACCTAGGATTGGCAAGAAACCAATCAAAGAACGCTCATATGGGACAAAGCCCATCTACATATTCCGAAACTCAAACACCTTATATGGGTCTAAAGTCTAAACCCAGATCATACAAATTCAGCAGGAACAAAGCAAGAAGCCTAATAGTATCCTGTGCCTGTGTGGTTGAGGCGTGACTAATATGATTGCATTTGTAAATTTCATAACGTCAATTAACACTTGAAAATTGATCCAGAAATCAGATGAAACTTGTAAGAAATGGGAAAATCCTTCACAAGAAATCAAATTTCAAAATGAGAAGACAAGCTGTGATGATCACATAAAGACATGCTCAAGGTCATAACCTCGTTATATATTCCGCTCAGATTAGAGAGGCTTTCAAGTCCCCCTTGTCCAAGTAGAACAGCGTAGAAAGAAAGCGAGGGTAGCATTTGTTTGTTTACATCGAAGGATTTTTTTCCCCTTTGTCCACGTATCCAGGATACCTTGAGCTTTCTTCATTATCAATAAATAGATAAGTTCAGAATCATCTTACAACTTTATGAGCAGATAAGCAAAAGCATTTGAACAGGGAGTATTTTTTGAACTGATTTGGGTGGGGTGCGCCAAGCCTAGGCAGTAGTGCAACACCAAGGCGACGCTCGAGAAACCCCAATAGCAAGCTATTGTTACGAGCCCTCCCCCTAAAAAAATTAATTTAATATCATGTGAGCCGATGACTCACGTATCAGATATTAAACTGATAAGAACAGATACTACACTTGATCTTAGCCAAAAGGCCGAGAAAGGTATGAATTGAGAATGCGCCCAGGGTGTGATTTTATATTCTCTCTTTGCCCACATTGCATACGGAAGACCCGATGTGGGATATGATAAAAGCATTCCCAGTTATCTGCTTGAAAAGCTAGCACTAGTGCACAATCCAGTGTCTAGTTTTTCCCCAAGACGGGTCCGACCAGAATTCCTCAGACCAATTCTTCCACACATCCGTCATTGGATGGCCCGGCGATCAAATTCAATTGGTGTACAGTGTACACACGATTGATTATATTCTATGTTCGAGCGAGTGGCTCTGGGATATTTCTATTGATCGTCGAAAATGCTCAGAAGGATACAATGAACGAGTGCCCCTTGTTTACTAAGCCAAATCGTTGAATTGTTGCTTCTGAGAGTATGTGAATCCAAAATTGAAGTAGTTTTCACTAATTGCTCTAGCAAAGCGAAAGGAAACTGAGTTCCTACAATTCTAGGCAACGAGTCGAATTTGAGATAGAATCTAGAAATCTACAGAAAATCTTTGTTGAAGCTGTACCGAGCTAAGCTTAAAAAAGAGAGAAAACAGCAACCGAAAAGCAGAACAAAATCATCCATAAGCACGAGCTTGTATTGTAAAAACACCATACACCACATGACCCACTTCGTTCCATCGAGCATGATTGCATTTGTAAGTTCTATGACGTCAATTAACATTTGCAAATTGATCCAAATATCACATTAAACTTGTAAAAAATTGGGAAGTCATACACAAGAAATCAACTTTCAAAATGAGAAGGCAAGCTGTGATCACATAAAGACATGCTCAAGGCAATAACCTCCTATTCTGCTCACAGATTACAGAGGCTTCCTTGTCCAGCGGCATCTGCGTAATTCGTTGGGATGCTCTTCATGCAGGGGATATTAAACTTAATACTGACGGTTGCTGGTACGACTTCGATGGAGTAAAGGGGTTTGGTGGAGTGTTCAGAGATTGTGATGGCAACTGGGTGATTGGATACTACAGTGCTTTGAACTGTGGGTCAAGTTTAGAGGCGGAGATCTTAATAGGGGTTTACCATTATCCTGGAGAAAAGAATGCTCAACGTGATGATTGAATCCAACTCTAAAAATAGCTCTGAGATGGATCGATGAAGGCTCTCCAGAAGGACACCCTAACCGAGCTATCATTCAAGATTCAACAAACCTTCTCAATCTAACAGGTGTGGAACTGAAGCACATTTACAATGAAGCTAAACAGACTGCTGACCGCTTGGCGCGGAACAAGCGGAGGAACTCATCATCCTCACTGCAAATATCCTGGCGTTGCCCACCTTAGGTTTTAGTCGGTTTAGGCTCCTGTTAGTCTCATTTTGAACTACTATATGCTCTTGTTTTGGAGTATTTTTTTTCTGTCGTTGTTCTGAGTTGGGGGAAGCATTCCTTCAGATACTCCCAAACCCATAGTCCCTTTCTTCAATGGGTAAAACTAAGAAGCCTCAGAATCTCATATTTCCATCGTAACTTCTATCAACCGTCGTCAATTTGGTTTGGGATGTCTGTTATTGATCTTTGTCTCCTTGATCTGGTTAATATCACCCGGTTTATACTTCTTGATGCACGTTCTTTCACACTCATATCAATAGTGTCGAAGTTCAAACATGTTTTAAAGTTCCTAAAGAAGAGAGTTGCACAGAGAACTTTTTCCCTGTTGAAATCTATGGGCAACAAAACACTACTCCCAAAATCCGAAAGTAGACTCCAAGTACTACGTACTAGTTTGCAAGTTTTTCTGTTTTTTTACAGAGTAAAGCATTTCAACGAAATTGTTACTCCTTTCCCCCTCCAAAGCCACTTTCATGTGCAGTGGTTAAATTTTAATTTATGCTTACTCGCATAATTTCCAAGTTTCCAACAGGAAAACTTTTCATTCCTTTTTTTGGTTAATGAAGAATGTCCCGATGAACCGGACTAATCTCTTCCTTCCGAAACCCAGAATGCTGTAGGGCGGTCAATCCGGCCATCCATTTTGGCAATAGACGGCCCTATAGTGCAGCTGTGCATTACAGAAACAACAATCCACCCCGGACCTCCCACAGCCGTATTCATGCGTTTTGCGTAAAATGAGGTGGCCCAAAAAATAAAATTGGGGCCGAGGAGAATCGACCCCGCCGAGATAATAAGTAGATTAACCAACCACCCCTTGGGGTTCGAGCAGGAAACTTTATTTTCTCCACTCCACAAAAATAATTTTCAGCATCAAAAAATTGGGTATTGAACAAAAAAAGCAAAACAGAAAAAAGAAATAGAAATTGATTTCATCAAAAATAAAAATTGGGTGAAATGTGAGAAGCTCGGTAAGCAGATTTGTCGACGGGAATAAACGACAAGCGGCCAGTAAAACTTCTCTCAACATGGATAATATAGCTACAGCCGTTTTGGCAAAATCAAGATATCAAGGGTATTGAACCGACCCTCCCCTCGGTACATGTAGCCTCAATTCTGAGTTTGATGAGTCAAATATTAACCAGAAATCAAATCACCATTACAGAAAAATACTTTTCAAAAACCAAGAGGGAGATTACAAGATGAAACATATGAGAATCAGAGAGAGAGAGAGAGAGAGAGAGAGAGAGAGAGACGATATCCCGTTTGATGAACTCAGCCGAGATATATAAGGGAGGCGATCATCTATAAACCCAACGTCGACGATTAGGGCTTGCGTATAGGGTAAAATACGTTTTATACCCGTGCACTGCTATTTGGCGTCACTAGTTTTAGTAATTTCGACAATCCAACTGTCACGTAATTCTTCAAATTAGGCCCTTCATCTCATATGCTCTCAATTCTCACTCTCTCATCGCTCTCAATTCTCGATCTTTACGAATTTTGATAGTTTTGATTGATCCTTCACTTACCGTAACAGTTAAATAAGTTACCCAATTGGTCCCCTGAGTTACATGTAGAGGGCAATTTCTAAGTTGCCAACACATTTTAATGATGAGTTCCTGCGGTGTCAATTTTGTGATTTTTTTAATTATAATAAAAAGTTGGTATGATCCCTTGCAGTTATTGATGAACTTGGAACATGTAAAAAAAAAACCCATTGATTTTGAAGGTTAAAAATCTCAATACATGCGTGTTTGTTGCAGTTTTTAAAGGTTGTTTAACACTTTTTTACAAGTTAAGAGTTTATGACAGTGAATTTACGACAAGTTTATTGTTTGAGGAATGCTAGGTACCTATTAGTCATACCCGTAAACAACCTATAATTTTAACACTTGTCCTTCACCTCATCCTTTCTTAGGTCCTACCTTTTTTCCCTCCTTTGGTGAAGTACCAAAGCGTAAGTAGTATAATTATTGGTTGTTTCTGGGTACCTAACATTTTTGTTATTGTTTATAGGTTATGAGGTAAAATAGCTTTAAAAAAGGCCGAAATAACTTTACTAAAAAGCAAGGCCATGAATGTTTCTTTGTTCTACTTATAGATCAACAAATTTTTTTTTTCCTGGAAAAAAATTGTTTTGATTCCAGTAAGCTGCAAAGAAGAGTCGCGTAGTCATGAATCATGGTTTTTTATTTTTTATTTTTTTCATTCAGGTGTGATACCCTGTCACTTTGTCAACTGTCAGGGAGTATTACCTTTTACACCCCATCTCTATCAGTATATGGGCGAATTATCTCGTATATAAATGCGCATACTTTCCCTCCTGGGCCCAAAACAGTTTTCCCCATCAGATTGTAGCCATGCATTCATTTTGAGGAAATTAAAACAATATATTCATAAACGAAACACCTAATGAGGACACAAAAAGTCCTAACAAAAACAAACAACAATAACAAATTAAAATACATTTTATTTTTAACAAAGAGGACATCATATAGTAACCACTAATGATAAAGGTACCGACCGGCCGCGCCGTCTCCAGCTACTGGACGGCCGATCTGAGCCGTCTAAAAATTTTTAAAATAAAAAACCAAGGGGGATTTGCGCGGGAATCAACGGCATCCGAAGTGTGTAGGGTGCTTGATCCGAGCACCCATTTTTCATGTATATATGTATATACATGTATATATACGAAAAAAGGGTGCTCGGATCAAGCACTCTACACATCTCGGATGCCGTTGATTCCCGCATTGAGCCTCTCAGTTTTTTATTTTAAAATTTTTGAACGGCTCGGATTGGCCGTCCAGTGGCCAGAGACGGCCCGACAGCGGCCATCCGGTGGCCAGAGACAGTCCGACAGCGGCCGTCGTACGATTTCTCTCCCCTCCCTGTCGGTACATATAGCATCACTCTATAGTAACAATGTTTTGAAATTGCAAAAAATATGTAAGAACTGTTAACAGGTAGTTTTGGTACAACAGGTAAATCAATTTAAGATTCATGAATGGCTACATGTAGTCAATTAGATCATACCCATAGGACATTACATATACTGGTAGATGGGTACATATGAGACATAAATTTTGTTACGATAACAGAAAAAAATAGATCTGGCGATGTTGCCAAGCACCATGGTGCCAAGCGGCATCCGGCCGTTCATTTCGGCATGAACGGCTCGGATTGAATTTGAATGCACACAGATCTGAACCATCCATTGCTCAATCAAGATCTAAACCGTCGATCGCTGGAATGAATGGCTGGATCGACTGCTTGGCACTGTGCTTGACAGCATCTCCCAATCCCAAAAAAAAAATGGACATAAATATTGATTGGTTGTTGTTGTCCCCCGGTTTCTCACTGATACACAGATATCTTTCTAACAAAATTCATAACCCATTCACAACCACGGCAGAACACTTCCTTCAAAACTTGTAGATTCTCAACCCTGAAACTAGCAAAAACAAGTCGTCTAAACTTCAACATAAACTAATTCAAGCTTCCAAAACCTTCCTGACAATAGTCTTGCAAAAATGGAAGATGAAAGCTTACTTCTAAAGTATATATGAAATCCTACTGATACAAAATTCCCAATGAAATATAACTCTTCCATGGGCACAACTACAAAGCTACCAGAGGAAAAGGAAATTGGGTGTAATGAGTGGAGATCATATGGTACAAGGGTTTGCTAACGACGGGAGCTTTCCAATCCCTGTTGCCTTTTGAGTTTTGAGAGAGTCCATACATACCCTAGAGTAAAATTGGGACGTCAAAAATTATCCACCGGCCAATAAATTGCTGATAAATATTACTGTTACTTGTAGTAACTAGGGTTTTCTTTGTTTTGGATAAGTGGGACACCATCTTCCCTCCATACTATTCGCTCTTCGCACAGCGCTTCTGCTACCTCAACATATAATTGATGTTCCTGGCAAAGAAATAAGGGGTATTAACATTTAACAATGCATTATACCACTTAACGATAGATATGCAAAAGAAATATTTTAACGCAATGCCATGATAACTGAATTACTCTACAAGGTATTCCCTTTTCTTTCCCCAGCTTTGGATTCGGTTGACAATGTGTAGTAGCAGGTAACATATTTGGGGGTTACTTTGTGGCTTCACTCTGATGGGGTTCATACTCCATTTCTGTTTTCTTTCTTTCTTTCTTTCTTTTTTGACAAAGACAACAGATATTAAGCAAATAGAACTAGGAGGCATGCAATCATTTGTCAGTGTGGCCAGTGGCCAGATCTCGTAAAGTTAATCCGGGTGGGAAGCATTTCTTTGTGTCCATTGTTTTCGCGGTTTTGTTGTTGGATTCTGTGAGACGATTCATAGTTTCTGCTTGTTTCTCGTTGGTTTCTGCGAGTAGACGAATGGAATCAGTAGCTGCGTTTGACAATTTCTTGATTGTCTCATCCAATCGTTTGAGGTCTTGAGATCTGGTATGGTCTGCCATTGGAAAGCCTGCCCACAGTCGGAGGAGAAAGGCTCTGATACCACTGATAAGACTTGGCTAAGTAAAGTATTCAAGAATGGAGTTTTATTGCTATTTCAAAGAGGAAATTACAGGAAGAGAAATTGAGAAAGGAATCCATTCCAAATGATGGCAGTATATAGGAAAGCTAAAGCGGCAAAATGAGGGGGATAAACTCAAAGACCTGCTGAAGAACCCTTGCAGCCAGCTCATCCGCTGTATCATTAGCGAGTACAGGTACAACTCTTTGAGCTAGGATACGTCCTGTGTCATAGTGCTCATCAACGAAATGAATTGTCGGACCTGAATATCTGAAAGACCCCAAAGAAAATCATGTGAAAAAAGTGCACAAATAGTCGCATACTGTCGTCAATAAGAAATATATCCAGGAGGCTAAAAGAAAGGTAAATTCAGTAGTTGTGAATGCATCCAGCAGTTGTTGAAACAACAGGTATTGGACATGAAATAGAAAAGAAACAAGGTAAATGTGGTCATGATCATAATTTCAGAGCTGATCTTAAAACAGGCCGAACCATTAAATTTCACAATTGATTCATTGAAAACAAATAATTGAAGGACATGGAACACAAACTGAGAAAATCTGACCATTAATGCCATAGAATCACAGCACCGAATTCAATGAAATAGCAAATAATTCGGAACAAGTGTTGAATGCAGAGTTATGCCAAACATTAGTTGTTAAGATGCAATGGGAGATCCTTCATGTTATACGACCAAGTGATTTTTCAACATCAAAGTTCAATGGAACATTGCCAATGTCGTTTTATTAAAGTCTCATTTATCAGAAGTCAGTTGTTGCACCCATTCAGTAGGGAACTCACAAACTCAAAAGAACCAATCACAAGATTGTTGCTTGGAAAGTCACAACAATAGGTATATATCACATCCAAAATAGTCTGGAAGATAGAGCTATTCAGCTATTTAAAATATGACACATATGCATCTCTATGAGACCCACAATGGATTATCAGTTAGAAACACTCAAAGCCACAATAAGAATTAGAAAAGAAACAAATTGTTTTACTCGGAAGAAAAAGATTTCGCCTATCCAACACGCGGAACTGAGAATCAAGTCATGCCGAAATAACTGAGAGCCAAATAGTAACATTGCAGATTATCCTGAAGTACCCAACTTAAAAGGCAAAAAAGCTGCTAAAACAAAACAAAAACAATTGAACACACCTTGCTCCAGAAGCAATTACTGCTTGATGCACCTTCATACCATAATAACCTTTGCCCCCGAAAGCTGGAAGAAGTGAGGGATGAATGTTTAAGATTGATCTTGGATAGGCGCGGACTAATTCAACTGGTATAAGTTTTAAGTATCCAGCCAATAGAATGAAGTCAATCTTGTATCTCCTGTTTATGACATCACGTGGGTTAGTACAAGAAAGCATAAAATACATGGAGTAAATTGGTATGGTGATACCAAGAGGAAGGAAGGAGGATGAAGACAAAGGTATGTTGTGCTGAATTTAAACCAAGCCAAAGGTGGCAAGGATCATTCATAAAAGGTCAAAACAGATTATGTGTGCCTCTATTAAACAACAGGATTACTAGGCACAAGGACATTACAACAACAGGCATGGACTAACTAGGGCTATTAAAAGAGAAGACAGGTGATGTCCAGAAAGCTTATTTAATACTTAAGATGGGCATTCACCACACTGTTTTTCAGCTAGTTATTACACATTTACCACAGATGCAGAAGAAGAATCTTTTTTTTTTTTTTTTGATCCGCAGTAGAAGAATCTAATCAACCTTTCCAAGAAATTAATTGCAATGTGAATACGATAATTCAGGAGAAATGCAAAACAGAAAAATTGTACCTCTAGTGGGTTATCTATTTACATATGGCAACAGAGAGCATATTTGTGCATAGCAAATCTGAACCCCTGAGGAAGAATGTTGATTATATAAGTTCATATTGGTGCCCCAAAGTTTGAATGATTCCTAGGTGAAGAATTGAGAAACTCAAGGTGTTGACTTGCGGCACTTGCCGAAGGGATTGGTCATGGGTCTGAATGTCTGGTAGTTACCCTATCTCAATAAAGATATGATCATATGTTGCTTTTCATCAGTTACGAGCCTTTCTTTCACATGCTGCATATTTTCACGCCGTTGAGTAATCAAGAGCTACAGGGCGTTCCTTATGACAATCTATTTAGCAATGCATCAGAAAGTATGATACAAGGAAAGCAACGAGTACAGGAGATGGTTATTGGTCAACTTGGGCAAATCATGCAAACAGGCTATCCCTATTAGACTAGTACACATGGCTCCCACTAGACAGCAGGGTTTCTGTCATATAGTTAACTAATCTATGCTTTTTCTGCAGAGCAGTTGTGTGAAGCACAATTTAAATCATAGTCATCTGAAAGGGGTAACCTCACCTAAGAGTAGTGACAAGGTCATTGGCAGAGAGAACATCACGTTGTTCCTTCATTCCAGGGAATAAAATAACAGGAATGTTGTTATCCCTCGCATATTCCGCACCTCCACAACCTGAGTACATAAGTTCAAAGATTGAACGGAAACGCAAGATTCAGAGAACAATTATATGCAAGACAGAGTAACCAGATTAAAATCATTGGAAGCATGATACTTAAAGCACATAAGGAAAACTGGAAAACATGAGGGAGAGATTGGAAGCAAAAAAATTGGAGAATGGTGCAGCTATGCGAGGCGATGTAAGGCTTTCTGTACAACAATATAATGTAAGTTGAGAATTTAAAGTAAATAAGAGGAAGCTTGGCTCAACTCTCTTTTTCTCCCCTATTGTGTTGCATATCAGAGTATTCACAAAAAACATAAGCATAATAGTAAAGTTTCAGGGCTTATAATTTTTACCTTCAAAAATTTTCCAATTATAAACAGGATTTCCAATACACAAAAGAAATAAGTGCGCATTTCAAATAGTTCAAAATCTCTTCAGACATCGAGTTGGGAGATACTACTGATCTGTACTCCCAGCATGATTCTTTTGTAAATGACAACCCTATGTTTTGGTTAGTTCAGTTTAGTTAAATAATACGCGACCACAAATAGCACAAAAAGGATAGGTGAGTTCTTATTTCAAATAAAAATATATGTGAAAAAAACTGGAATGGACATTAAGGTACCCAAGTGGCCAAGTTATAAAATATTAACCTCTGGGGCTTCAAATCGAGTCATTTCCCAAAGGCCTTAGCAAATACAACCATTGCACATATACTTCTAGGCCTCCAAAAACCATGATGTGAAGAGAAGGGTAAGATATAGTGTGGTCTTATATGAAGTCGCCACTCACCAATAACTGGCAGACTTCACTGAAGACAAATAAGACCAATACAAACCACTGAACCAGGACTACTTGATCCCATAGAGAATCTTGCTTGTATCAAATAGTTGCATCTAAGCAAGAAACCATTACATAATCAAAAATTAAATATGTCTTGGACAGAGATACACCTTCACATTTCCTCATATTAGTACAACATTAGTCTAGTGACAAGCAAGCATGGTCCTCTACCTTCGTGGTACTTCAGAGTTCAGAGTTCATACCCCAAACTTTGAAATAGGATAATTATTTGGTGACCAAAGCAGAAGGATAATGACTGCATATCGTTAAATCCACAAGACTAACAGAGTAAGAGTTTGTTCCAATTAGTAAACTGGTACTAATTTATCTAGATAAATTACTCTTTAGATGTACTTCCATTCCATCCTATGCTCTCTAATGCCAAACTTCCGTGCAATATACGTTTCTACCCAGAAAGAGACTAAATGTATGTGACATGGATTTCTGTATGGAGGACCATAGGACAATAATTGATTCCTGTAGGCCAGTTTACTATGTTTCCCTTTTGGAGAGGTGCAAGACTAGATCTCAGTCTTCAGGGAAAAATATCCCACCCAACATGCAACCATATAGACAAATACGGCAGACAGCACTATCCAATATAATGAATCCCTTGGCTTAAGATTAGTTGATAGAGTTGTTCTTTGATGTCTAGGAGATGCCTGACCATATGACAATTACTTACCAGATACTGGATATTGGATATGACAAATAACAACTAGATAACATTCCCCCTTCTTTAATCAGCCATATGCCAAATTGCCAATCCTTTACTATTACAACGAAAAATACACCCAGCATGCAACTATAATGACTTGAACCAAGCAATATACTTATACACAGATACTCAAGTGCAGAGAGTTGGTAGAACATGTTCTATGATGTATAGGTGATAAGACATGCATACTGGAGTACTTGAAGAGCTGCGTCCACTGAGGGCTAAAAACAAGAGAGGGTGGCACCTCAAGCTTACAAGGCCAAGGGATGATCCAAGAGTGGCACCTCAAGCTTAAGGAAGTTACACTCATTAGAGTGCTCCTTATCCAAATATAGTTAGCATCAACAGATTGAGAACCAACTGCATTGTGGGATCCATGGAGTCAAGGACAACTAGGACATAGCTAAGGCCACAATTCCGAAAGTTGGTTAATAGCCTCCAAGCTTAGGCCAGGAATGTCATCAAAGACAACCCATAGTCAGGTGAGAAGAGTGAATTGAATCTTGACACATATCACGGGACTTAAAATTCCTAATTCCAAAAGTTACATGCATGCCATGCAAAGAAACTCCAGCACACAGTATCTTTACAAGCAGGCTTGACTGATTCCCCTTAAACTTGAGGTATAAGTACCAAATAGATAATCAAACAATCTATGGTACCAGAGTTTATTAAGACATCATCCTACACCACTCCATTTAGAACTTTTGACTCATTGACATTTGCAGGTTTATATGCAGAAGGCTTTACTTTCGTTGACGAAGAACCATCTTTTTGCACTAATCCAACTAACTCAATGCCGATAATTGCCTTCGCCCGTATATCTGACACAAAATCTGTGTCCATTTCATATTTTGGTGCATTCACCCCCTCATAGACAATACCTGACAACGTTACGTGATTAACATTACATGTGCTGTTTGAATTTTTTTTCCAAAACATTGTAGTTAAATAAGTTCAGATTCAGTATACTAACTATGCTTCAGTAACCGAATATCTCCAAACCCAAACACTTCATCACAATATCCCAAAATCCTTATACTAAATAGCATTGCTACTTCATATGTGTAGAAGAGTATGCAGAGTAAACCCAAAAAAAAGAACTAACAGAGAATTAGAACATTAGTAAAGCGAGTCAAACAGCATTAGACTAGAAGTCAGCTGCATCTGAAGCTCCAAATAAAAGTTTTGGTACCATTAGAGCAGGATAACTGTCATTAACTTTGAAACATAGGAGATAAGAGACTGTGATTAACAAAGGGAAACAAGCCCAACATAATAGCATGGAGGGAGAAGATAAAAAAAATAAAAAATGCATGGAGGGAACAAAACGTGCATCAACTTAGATTTTCTGTAACAGTATCGCTGGTTTTCATACAGATGCCAGTAATATAAATGTACGCATACACAGATATAACTGCATTTTCTAGTCCACCAGTTTGTGATGCCCAACGATCAGAAAATATGATTCCATAAATTGTGGAAAGATAGAATTAGATGCTAAGTGGGAGATAAGATCAATACTCAGTCACGTGCTTACTACTGGAAGTATAAAGGTTTAACTTTTTTCAACAGAATCAAGTTGGGTAATGGATAATAACAATGAATTCATACAACAAACACTCAATAAGAGAAAAAACAGAACACTAACAACAAAAGGATCATATAACAGTTCCAAACACTGCAATTAACTGGATCAGGTCTGTAAACATACCAGGTTTGTTTGTGACCAAAACAACAATCTCTCCTTCTACTGATCCTTCAACAATGGCCTCGTGAATGGACCGGAAATTCGAACCACCACCGGAGACGAAAACTGCCAAATTTTTCTTCCTATTCCCAGATTTCAGACCCTCCGTATCACCAGAAACAGCCTCTACCTTTTGTAAACTACTTCTACACCGAAGCTTGTATTCACACGAATCAAGTTTCCAAGAGAGAGAGTAAAGGGTTTTGAAGGACACCAGATTTGAATAAGAGGGTACTGCAGGAAAAGATGCTTTGCTAGGGTTTTGAATTGGGTTGTTGATGATGGGGTTTGAGCAAAACCCAGAAATAAAGCTTCGAGCTTCCATTGAGTTGTTGGATGGCAGAGGACAAACGGTATCGTTTTAGAGCGGATTACGCATTGCACTTGTGGACCCCAATTGCAAATACCGGCGCCGTTACCGGAAACGTTGAATGGA
Source organism: Rhododendron ovatum (assembly GCA_019656835.1). Taxonomy (NCBI): domain Eukaryota; kingdom Viridiplantae; phylum Streptophyta; class Magnoliopsida; order Ericales; family Ericaceae; genus Rhododendron; species Rhododendron ovatum. The sequence goes on from CM033796.1 coordinate 15,011,941, forward strand.
TTCAACGACGGAGATATCGGGGGGCGTTGCGCTGCTCTCTTGTTGCCAGAGTCGTGACTGGGCGCTGGAACACTTTCCGTAACTTAATGGTGAAATACACTTTCCTCCTGAGGTTTTAGGTCGATGATATTAATACCCCTGACGTTCTGAAAAATTATGTCCTCGCCTGAAGTTAGTTCATAATACGCATAGCAAATATACCCTTCAGAATAGAGCATCTCCATTACTTACTACAGAAAATGATTGTTAAGGGTGTGTTTGTAACTTGGAGAAACAAATGGAAAGGAAGAGAAACGTTTTTAAAACTTCCTTCCCATTGTTTTTCCCATTGTTTAGTCTGCAAAGAAAGAGAAGAAAGAGTTTAAAAAACAAGGTCAATTTTCTCTCCAATAAATTTTTCACTTTCCGTATAATATTGCTCTACATTATTTTTCCCTCCCTTTCTCCTTCCATCCTCAAGTTCCAAACAGAGCCTACGGTTGTGTTGTGCCAAAAAAAAAAAAAAAATGTTTAACTTATAAAATTTTTTTATGTGATAATAATGATTTTGTGTAACTAGTTAGTATTAATTAGAGAATGGATGAGTGCTCACTCAGAGCATGTCCAATGGGGTTGGAAAAACTGGTGCTATACTTATTTGTACAACTTGATGCTCCAATGGTGATGCAAAATTGGTTGGAAATGGAAAAGTTCTAAACTTGATGGATGACTATAGCCATCCTTAACACCTCACCTATCCCTACTGCCATCTACCAGAAAAAGAACCGGAGTTTACCTGAAGCTCGCCGAGAAATGGCCGGAATTTGCAATGGACGCAGGAATCTGCAAAAAAGCGCCGGATTGTGTAACCACCGCGGAATCAGCAACAAACGCCGGAAGAAGGCTGACGGTGAGATCGAGAGAGAGATGGACACACACACACCCACAAACACACACAGAGAGGTCGCTGTGAGAGTTTCGTGGAGTGAGGGGTTTCACGACAGAGGATTCGGCCAGAGAGAGGGGGTTCGATCGATGGGTTGATCCCCGCTGAGAGAGAGAGAGAGAAGGCCAGAGGGGTTTCAGTTTTCACAGAGCAACGAACCCCTCTTGCAATTGGGAGTAGAAGGATAACGGCCCGGTGTAACTCGGGCCCAATAACCTCTCTGATGGGTTGAACCCAAATCAACTTTTTCTATAAATTTTGTTTGAGAGGGATTGATATTCACACTTTCTTTATTATTATCAAAACTTTTTTTTTTATTTTTTAGTATTGAAACTTGAAAGCGTGTGTATTCAACATTACAAATCCTCTTGTTTTATTCTCTCAACTATTTTTCTTCAAGAGATGGTTGGAACATTAGGCACAACATTTCATTTCCAATACCATTTCTACGTGCAGGACTCACCACTCATGTGAGTGTGCTTGTAGGAGTAAGTAAGTATCGTGTTGTGTTCAGTTGTATTCGTGCTGTATCATTTCAAGTTTTGTGTCTTTTCTGGTTCGTGTCAAAACACCTGTTAACATAATTGTGTCAAATATCTTGACACTAACCCAATCTGCTTAAACTCATGTCGTGTTTGGATTGACATTATTAAGACTCTTTTACTTATTTTATATGTACACAAAATTATATTAATAAATATTGCGCATTAACTACTTGATTAACCAATGATAAAAATGAAGATCTTCTCAATACCATCAAAATCACAAAATGATAAAATCAACCAAATCATCACATTTAAAAAAAAGACCTTATGCCGCCACAACTAGACAGATGTCTCAAAATTAAATAGTTTTGTATGATTTTTCGTTAAAATAATGAAAAGCAACCAATAACTATGGAATAAGTCTGAATATAAATTTTAAACTCAAAGACCTAAATAATGAAAGAGAAATTATAAATCAACCTATTGACCATGGTCGTTTTGGGATTTTGGTTTTGGGATTTTGGATAATGAATAGAAAGAGATAGATAGAAAAATAAGAGTAATAATTAAGAGAATTTATTAAAAACCGTGCACAGAAAGAGAACCTAAAATTCAAAATTCCAGAACGAAAAAAATTTATGTAGTACGTTTTATAAAAATATGCATGTCTTGTCTTATCGGAACTAATCATGTCATGTTGTGTCGTTTTGGGTTAATATGTCGACAGAAAATTAAATAGTTATTCGTGTCCTTATCGAGTTACGCAAGTCAAATCTATGTTTGACCATTTAATTATTGTGTAGCCGGGTCATGTTATACTTCATCCGTCTCAATTTGTTTGTCCAATTGTCGAAATACATGTCTTTCAAAAATATTCTTATATGTTACATTTTATAATATTTTTTATGATTTTAAAGATTTTGTATAATAAAACTAATCGAGATCTATCAAACAAGATCCATATTGCATATTAAAAACATTACAAATTGAAAATTATAGCCAATTCTTTAAGAGGTCAAACGCTATCAAAAAGTGGACAAACAAACCGGGACGGAGGGAGTATTTGTATTCGTGTCAAAAATTGGTCAATTCAAACCCTCTAAATATTTGTTATGTTAATGGGTCATGTCAAGAACTCCTCCTTATGTGACTGTGTATTTGGGTGTGGTACACTGGTATTAGCAATTTTCGTTTGACCGAAAAAGAGTGGTACTAGCAAATTTGTATTCTTTCCGTCCCGATTTGTTCGTGCAATTTGAGGTTTTCAACTTATTAAAGAAACAAAATTTAATCCATTAATTTGAAAATTCACATAAGCTGGTTCATTTATTTTAAAATTGGACAATCAATTTGAAACATGCTTATGTCAAAAAAGGGATAAACAAATCGGGACGGAGGGAGTAGTATTTAGATATGTTATACTCATGGGTTGAACTCAATCAATAAAGTCTTGATTGATTTAGCTCTATATTTTCAAAGAAATGCACGATTGAAATTTGATCGCTTATTTTTCCTGGGACAAATATACTTCGTTTCGTGATGACAACTTTAATTTACTTTTTTTTTCATATGGTATATGATGGAGTATATGATAAGCAGATCAACACATACAGAAAATAACCCAAAGAGGAATGCTAGATATTAATACAAAGAAAACTTATCTCAAAAAAAATAATGCATAGTTGAGAATCATTTTGACGATTGAACATTTGAATTTCATGGAGACTACAAACCTAACCCTGTTTAGTTGTTAGGAAAGTACAAGAAAAGATGAGAAAATCAATTTTTCCATAACTTTTATAGTGTTTAGTTGCTAAGAAAGTAATGGGAAACATGTTGTTAAATTTTTCTGCAAGATTTACTTTTTTACAAAAGTGATCCGGCCAAAAGCATAGGATTTTGCGGGAAAGTTTTCTCCATTGTGGGATAAGAAAAAAAGCAAATGATGCCAATATCAAAAAAATACGAATTAGATTATTAGAAAGACACTTTGAGATTTAAGTGAGTAACAATAATTTTGACTACTGTGGTGCTTTCTGAGATAATTGTTGTGGAAAAAATTAGTAATTTATTTGTTTTTAAAAGTATTTATTTATCTTGTCATTAATCTTCAGTTTTGTTTTGAACTTACTAATCATCAGTTTATCAATGAATTTTTGTATCGGCAACTAATAAGCATAGTTGTTTAAAATTTATTTATTTTGTTATCATCTACTTATTTTTTAAGCTTCATGTTAAGGCTTTGCATTAGATAAAATACATTTTTCGATATGTGTTAGCTCTCAAAGTTACTATTAGCCATGAGAAATAAAAAAGTTTCTCATAAGTATCTTTTCCCGACAAATGAACCACTAAACTTGAGTTTTCCTGCAAAATTTTTTTGTCAAATGAACACTCACAGGAAAATAGAGTTCTTTTTCTTTTACTTCACTTTACTTGACTTTTTCTGAAAATAACTTTTCTGTACAACATTTCTGACAACTGAATGAAGCCTAGAGTTATTGGAAGAGTTGATTGATCGTTAACTTTAGGACCACGAAATTAATTAAGATGTGCACAAGTTAATCTGGATATCCGATTATAAAAAATAAAAAAAAAGAGTGCATGTTGCTCCTCAATGAGGTCGCACATTTAAATCTTATAAAGGCTAAACATGGAAACATTCCAAACTTTGAAATCAATATTTGAGGGAATTGTCCAATTATAACTTGGCACCGATAGAAATTGAGATGCACACAATTGAATCATTAAAAACATGTTTAATGGTCGAAATACGTGTTTGGCACCACGTGGCCCGTGTCCACGCAACACTGGAAAATTTCTCCGCATAATGAATCGCTTGTTACATGAGAGACCTTTGTCGTTTCGATTTGGACACTCCGATCTACACGTAGAAAGAATTTGGTAGGAGAGGGAGAGCGAGAGAGAGAGAGAGAGAGATGGTGTTCAACAGCCCGCTGGTGGTGGAGGTAGCAAATATATCGGCGAATGTGTGCCAATACATAGCGTGTAACCCAGAGAGGCTGAGCAGCGATCACGTGCTCCGTCTCCTCTTCTGCTTCCCTCTCCAACAGTTCCGCCGCCTCCTGCTCCGTCTCTCCGCCTTCTTCTGCTTCCCTCCTCCCGACCCACACCTCTCCTCCTTTTCCTCCTCCTCTTCTTCTTCCTCCTCCTCCGATCCATCCGATTCCGATAACGATCCCCACTCCGATTGATTGATTCATCACGACAAATGCATAGGCACGCGCTCTGTATATTTGGTAACCTTCTCTTCGTTTCTTATTTATGGGATTTGGGTTTTTTGCGAATTTGTCCACCCTAGATGATTGTGAAAAATACCCTCATTCTGATCGGCGAAAAAAGTGTGGGGGCTACGGGATCCATGCAGATTTTGATAATATTGAGATATTGAAGTTAGTTTGTGGTGGGACCTACACTTCTCCACCAATCAAAAGCGAGGGTATTGTTCATCCTTTTTTAGCGAGGGTGAACAAGTTCGCCCCCGGTTTTCATACCAATGAGCTAGTTGTGTTTGATTGTTGTCTGCTTGAACTATTTCTACTTTAATATTGTTCGGTCAATGGACTTGGTTTTTAATTACTGCCGGGCTCACAAGAGTATTTGTATGATTTTATCTGTTTGGTTAGTGATTTGTGTAGGTTGTGGTGAAGAAAATTTCCCATATGGGTTCATTAAATGTTAGGGAAAAAATAATTGCTAAGATCCCCAATTGGTACCGGAAGACGTGTGTACTTGTTACTTTGATTGCCCATATTAGGGTGCATTTCCGCTAAACTAAATAGACTATAGGCAATAGTCTGAGGTGTTTCCGCTAAATGCTATTTTAGTTGATATATACGAGGAGAATGACTTTTCTAGAAATCTGTGAAAAACATGGGCTTTAGTATTTTAGTTTATCAGAAACGCACCCCTAGTCATGGGATTGGATTACATGTTCAATATGACCGTATTTTGGGCTTTTGAATGCAATCATCTGTTGTGCACAAAACAAGGGTTTGCATTGTGTTAGTGGACGTTGTAATGTTGTATTAGTAATCCCTTCACTATTCAGAGGGGTGCTATTATGGGAACCTATCAAACAGGTTGAACATACAAATATGAGGTATGGAAATTAGAGCTTTCACTTGTATGAAATTTCTTATCATATTACCTATCAAGTGATTAAAATTTTGAACCATTTTAGATCCTTTTCGGTCTTCGCGAAGGCTTACACTGTCATTTATAGCTGCCCCAATCTTCAAGATTGGTTAGAATTTGTGCCACAAATCTTTCCTTTCTGTCCCTTTGACAACTCTAAGATCCAAAGATGGCATTATTTGTAAACTTATTTGTGCTATAACTAGACAACAACTTATAGGTAATGAATAAAAACAAAAACCTTTGATGAACTTGATTTCTTTTTTTTATCACCTTAATTGATGTTATTTTAAAACAATCAACATGGTTCCTGAATATGCCTTTAGTTACTGCCTAACAGTATGAATTGAGTTTTTCACGCTGTGAGAGGACACACCTTATTTCTAGGAAGACTCAAGAGTATTAGAGTTCTGGTGACGGAAGTTTTTTGCTTTCAAGGTCTTTATAATTCAAAGAAGGCAAAAGAGTGCCACTTTTGACTGGATATACCAATATAGTCTCGATGCTGGTACACTACGTTGTTGTATGAATAACCTTCTTTGCAGTAGTAAATGAACTTTGATTGGACAAATGCAATATTTCTTCTGAAGCGCTTGAATTTTTACTCTTTGATATCGTTGCAATGGCTTAACGGCGGAGATAAGCTCAGCTTCTAAGCAGCTGTTTTTGTCCATGAAAGATTCACAAAGCATATGCTTAAGGCCAAGTACAACTCAATTGAAGGAATTACAGCTTTTTGAATACATGATACGACTCAAATAACTAGTATTGGACAAACAAGATTGTGAATGTACACTGGGGACAATATGACCTAACGGAGAAGACTTGGCCCAAAGTACACTCTGATTATTTGGTTGTTTTGTTGTTTCATAATTGACCTATTGTAGCTAATGGTGAAGACAACTTCACATTCGTGATCTTTCAAGATTGTTTAGATCCCCAATTTGTGTGACGAGATAAGGACAAGTTGGTTCTGAGCACATACGTGAGAATGGGAGAGTTCGCCAGTCTGATAACTTCTCATGATATGTGAAGCGATTAAAAAGTTTAATCATCTTAGATCCTTTTGTGTTCTGCCAAAGCCTGCACTGTCATTTACAGCTGCCCAGTTTTTCAACTGTGGGTAGAATTGGAGCCAAAGAAGATAGATGTGTATGGTGGGATTATACGCTATCCTAGGTTACAAACTCTTCTTACTGGCTTGACACATGAATCATATTGGAAATCTTGTGTTATTTATGCTTGTTTTGTTTGCGTAATTCCTTGTGGCTATGGCTTCAGATTAGGTTTGGATCATGATTTTGCAGAGGGAAAAAAGAAAAAGGGAATAAGTATGAGACGAAAATGAAGGGCAATGAACTATATTTATTTTCTTCCCACTTTTGGTTTGGCTAATAAATTGATAACAAAATGAACATACAACGCTTTTTTCCTTGGAGAAAATGCACTTAAGTAGCTCTAAATTTCTTTTATTTTCCTCCCCATTGACAAAACCAACATCCTAATATGGCCTTGTTTTAAACTTATTACTGCTACCAGCTATTACTGTATTTTCAATGATCAAAAACATAAACTACCATTGACCTAGATTTCATTCTTTATCACCATGCTGTCATTTCAAAATCAACATTTCGTAGAATATACCTTGATAAAGATGCTACTGTATTAGTTTCATTGTTTTCCACTGAGAGAGGAATACACACATCAGTTCTAGGATATAGTATCTGCCACTTTGTCCGGTTTGAAAGGATAAGTGTACCGCTAATTATTGGATATAGCTTAAATGCTGCTGTGGTGCACTTATATGTCACTTGAATGTTACGTCAATATCCTACTTTGAGTCAGTCAGAAAACTTTGATCTTTCACTGATGTTGTATGGATAACCTTTGCTCGTTAGCAATGTTACACGGACCCCCTGAACGTATAAAATACCCATGCAGTACATTCGACGCTCGGATAAGGTGACATACTGAACACCTAGCATGCATAATATGTCATTTGAATTTAGCATGTACTATGTGTGGAACTCCTGTACTATGCATGCAATGCCTCAAGGCACTTCGTAAGCTATAGAAAATTGAATATTTTGGCGTATTCTCCAGCCTTGAGATGGAAATGGGATGAAGTGGGCACTTAGACACATACGCACACCTATATTTGTACCCGAGTCCATGTAACAGAGCTTATAACTTGTTAGCAGTTCTCATTAGTGTGAATTCTATTGATGAAAGTAATGAAGAATTAGCTACTTAAAGGATGAAGCCATGGTCCATTGGTCTCAAAGTCAGTTGATTCTACTTTGCTATGTTGGCACTATGGTCCAGAAGATAGTGCCTGAACCAAGAGGAAACTAGTAGTATATGTTTACAATTGGGAAACTATTTAAATGAAGTTCCTGGCAATTCAAGAGGGTCAGGTGTCATATGTCTATGTTGAGATCATAGTATTTTAGGTTGTGGTATGTCGAACTAGTTGAGGTTCAGTTGAAGCAAATTAAACATAAAAGACTCTAGACTTGGATTTGGGGCTTGGAAGTTGATCATTCTGAACTTATTGTTCTTAGTTAATGCTCTATCCTGAGTCATCGATTTGGAATTTAACCATTACGCATTTCGTGGGATGATATAGGTGTTTGACATTTGATGAGTTGTTTATGAGGTGTTCTACATCGAACTGCTCTCATATAACTTTTCTCACAATCTCTTTCTCCCCTCTTGTTCGTGGTCAACAATCAAATGTTTCTACAAGCACTCGAGAACAGATAATTTGTTTAGTAGCGTCAAGAAAATACAATTTCATTTTTGTGAATCAGGTTATAACCATTGCAACGTTTAACATTCCTCAGCTATGTCTTCCAAGTGATTAAGAAGCTCATGGTACTTACAGTCAGCATCAGCACGCAAATTAAAGTCACATTGCCCACAAGTGGGAACGTTTCTTGCCCAAGTGCTTGAGCGTGGCTGTGGACTGTGGGGAGGTAGTGTTACATTCACAGAGAAATTTTGTTGTTGCAACTTTTCTATGTAATTGTAAATGTGTTTGTGGAAGAAAAATTCCAGGCCATTGACCCCAAAATTCGTGGTCAACAATCAATGTGTTTGTGAAGTTCAAAAAGAATACCATTACCTTTGTTGCAGCTTTGGACAAAATGATACCCTTCATTCTATAGAAGTGGACTATCTTATCCTTGTTTCGCATGAAGTCCAGGCAACTACTTAACATCTTATCCTTGTCTCATAGGGGTATAAGAGACTGCAATGAAAGCATATTGATGGTACAAATGGATTAGGTACATGGTGTTTAAAGATATGTTTATAATAAGCAATAATGGGCTTGAAAACAAAGTGCACGAGGTTATAGGAGAATCATAATTTAGTATTTCCTCCTTTTCAAAAAATTAGTCCATCCTAAAAAGACGTGTAATTTTTGATAAAAAGATAAACTACTTGTGTGCATAATTTTTTTAGCCAAAATGCAATATTATACTAAAGCTTAAAAGTGGAAGTCTAGTACCATGGTTATATTGGCACATCAATTGCTATAAGTTAAACGTGGGAATCTGAACATAATAAGCTGCAAATAACCATGTGATTCAAATAACTGGCAACTCACTAGCACATTAGAAGTTGCATAGTTGCATTGTCATAGTCAGTTCTAGCTTACGCAAATGTGACTCCAACACAATTGTTCTAAGAACGCCTCAGAGATAAATCAGTTGGAATTCGGTCATTAGACCGACAAGTAATATGAGACTCTATTTCCTTAATATCTTCCCTCACGTGCAGCCGCATTTAAACTCTGTCACATGTGGCCACTTTTTGGATCCTAGGGGTGTGGATTGTGAATTTTTAAAATGTGTGGTGGAATGTGCCCTGCTTTGATACTATGTGAAAACTTTATATCTATCTCAAAATTAATTGTCCTAGGGGTGTGGATTGTGAATTTTTAAATTGTGTGGTGGAATATGCCCCGCTTTGATACTATGTGGAAATTTTATATCTATCTCAAAACTAATTGGCAATGAGTGGAGAGGTTCCAAATGTTATTAAGTAATCACCCGTTCCACTTTCTAGTAATGTGAGACTCTATTTCCTTAAAATCTCCCCTCACGTGCATTTGAGGTCTATCAAGTGTGGCCACTTTTTGGGTCTTATCATCATGCAGTCTTTTTGCTGGTCTGTCATCTTGGGGTGTGGTCTGTGAATTTTTTAAAGAGACCTTCTATAACCACACCCAAATACACACCCATACACTTTACAAAAGTGTGTGGGCTCCACACACACTAGAATGTGTAGTGTGTGGAGCCCACACACTTATGTGTGTGGGTGTGTAAAATAGGTGTGATTATAGAATTATTATTTTTTAAAATGTGGTTCTCTATTTTCTTAACAAAATAACCCACAATGTTGCACTAGGGTTCACAATCTCCTCTGATTTTCTCTCCCCACAACCTTCTGATATGTACATATATATTGTTGTACGCGGGGTGCCTACTGCCCTTGTGGCCTAGGCAGGCACTGCTGCCCCTCATACGATACCGTTTTGTGCATTAATAACCCACTTCTTTTTTCTTTTTTTTTTTCTCTTTGTCCTTTTGTTTACTACCAATTTCAGATTTTTTAAAAACATAATAATACTACATACGTATCCACCGGTAATTATTATGGGTGGCAAATTGAACCCAGACCCATTAACAAACCCAGACCCATCAACTAGAAAATAAACCCAACCCAACCCATTTATTAGTTGGGTAAGAATGGGTTCAAACCCAGCTAACCCATTATTAGTTGGGTCATAATTGGGCATTAATTGGGTCAACTTAAATGACCCAATGGGCAATGAAAGTAACCCACCAAATTTCATCTCTTAATTGGCCTCTTTTGCAATTGGGAAGTGGAGGAGTATGCCCCCCCTCTCTCTCTCTCCCCTGCCCCCTTCCCCTACCCCCACCCTCTCTCTCTCTCTCTCTCTCTGCACCCCCCCCCTCCTCTCTCTCTCTCTCTCTCTTTCTCTCTCTCTTTTATTCAATTGTTTTGTGCTAAATCACACGCGTTCAAAAATATTTTAAATGGTCCGAATTAAAAATCAATTGTGATCGGTAACAATTATTTTGACAAGTCAAAATTAAAAACACATCTCATTCATTAATTGCGCGAATGGACCCGTGAAATTGTGCTCCGCAGTGAATAAATTTCTCTCATGGTAGTCCCGCAAAGGGTTTGGATTAAAAAATTGACTTATTTTTTTGTTCTTATTCAATTTTTTTTTGCATTTTTTTTGTTCTGTGTCACATTTTTGTGACTTATTAATTTGTTTTGATGAGAGGAATCGGAAAAGTAAAAAAATTTGATCGAAACTTATAATTTTTTGAATAAAGACAAAAAAAAATCAATAAGACAAAAAAAATTACTTATTCTCGTATTTTTGAAAAAATTTATGAGTTTCGATCATAAATTTTTTTTACTTTTCTAATTTTTCGATCATAATATTTAGTATATATGTAATTGGGTTAATGGGCGGGTCGGGTTTGCTTTAAAATAAATGGGTCGGGTTGGGTATGGGTAATTAGACTCATAGTTAATGGGTCTAAATGGGTCAATGACCCATTAAAGACCCAACCCACTAACAACTTACCCAATTTGACCCAAACCCGCCCATTTGCCACCCCTAGTAATTATCAATAAGAATAGTCACAAAGGAGGCATGTATAATCTGAGATTGAAAATTACTTGGGATATTTTTTTTTTATCAACTGTCAGGGGTTGTCCAGGATGACTTACTTGCACCTCGACGTACTAATCTCTTCTCTGGCCAAAGGCAGGCTCATTCACGCCTTGACTAGAATCTCTTGTGACCTGTCCCCAAGAGGTCGCCAAGTTTTGAACTTAGGATGCATGGGTTTACATCTCATCCGTGTTGCCAATCACCCTCACAATATTGACTTGGATGTGCAACAATAAATATTAGCTCTAGCAGCTCTACATGTAATGATAGGTGGTCACTTGAGCACCCAAAATTTTTTTGTTGTTGGAATACATATAATATTTTTACTTTTATTTTAGTTTTGCCCTTCTAGAACACCCAACTCAAAAAAAATTTGAACACCCACACAAAAATATTTAAATCCCACACAAAAATTCAAATCCCAAATCAATGCAATGTAAACAACCCAACTAATTAAAGTTGGGAAGTGAGTGAATGAATGATTGCTTGATAACTTATATTGAGAGTGATGAATTTTTACCATTGATGAGTAATTATTCAGTGGTCTTGAGATATCGACGTGTGGTACCCAAACACCTTTATCCGTCGCATATTTTCGTAGAATCCATACACTTAATACTGAGCCCCACAAAAAAGTGTAGTGGATAAAGATGTTGGGTGCCCCAAGATTTTTGTAATTTGTACAGGTGTGCATGTTTTATTCTAGCAGTTTTTTGTTTGCATGAAGGCGCTTATAATGCTCTTTTCCCCCATTTAATGAGTGCCAAGTCCAAAAGAAGAAAAAAGAAGTGGGTTATTAATGCACAAAACGGTGCCGTGTGAGGGGCAGCAGCGCCTGCCTTGGCCACAAGGGCAGTAGGCACCCCGCGTCCTGTTGAAAGTTTGTAGATCGGAGGAGTGGGGTTCGTCAGTGGGGGGATTGGAGTCAAGAAATTTGTTGGGAGTTGCAGTTAATACGCACGAGTATGTTCCATTGTGTGGGCACTAATTTGTTAAGAAGAGGAGACATGTAACGTTTAAGGTAAACTTTTTCGTTCTTTAGTTTGCGAAAATCATTTTATGGTTCGTTATGGTGTTAAAAAGTCAAAAAAAGTAATGTTACACCAGTTTGGTGCCATTTTGGCCCAATCTCACATCATAACCATTGGATTAAACGCATCTCATTTTTGGATACACATCTATTGGCCAAAGTGTAGCTGCTAAATTTAGTCTACAACATACACCAAATAAACAAGCTTAAGAAGTTCATATTTCCAAGCACCCAAGAGCTTTTGATTAGTTAATACGTAAAACTCTGGAGCTAGGTAAGGTTTGTTGTTACTCTGTAATATGACCGATTATTCACAACACATCGTGTCTGTATCAGATGGTAAATAAGCATACATAACCGTGTGGGTTAGTCCGGATGGTTGGTGGGTCTCTCTCCCCAAACAATTGTCCAGCGTTCGACTCTTAAGGCCAGGCCGCAAGAAAGTAATTTTTTGTGAATTCTCTAGACTTGACATGGATGAACACCGGACCGGGAACGAATTCAATCACAGTACGCGTAAGCTAGCCTGGATACTCCTGATAGTCATGCCAACCACAGTAAACAGGGCTAATATGACTCTTCATAGAGCCAATTAAAAGGAATGAATTTGTACTTCGAGAGAGACATGGGAGATAATTTTGAATACATCAACTATTAAAAGCCAACCAAAGGGTTTAATTGCTAGCTAGTATCATAGTATCATATCAAGTACTCAAGATTTGGAGGCGTGGGGTTGTTGCCTATTTATGCCTTCAGAATCCGATATTTCTTCTCTGAATCCAATGTAAGTTTCTTAATTATTGAGCTGTATATCATGCAGTTTGATGCCAAGCAATAGAATCATGTCATTTGGTCCTCCATTACCCCGTTGCCTTCCCCAGCTCTGCGCTAGTGAACGCGATATTGGTCATTTAGAGATTAATCGAGGTTTGTGTAAGTTGACCCCAACACCTGTGACAGAATTTTGGAGAACGGGAATATCTAGCTAAGACAGATAAGATGATATATCTTTTCATTTAGCCCAATCAGTTTGAAAATTATTGTTAATATATATATTTAAGTACATCAAAAATGCTCAGTAGCTCGGATGCAATGCCCATCTCCACTCGTGTGAAAATCGATCTTATCAGGTAGTTTTAATTTTTGGGCAATCAGTAGTGGGCTTGAGTCATACTCGATTGACCCGATATCAAGAGGAGAATAGGAAATAGTTGGTAACTCCGTTGAGTTCGCCACCATAATATTCGAGTGATCCGACGGTGCCAAGTGGAAGGGTCGTCGCTACAAGGCAGGGGAATCCACTCTTGCTAAGGTTGATTCTATTATTTCCAGTCTCTAGGAGGTGGCCAACGAGTTCAAATGCAATAACCCAGGAGAAAATAAGCCTAGCTAATCCCTGTTAGCTTCATGTTTAACTCTTTTGTGAAAGATAGAGCGGCGCGGACTTTGTGTTCTTCTGGGGAATTCAGTGTAAGAACTGCTTGGGAAACTATTAGAAGGTGTTGGCTCCAGTGACTCGATCGGTGCAGCCTAGTCTGGTTCTCCCGAATTGAAGAACCCAAATGAAGCTCGGTTGGAGCTAGTCATGAGAAGATTCTTCATTTTGAAGATATGAAGGTATTTTTGGAGATGCTCTAATAAAGTTGCATGAATGGATGTTGGCAGTCCTAAAAAAGAAGGTGGTCTTGGTCTCACAAGAATAGTCTTACTAGAATTATGCTGCTATTCTAAAAGCCTAAAACACCATTTTGGGCTATCTGCTTCTTTCAATCTTTCTTTCTTTTTTTGAGATATTTTCTTCTTTTGTTTATCTTTTTGACATTTTTCGCGAATGTCTATACTTTTCCAGGTCATCTTGAGGAGAGGATTCAAAAAAGAAGGAAAAGAAAGATAACTGAACAAACCCGAATAGCAATATACTATACTTGCCTTTTTGGTTCAAATTGAAAAGCTGGCACAGTAAATGCGCAAATTTCCAGTTCATCTCGAGGGGAGGATTCAAAAAAGAAGAAAAAGAAAGATAACTGAACAAATCCGAATAGCAATATACTATACTTGCCTTTTTGGTTCAAATTGAAAACTGGTACAGTAAATGCACTGATAGGATTCGAAAAAGTAAGCAAATATAAACGAGGCGTACCCAACAGGTTGAGAGAAGTTGAAGACATACTTAGAAACATACGAAATATTGGTTATGTGGTCCTAACATATAATTCGTCAAGCTTATGATGAAAGCATTATTTGTCACACCATAAATCAAATTGATTCTTGTTTAATATACCCGTTCGATCTGTAGGGTCATGGCGGACATTGGCAAGGTGATTGGATTCTTGTTTGCTTCCAACATTGTCTAATGAAAGTGTGCGTATGCTGACTTGGACACCCCGAGTTATCAACATTGTCTAGATTTCCATGTCGGCCTGGCAAGATAAAACCATGGAGGATTAAAGACAATGTCGGAAAAAAAGTGAAGGTTTAAAACCATGAAAGGACGAATTTATAAAAGTATTGAGTAAGATTTTCAATTGTTTACCTTCAAAATATTGCTCTTCACCAGATGAAGCTCACGGAGTACGATATCGATGCTCATTCGGTCTTTTGGGGATTCTGTGGAGCATGCCAGTCCTATCTCTAAAATGGAGATTAGATATTCCATCATTTTGCTGCCATTTCTCTCCTCCGTTAAGAGCATAGGGTCTACAATCTCTATCACACGTTGAGGCAAGGCAATCCTTGTAAAGTTATGAAGGTTAAGGTCTCCCTCAAACATTATGTCAGTAGGTCTCTTCCTTGTTACCATCTCCAACAGCAAGATCCCGTAACTATAAACATCTCCACTAGTTGACATCTCGCTTCCCAATCCATACTCTGTAACTCGTGAAGTTCAAACATCAACACAAAATGATCACTGTTCGGATAACAAAAGTGATACGAAAAGAAAGAGAAAACTAGCTCTTTTCTATGTTAAAGTTATACTTCAACTACTTATTTTATTATCATCATTCCAATATGGAACAATTGAATGTGAATTGTTCCAAGAAAACAATAACAAATTCCACATCTCGAATGGCATGGACAGATCAAAACCCAATGTTGATTCAATCCTTTAGCAGTGTCTAACCTACCGTTGTGCTGAAATTTTGAGTGTAGATAATAAAAGAGGAAGAATTAAAGTACCTGGAGCTGCATATCCAATGGTTCCCCTAATTGCTGTTAAACTACTTGTACTTGGAGTGGTGAACTCTGCACAAAATCGAGCTAGACCGAAATCTCCAACATGAGCAACCATGTCACCGTCAAGAAGGATATTACTCGGCTTTAGATCGCAGTGAATAATTGGCCTTTCACATTGATGGTGAAGATAATCGAGAGCACAAGCCACATCAATGGCAATGTATATTCTTTGTAGAAGATCGAGTCCCATGAACTCACGTTCACCATTACTTGCTTCTGGAATAGGATGCAACCAATTATCTAGACTTCCATTCGGCATGTACTCGTAAACTAGAGCTTTAAACTCATTCCCTTGAAAATCCATGCTAGAACAAGAAGTTATGATCGAAACCAGGTTCCTATGTCAAATATTCCTCAAGGCTTCGCACTCTGCCATGAAACTCCTGGTAGCGCCACGAGTTTGAAGGTCAAGTACTTTGACCGCAACAACCAACTCTTCGTTTTGTTCAATAACACCTTTATACACATGACCGAAACTACCGCAACCAAGCAGATTCATCGAAGAGAAACCTTCAGTTGCTTTGAGAAGTTCTCCATAAGAGACTTTCAAGAATGGATCTTTCAACAATGAAACTGTAGGTTTGGTCTTTCGATTCTTCTTGAACAAACATATGATGAAAGACGACACTACGGTTACACCGAGTATCGAAGCTACTGTGATTCCTAATGTTCGTGAAAGAAACTTCCTATTTCTTGATTTTTTCATGGTGCACCGAGATAGTTGTAGTTCAGAAATTCCACCACAAAGCCTATAGTTTCCGGCAACTGATATTGCACTTGCATTTGTAAAAACACCCTTCATTGGTAACTCTCCTTCAAAATCATTGAAAGACAAATTGAGATTCTTCAGGGCCAATGTACCTAAAAAGCTCGGAATTTGACCGGATAAGTTGTTATTTGAAAGGTCCAAATTCTGAATACCTCTCTGTTAGGACCGTGAGGGACACCATGCACACAAACAGGACCGTGAGGGACACCATGCACACAAACAACGCAGTGATTTCAGAGAAAAACTCCCTTTGATTATATATTCACACAATATATAATAAAGATGAAAAAACTCTCCGGGAACCACACGCTGGTTCCTCTCCGGGAGGCCACAGACCGGCCCCCCACGCTCGCCTCACCCTCTCCCTCACATTATGTCACACATAAATGTCAAATACACCTCGGCATTTATAGAGTATCAAGCCTTGACCTCCAAGGCTTCCTACTGCCTTATAATTCCTTTTCCCAACAGAGCCGCTAGGCGAGAGAAATTAAGTACAAAATGATGATAATACTCGGCCAAGCCCAAGAAACTATGAATCTCGAACACATTCTTTGGTTGTTGCCAATTCATTACGGACTCTATCTTTCCCGGATCAACGGACACCCCATCTCTCGATACAATGTGACCCAAAAACTTAACTTCGGACAACCAAAACTTGCACTTACTAAGCTTGGCATACAAACGGTGTTCTCTTAAGAGTTCAAGAACGATAGAAAGGTGAGTTTGGTGCTCTTCCTCCGAAGGCGAGTAGATAAGGATATCGTCCACGAAAACAACTACAAAACGATCGAGATAAGCACGAAAGATGCGGTTCATCAAATCCATGAAGGTTGCTGGTGCATTCGTCAATCCAAAGGGCATAACAACAAACTCATAGTGGCCATATCGGGTACAAAAAGCGGTTTTAGAAATGTCTTCCCTCCGAACCCTCAATTGGTGGTAACCAGACCTCAAATCGATCTTAGAGAAACAAGTGGCGCCACGAAGTTGGTCAAACAAATCGTCGATTCTAAGCATAGGATACTTATTCTTAACGGTTACGCGGTTCAACTTACGGTAATCGATACATAAATGAAGCGACCCATCCTTCTTTTGAGCGAACAAAGCCGGTGCTCCCCACGGTAACGTACTCGGATGAATAAACCCCAAATTCTCCAATTCCTGCAACTGAACCTTCAATTCCCTTAATTCGGTAGGTGTGAAGCGATAAGGAGGTATGAAGATAGGAGTGGTACCAGGAAGTAAGTCAATAGTGAATTCAATCTCTCTCTGGGGTGGTAAACCGGGTAACTCCTTAGGAAACACATCTGGAAAATCACAAACAACAAAAGGTAGCTCCCCACACGCGGACACATCCTCATCTAATGCCAAACTTGTTAATAAGGCATACATTGACTCACGCTCCCGAGACTCACACAGATATGGTTCTATCGGGTCTCGACGCTCCCCGAAGAACTCGAAACAAGAACCCCCAGGCGGACAAATATGTACCCGACGCTTGAAGCAATCTATAGTAGCATGGTACGTCGACAGCCAATTCATTCCCAAAATAAGGTCGAACCCCGACATATTCAGCACGATAAAATCAAATGTAAAACGACAATCTTGAATAATAAGCTCACAATCCCGACAAATGCGATCTAACGGCGACCTACCTCCTATAGGTGTGTCAACAATCAATGGAGGACTGATACTCTCCATTTCCAATTCTAAAGCACAAGCAAAAGATGCAGCAATAAAAGAATGCGATGCTCTAGAATCAAAGAGTACTCTAGCAAAGGAGTTAAATAAGAGAAATGTACCTCTCACAACCGAAGTCTCCGGGGCCTAAGAAGTAACAGGAGGTGGTGGAGGCGGAAAAGCAGAAGTGATAGCAAAAGCCCTCCCTTGAGTAGTCTGACCCTGAGCATGTCCACCCCGATGACCGGAACCCTGAATAGGCGTAGACGAACTAACTCCCCTCTCAACCTGAGATCCCTGAACCAAAGCGGTCTGACGGAAATGAGGCTGTTGCTGCCTCTGATTACCCCGAAAATATTATCGATTAGAACTCTGTCCACCCCTTGGTTGTTGCACCGAACCAGACTCGCTACGTGCCCCATCCCCATGGGGCCAATTTCTAGCAAAATGACCGATTTTCCCACAAGTGAAGCATGTTCCCAAAAGCCGCGGACACTGGGCGCGAATGTGCCCCGCCTGACCACACTCATGGCATACGATTGAGGGTCTATTGGAAACTCCCTGAGTCCCGAACGAAGAAGAAGGTGGAGGCCTAAAATTTGATGGACCCTACGACGTCGACATTTGATCCCTTTGTCTCTTCCTTCCATGACTACCGAAACTCCCCGATAAAGAACTCATACCCCCCACTGGTTGTTTCGGTTCCCAAACCTTAGTATTTTTGGGTGTCTCCCTTGGTGTCTCGATGCTCCTCGCACACTCAACGGCTTCAGAAAATCTCCCTTTGCATTGTGCCATAACAAACTTCTTCACGGTCTCATGCAACCGCTTTTCAAATTGCCTACACTTCCTCTCTTCGGTTGCCACCAATTCCGGCGCAAAAAGGGACAATGATTGAAATTTTAAGGCGTACTCTGACACTGTCAGATCCGCTTGCTCTAACCTTTCAAACTCGTCCCTCAACTGGTCACTACTCGTTTCTGTCCTCGAAGAGCACCTTAAACTCCGCCCAAGTTAAGTTCTCAATATCAGGCTCATTTGCTTGAGCCGCGCGGTCCTTGCCGCTCTCCTTGCGTCTTTCCTCGATTCTAAGACTGACTCCCACCACTCATTCACTTCTTCGATAAGTTGAACGGCCACTATATTCACTTGCAAGTCATCCTCCGTTATCTGAAGAGCCCTGAAAAGTTTTCGGATTTGAGCCAGCCAATGATCGGCCACAAGAGGGTCACTGCTCGACCCATCAAACGTAGGTGAATTTCTACAGCTGAACTCCCTCATTGCTATCATAGCACGACTATCTGCGCTTTCCCTAGGAGCAGGATTTAAAAGGTTTGCAGCCGCAAAAGCTGCAACGAAATCTCTAGCAAAAGGATTTTGAACGATTGGTACCTCCTCTCCCTGACCGTGTCCAGTCCCTTCCCCCGGATTCCCATTCAGATTTTCCCCATGGTGGCTAACCTCATCGTCAACCGGTGCTTCTCGGCCACGACCACGGCCACGGTCACCCCTACTTTCGACCTCACCTGCCCTAGCATGCGTTCTCGGAGACATCTAGCTACAAGTTATAAGAAAGATAAGGTTCATCAATCGCAACATTATCAAATGAGGTCAAAACCTCCAACTATCCCAACACAGGTTAAAACGACTCTACACCACTCTACTGTATTGAAACGTGAAGCCAAGTAAGTCATGCAATATCAATGCACACAAGCACACATATGTTATGCAAAAGGCGTGACATTTTGAACCCATGAGACTGAAAGTCTCCCCACGGTCTCAAAGTATTCAAAACTAGACGCTCTGATACCAATTTGTCACGTCCTCAATTTTTAACATAAATAAATAATGCATTTTAATAAACGAACCTCGCATATAATACATATTACCCAAAAGAGTTTCCCACCTGTTTAATTTACAAACAAATCCCCATGTTCAAAGAAATACAACCTTGGCACCATGGCCCAAATTAGCTTAGATACAAGTACAACATGCTAGAATATTACAACTTTAAAGTCAAATGATAATTCTAGAGCAAATTAGTTACAAAGCCATCTTTGACCAAACGTAAGTCTTTTACGAAGATAAACAAGTAACTAAAAGAGGTTAGCTTCCAAAAATTTTCATGTCCAAGCACACCATAGCATGCAGTCTATTACCCAGCATTTGAACCTGAAAAGAAGGATTTTGTTGAGCTACACTAGCCCAGTAGGAAAATCTTTACCAACTCTATAAGCAAATATGTTGATAAGTGCAAACGAAAGAGGATAAGGAAATGCAGTTCGACAGATAGTAATCAATCAATTCGTCAATGGACCTCTATCTAGATTAAGTGCGTAAGTCACATGACACAATGACTTCGACAATCCCAACTCAACTCGCTAAACCAAACTCCCACCATCGGTATTTCCATCCCTTGCGTTACTGTATCACCTTACAAGGATTACCGTGTTACCACCCATTGCATCACGGTGATCCCTAGCAACTTGGGTTACCGTATTACCACCCTTCGCGTTACGAAACCCCTCTAAGTCTCCGTATTACCACCCCTTGCGTCACGGGACTCCTTAAACCCATTTCCGACCCAATCAACTATTTTCTCATATAATACGCAAGCTAAGACTCTCCCATGATCCATACTTAGGTAAGACGTCATACATTATGCCTACGTCATCACAAACGCACCATGAACGATCGCAAATACCAAGAATAAATAGAGAATGCACTTTAACAATGTCTTAACCAAGTCATTTCTTATCTGGTTCTCGCAAACGGAAGACCAACGGAACGAGGATAACATCGAATGGTCAAAGGAAGTCAATTAGACAAGCTTAAGATAGGTTAAGAGGTGTCCAAAAGGATTTAGAAGTGATTGAGGGTCAAAACAATCGACGAAAGAGCAGTAGGAGCAAAACTGGAGTTAAGCTCCTGGTATCGATACGCACATAATCTGTATCGATACAACATTAACTGTTAGAAAAGATAAGTTTATGGTATCGACACAACACTTAATTTGTATCGATACCACGAGGTTTCGAGCAGTGATTTCAGCAGATTTTCAAAGCATGAACAACAACCAAAATCCAACAATCCAAGGCACGAATCTACACCAAATCAACATATAAACACATAGAAGAGGTAAAGAAGTATCTAACTCGCAACAATGGCCGAGATTCAAGCATTTTTGAACGAGCCCTAACCTCTCGAACTCCTAAACTTCGATTCAAGCTCGACCCAAGGATCTCCGAGCTTAAGAACACGAAGGGAAGGCCGAAATGAGGTTGATTCTTGAAGATTTTGCGAGATTGAGTGGAGTTTTGAGTGAGATTAGAGGAGAGAGAGATGGCCAGATGAGAGAGGGAGGGGGGAACGGATGAGAGAGAGAAAAGGGGAGAAAATGATCTCCTACATGTTCACACCCCTATTTATACTCTTATATCTATAAATCACACACTCACTCCCCCAATCTTCCATTTTATCACTTAAGTCATGAATTCAATTAATCACCAATTAACCATACTCTCTCAATTTAGGCATTTTAACAATAATTTTAATAAAAAAAATACCCGAGTCTCTACATAGCATAAATTTGAAAATGAATATTCATAAACAATAATGTATACCCGTAGAGGAGAAATTTTTGGGTTCAAATAGGGTACCACGTGATACCCGATCAGTGCATCCAAGCCGTGCAACCGACAATCTGGATCAAAACAGCCTTTTCATTTTCTTTTTCCTTTTTGTTAGATCTGTTCGGTACCTTTGCATCCGGACCGTCGCTTGCATTTTTTTTTGATGGTTTGGATGTACTGCACGGGTACCACATTAGCAACACCCTATTTCCACCCAAAAATTTCTCTCCGTAAAGTGACCATAAATAATCATGGCATATTTTTGTAAAAAAAAATGCCATGAAAATACATCTCAACTTTATAAAAATGAATTTTCATAAATGAGAACAGAGTATATCCGTAAGGTGGCCATGAATAATCAAGGAATATTTCGGTGTTATGAAAAGGTTGTGCTATATGTTACTCTTAGTTTTGGTTATTGTTATGCTTGAATGTGGTTAAATGTTTTTAATGTTATGCCTCTTCATGGTTTTTACTATGCACTAGAATCGAGGTGTGTCAATGTTATGCTAATTTTTAGTAAATGTTACATATGCAATTATGCAGGTGGTTTGGTTGAACAATGTCATGCTTTCAAATGGTTAGTATTTTGGTTCCTCAAAATGTTATGCCTTTTGTGGCTTGTGTTATAACTTCAATTTTGTGGTTTTATATTATGCCATTGAATGATCTTGTTTTTTATGCTATGCCTATTTTGTGGAAAATATTGTTATACCTCCACATGGTAAATGCATGTTATACTCATGTTATGCCTGTTTGATCGATCAAAATCTTCATTACGGTATCCCTTTTGCTAAGGGGATATAATAGCCTTTTCCATGGATGAATGATGAGTCAATGAATCAAAGTGGACAAATAAAATTCAAACCCCTTCCTTTTTTGTTTCTGAAGGACAACTCAAGAGAATTCTACAGCTAACGTTATCTCAATGTTTTATTATTGTATTCAAAATCAATAGACTATTATTTTTGGATTCTGTATATCTAATCTAATAAACAGCATATAAAAAAAGAAATAGAATGCATGGCAATTAGATTATAATAGCATAGATCAGATGTATGGCTGATGATATTTGAAATTAATATATGTACCATTCCTAAACTTACCCTTTTGCTCTTTAATTACGCGTTGGATTATATGCATGCCGATTAGATTTTAATAGAATATATTTGATGTATGAATGATGATGTTTGGATCGGAGTACTTGTATCATTCCTAAACTTACCCTTTGTTTATACCATATATGTGATTTTCATTTCTTCCGTCGATTGAGTGACACGTGGCATAAATGGAAGGGTACTATTGGAAAGTTAATGGAACTTATGGTTGGATTAATAAATCGAATTTATATAAAGCCATAATAAGGCTTAACATATTAATTAATGGGATGTGAAGTTTGTTTCTTCCGTCGACTGATTACTATTGTTTGTTTTCTCTGACGATTGGATCACAGGTGGCAAAAGGTGTTTCCAGTTGTCCCATGATCAAATGAGCAGTTATGTAACGTGATGAGCAGTTATGTAACGTGTGTGCATATTCTATCGTGGAAGTTATTCTTACAAAGGGACGAAGAGATGAGAAAACCGTCATTGGATTGGAGGGAAGATTTAAATTCAAAGGTAGGAAGGCTTATTTATACAAGAATTAGTGGCAGTTTCTAGGATACAACAACGCCAACATGTCTTTATCTTTTCTTTTCTAGGAGTAGTTATAACTTGTAATCGTTCACTCGACTGTCTTTTAGTCAGTTGTACTTTTACTTTGGAGATTAATAAAGTCCATTTATTATTCTTCTTCTATATTTCATCCATTTCATTATTTGTTTCCAAAGAAGTCTTGAAAACGGCAAGGAACCGTTAACTTTTACATCAACATTTCAGCAAATCACAAAACAGTTTCCCGTCGATTGGCATTTCTCCGTCAATTGAATAGAAACCAGAAAATTTGGTAACAACCTTGCTCATTGATTACACGTTGGACTGCCGAAGGGAGTGACTTTAATGCCGGACATTCCCAAATTTGCACTTTTTTCAAAAACGATCCTTGGAAAGTGCAACCTTGGAGGTAGAAACTCGTCAGGAGTTGAAGTTGCCAAAGCCCGAGGGAAGTTAGTTGTGGAAAGACGATTGTATCTATTCTCACTCCATCATCTACTTCTTCTTCATCCCAATCAATGATTGCTTCCATCACCATACATTCACTTATATGTAGTTGTTTTAGGTTCACAAGAAGTCTGGCAACGAAAGGTGAGACCAGAATTCTCAAGCTGCCGCATAAAGACATATATAGGGATTTCGAATTCTGAAAGCCTTGAGATATTCTTGGTGGATAATTCGCCCAAACATGCCTCAACTTTGGTAGAAACTCAAATTCTCAAAAAAGCTAAGCAAGGGAATATTGCTATGGCTATATTCCCATTGCCTTCTCCACCAATATTTAGTTCGCCCAACTCAAATATTCCTACTTCCACTGACTTGCAGGACTCTACAGTAAGTCGTTCTAGCTTTTCCACGCATTCGATCAAATTAGATGGAAAAAGGTCACATCTATAAACTTCAATCTTGCAATTAAATCCACCACGTTAAGAAAATTACTGCACCTAAGTCCTAACAAAGGAGGAGTAGAATTCAAATGAACTCATTCCATTGATTGTCTCAGTAAATATGGACCCAAGTTCAAGTGCATTTAAAAGTTTTTTAAACAAAAGGGCAGCCTATATATTAACGACCACATTCCATAGAGATACTTTTGATTTGATTCTTTAATCTTTTCCAACCCAACAGTACACTTACTAATTTTTAGATTTGAACAAGATCAAATATTTCCCAATCTCTATCGTATTTCCTATAACAAGGCAGTGTAAGTCTTTTCTGTAATCATTGAGCATGTTGTGAAGATGAATTTCGACGGGGCTTTCGACCAAGGCAACACCGAAAAAGTGCGGTGGAATTGGAGTTGTAGCAAGAGAGATGGTCAAGGGAATTTTTTAGTGGCCTGTTCCTGCGAGGTGGAGGCCGCTGGAAGTGCAAAAGTAGTGGAAGCCTTGGCTCTAAGGAAGGCCGTGATGGTTGCTTATCACAATGTGAATGCTCTAATTAAATTGCTGTTTTTAAATGACAAGAGGCTATATCTACTCCAATCCCTAATAATGAGGTGTAAAAAAATTAGGAAAATTTAATTAGCCATTTTTTTTACCCTACTTATTTAGGTGTTCATCCTAATGTGTTTAAATACTTATCTTTCCATCCTCAAATTCAATTAAACTCTAAACTACCCTTTCTTTCTCCTAATTTTTCAATTCTTTCTTCTTTCTTTCTTTTTTTATCTTTTCTAATTATCTCAATTCTCTCTCCTCTTTCAAACATTTATCTCACCTAATCTTTTGAATTTTTTCTCTCTCCTAATCTTCTCTCTCATATTTTCATTTCCCTAAAATCTAAAAAGAAAATATGACTCTTACAAAAACAAATGTGTAAAAATATGATCAAAACCTTATCGATGTAGATGAACAAAACAAGATCAATTTAAAAACATGACGAAGTCGGAAAATATGGCAAGTGTCGAGAAGTGTAGGTTTCGATCAAGGTAGATGAACAAAATATGATAAAATAAAAAACATGACAACATGTGAACATTTCAACAAACATGATAAGTTTGTTATCTATGTACATTACAACAAACAAGATCAATTTAAAAACTAAGCTATTCCGAACATGATCAATAGGTTACAAACATGAAAATTTTTGTTAAAACAATTACTGCCCATTCAGAATAAAAGAATGTTGCATTGAAACTCAAACAATCCCTTTTATATGCACTATCGACAAAAAAATTTGTACCAATCTACCATTAAACTCAAACAAATCAAAAAAAGATAATAACTTGTATTGCATAATAAACTTTTGAAGTCATGATGAAATTTAAAAAATATGACCGAGCGATCTTCCATACAGATTAAGAAAAACAACATATAGCACAAGGAATTTAGGTAAGGAATAAAAATAAAAAAACATAGAGTAAACCCCACCAAGATTTTTGGATGAGTAGTACTTTACACTGTCAAATTTGGTGCCAAAGAATAGGTCGCGTGATCAGGATGACAAACAGAAGAACGGACTTCACTTGGAGGAATGAAAAAACAGATCGGATGTCACCGGAATATTTGGCAACGATTTCTTGAGTAGTATGGCTTGGACAAGGCTGGGATCGTAGGCGTCATCTTGGCTCACGACCGCCGTGTTCTCTGATTCATCCAATAGCACTGCTGATTTTGTTCTTCTTCAGCAACCAAACCATCACCGATGTAATCTCGGTTGATTTTGTCCTCCATGGAGAGAGAGAGAGAGAGAGAGAGAGAGAGAGAGAGAGAGAGAGAGAGAGAGAGAGAGAGAGAGAGAGAGAGAGAGAGAGAGAGAGAGAGAGGCTGTTCGAAGGGAGGAGAGAGGCGCGGTGGGCATAAAATTTGGCTCCAGAGGGGGAGAGAGTTTTATGGGCGAGAGAAACGTGAAAATAGGCTAAAGATTTGCTTCAATTGGGATTACCCAATTCCGGTAATCCTGGGAACATAATAATGGGCATAAAATATTTACAAATAAATAGCTATATATATATACACACACTAGGGGTATATTGGGCCAAAAATACATTTTGAGGATGTGAACATAAGTATTCAAATTCCTACGGATAAGCACCTAAATAAGTCTTCTATTTAGGATGCCTATTTAATTTCATATGAAATTTCAGCAACTAACTAAGGCTTTGGAAGGGCCATTGTAACCCTATACATGTAACTAGTACATAGCTATAATCTCTACTACTCCCTCCGTCCCTAGACAACTACCACCACAACAATGAAACAGCTTAAATCCCAAACTCAAAGAAGTCTGCAACATCCACAAAGTGTTACTGCCGAATCCAATTACAAGAGAGGTAGAAGAGAAAAGACAACAACAACTACCCAAATTTAAGCACCCAAAATAGGAAAATAATGAGCAACATCATCGCAGATTGCATGCATGATGGCCTCTACATTCAAAGGTATAGACTTGTTCATTAATTGGTGACGCCATTCGCCCCTATTTGATAAAAGAAATGCTCAAAGCTGCCACGGGGACAAATGTGAAGTAATAATGATCCGATTTGGGATGAAATTTACGTCAAAAATCTTCGTTACCTTAATTTCCATCCAAGAGATGGTTTTATGCTTGCATTGTAAAATATGTATCGAAAATTGCCTCATCAAGACCACCATTCATGCTCTGGACTAGTTGATCGTGCGATAGCATCTTCCAAAATGTTCAGATAGCATCCATTATATCCTTTCATCACCATCATCATCCTCTTCTTAATTCATCCTCTTCTTCAAACACGCAAAATGTTTAGATAGCATCCATTATATACAAACATACATGCACTATAACTAAAGTGGCTTGTTAGTGGCTCATTTTTTTTTTTTAAAAAGAAAGAGATTTATTTCCCTATCAAGTCTAGCAATATATATATATATATATATAATCGAATTCTTCTTTTGCTTTAATTTTATTGCCGTTGGAAAGACGTTATCTTGATTGATCCGAGGGCTCCTGCCAATTGAACGCAGAATTGAAGCCATTTTTTCATAGAATCATAAATGCCGCACTTGTCCCTTGACTAAATTCCTATTCTCAGACAAAAAGAAATTTCGCTACTGTTTATATCCCTCTAGCCGGATTTATTGTATGTTAATTTCCAAGCTTAGTGCGAGATAGAGATAGACTTATCTTAACAATGGATGAATGATGAATCAATGGATCAAAGTGGACAAATGAATTTCAAACCCCTTTCTTTTGTTTTCTTTTTTCTTTTTTTGGTTTCTAACGGACATCTCACTCTAGAGAGAATTCTATCTTTGACGTTATCTCTATGTTTCGTTAGTGTATTTAGTTATCTCTTTGTTTCATTAGTGTGTTCAAAATTAATATAAATATTTTTTTTTGGATTCTATATATCTCAAATACCAGTATATAAAGAGAAGAAAAATAGAATGAATGCCGATTAGATTATAATAGAATATATTAGATGTATGAATGATGATGTTTGGAGTACTGTACCATTCCTAAACTTACCCTTGCTCGTCAATTACGCGTTGGACTGCCAAAGGGAGTGACTCCAATGCAGGACAATCTTCTATTCGCACTTCTTTCAAAAACGATCCTTGGAAAGCGCAACCCTGGGGGGTAGAAACTTGTCAAGAGTTCCAGATCCAAGAGCCCGAGGGAAGTTAGTTGAGGAAAGATGATTATATTTATTCTGGTCCCGTCATCTACTTCTTCTTCCTCCCAGTCAATGATTGCTTCCATCGTATCACAACTTTCTATATATAGTTGTTTTAGGTTCACAAGAAGTCTGGCTACGAAAGGTGAGACCAAAATTCTCAAACTGCCACAATAAGACACCTGTAGGGATGTTAAATTCTGAAAGCCTTGAGATATTGTTGGTGGATAATTCGCCCAAACATGCCTCAACTTTGGTAGACTCGAAAGACTCAAAGAAGCTAAGCAAGGGAATATTGCTATGGCTATATTCCCATTTCTTTCTCCACCAATATTTAGTTCGCCCAAGTCAAATGCTACTTCCACTGATCCGCATTTGTCTACAGTAAGTCTTTCTAGCTTTCCCATGCATTCGATCAAATTAGATGGAAAAAGAATATTCGACAACTTGTCACATCTATAAACTTCAATCTCCCTTAGTTTTGCTTGAAGATCCCCAGGCCATATTTCTCTCAGGTCTTCCATGTCCCGCAAAAGCAATTCCTCTATGCTAGTCAATGCATCCTGCAATTAATTAAATCCACCACGTTAAGAAAATCACTGCACCTTAAGTTCTAACAAACTAGGAGTAGACTTCAAATAAACCCACCCCATTGAATGTCTCGGTAAATATGGTCCAAAGTTTAAGTACAGTTAAAAAGTTTTAATTTTAAACAAAAGGGCAGCCATTAACGACAACATTTCATAGAGATATATACTTTTTATTTGATTTTGTAATCTTTTTCAATCCAATAATACACTTGCTAATTACTACGGAGTATTAGATTTGAACATGATCAAATATTTCCTACAATCTCTTATTACAATACACATACTAATTATAAGATTTGAACAAGTCCAATATTTCCTACAATCTCTTCTTATTTTCTATAACAAGGCAGTTTAAATTGATCTTTTCTGTAATCCCGTTGAGCATGTTGTGAAGATGAATTTCGACGGGGCTTCCGACCAACACTGAAAATGCGGTGGAATTTTGCTATCAATGAATTTGTTAACATTTGGGAAAAAAAAGATGCATAACATTTTAATACTAGGAGTAACATATATAATAGACTCAATTTGCCGAGCAAAAAAAAAAACATAATAGACTCAATATGTCCATCATCAAAATTTCTAATGTTCATTGATTAAACATAACAAGTGGCTTTACGATGAAAATGATCTTGATCGATCTCATTTGAATATGATAAATTTCATAGATGAAAGAATTAGAATTCCTCTATATGATAAATTTCATATATCATAGAATTAACCTCTCGTGAAAAGATTTAGGAAATGTTTGGCCAAATAAATAAGCCGGGCTTCACTTAATTTTTTTTGTATTTGTTAGTTTTGCGTCGATTTTTTTTTATTATAGATTAATGCTTCATCATGACAAGAGGAAATCAAAAATATAAACATTAACCCAAATTTTTTTAATAAAGACAAAAAAATTGGCTTAGTTTTTGTCTATAATTAGAAAAACTTGAATTTTGTTCAAAATTATTATTTTTAGATTCTTCTCGTCTTGATGAAGCAATAATCCACAAAATATTGTCAAAAAACTAACAAATGTTAAAAAAAATTGAATAAGGACAAAAAAATAAATCATTTTGCTTATTTGGCCAAAATAGGCTTCAGTTTTCGGATGAAACAAGGGTGTAATTTCATCAAACTTCTCTTTTGCTTAATATAAGCCTCCCTAGTCCGACTTATACTTTGATACACTCTTTGTCCTGCTTCATGTGTCCAACACTTCACTTGTGAATGCCTCCATGTATGTATTCTAGCCTAGAACGTTAATTTTTAACTATCATTTCCCCATTTTTCCTCGTTCAAAAGATTTTCTAATGCAATAATATGTTATTTCCATATTATTCATTCAAAAACTTCTGAATAAAAAGTTCATGCATATTAGAATAAAAGGGTTGAAAGTAGTTTCATGTTCTGAGAGTTTTATTTTAAATTAAAATAAAGAGTTTTATATTAAAAGAAAAAGGGTTGAAAGTAGTTCGTGCATATTAAAATAAAAGGGTTAAATTATTTTTGAATAAAAGGGTCAACGAACTAAGAAAAATTATTTCCCTAAAAAAATCATTGTTTGAACTATGCAAAAGTAATCTCAATCTGCAAGCATAATCTCAAGTTTTTTTTGCCATTTGTTAAAACCTAATTTACTCTATCCTAAGGGACTTGGGGAGAGGGATTGGTGCTTACGGGAGTCGAATCTTGCCCATGTGCGTGGAAGTATAAGAGTTAATTTGTTGAATATCATGGAATATAATGCCATTAGCAGAGCACAGTGGAGAAAAGCATTCATTTAGCCGATGCCAATTGTTTGGGACTTATGGATAAGTTTGATTTGGACGGAATTGATAGCAATTTAGAATCTTTGAGATTATGACTACCTATCCTAGCAGTGCAAGAACATAGATTTCTTGGTTTATTTCTTGACTTAAAAAATAAACAAAAAAAGGATCAAATTATATAGGTGGCATAACATGCATATACTCTCTTCATTCCTTTTTTAGTCTAGTATTTTATTTAAGGTTGTCCTTTAATAAATGTTTATGTTACAAAGTTAGTAGATAAAAGTTGATAAAATTTTCATTTGGCCCTTTTGATTAGATTCCTCTATGAAAAGTTAGTGGAAAAAGTAATATTTCCATAAAAGGGTAATTTTGGAAAGCTAGGTTGTTTGAAGTAAACGATAAGATCGCTATGAAAATTTGAATTTACGAAGTTGGACACTCAAAAGGGACGGAGAGAGTAAGATGGTATAAGAAACTATAGCTTTTATTGGCCTTGAAAAAGTACAAGAAAAAATACATTAAAGTTTAGTAACATTACTAAAAATTAAGTTTTTAATTCACATTTACACGTTCATAATTCACCTTTACACATTCATCGAAACAAATCAAAATGAAGGAAGCACTATATAAATTGAAATTGATCTCCACTGAAAATAGAGAACTAATAAACTAAATTAAAAGCCTTCCAATAAATAATTGAGCATAAATTGAACTCTTGGATCGGAAGCATACCTTGTTGTTGAATAGTGGATGAATGATAGTATCATTATTACTCCTTGAAGCAGGGCATAGACAGTTGAGCATTGAAATCTGTTTGAGATACAACCGTTTCAATTGTGGCATCCTAATTGCATTCATGCCTTTGCAAAAACCAGTAAAATTTGGCAGATCTTCAAGAGACAATGACTCCAGTTTCGGAAACACAATATCATCATCTTCTCCTGCTGCTTCTATTGAGTGCTCTCCTCCTCCATCAGAAACAATCACTTCCAATTCACTACAATGCCCAACCCAAAGCTCATGCAGTTGCACGAA
Organism: Rhododendron ovatum; assembly: GCA_019656835.1. NCBI lineage: Eukaryota > Viridiplantae > Streptophyta > Magnoliopsida > Ericales > Ericaceae > Rhododendron > Rhododendron ovatum. The sequence goes on from CM033796.1 coordinate 15,043,219, forward strand.
ATTTCTGGCTATGGCAAGTGAGAACACATAATATCCCAATTTTGGACAATCAAATACCTTTACAAACGTCAGATTGTGGAGACATGCAAGTTGAGTGGGACCCTTCCACAAATGCTTCAGTTGAGGCAAGTGGTATAGGTGCAGAGTTTCCAGCGCACAGAAGGACTGCTTTTCCAGCTGGTCATCGCTTGTGTTGATGAGGCACTCCAAATCTAAACAATTAACCACTCTCAGCTCTGACAAGTGTTTAAAACCACGTTCGTTCAAATCACTGATACCGTGCCCGACCCCAATAATTGAATCTAACTGTAGATTTGTAGTGATCTTCAAAAGCATCTTAAGCCCACGTATCCCCATAACACCACCACGACTGACGTCAAGAGCTTTGAGTACCAATTGATTAGTTGATGGAAGCAAACATTGACCATCAATGGGCTTACTTTCTATATTTGATTGCCCCAACGAAATACCGAATGCCCTTATCTTCCCAAGGACGTCCACATCTCTGGGCCAGACCCAACACTCAATTTTTGGTACATCAATATCCAAAGCCACCAAATTAGGCAACGATGCTAATTCGGCTATGGATGCATTAGTTAATATTATATCTTTTCCCTCTTCAACAACATCCCACCCCGTAAAGCTCTTCCCAATAAACAACTCTTCCAACTTCGATAAACTTGTCAAAACGCCATAAGGAATCCTTGTCTCTTTGCAACGCAATAAATCTAGTAGTTTCAAGCGAGTAAGATTACCTATTTCTCTCGGCAACTCTTTGATATTAGATCCAGTAAAGCTCAAAATTTCCAGATTCATAAGCCCTCCGATTACTGACAAATCTGTATGCGACAAACTGCAATAAGACAGTGACAGGGATTGAAGGTTGGCTAAGCATCGGAGTGATGGCGGCAGTGATGGGATCTCCATCCTCGAAATAGCTACCACTTTGAGTTCCTTAATCCCTTGGTACAAGCTCTCAGGGGATTCTATGAGAAGTCGACGATAATCGTCGCACTCCAGCCGCAAAAGTTGGAGCATTGGAAACTCTAAATTATCAGGTAGCCCCCACCCCATACCAGTGCATCTCATTGAAATTACACCATAGTTCCCACGTCGTTCTTCCTCTGGCCATTCTTTCAGTGCTTCATCACACCTAACCAAAAACGGATGTTCCTCTCTAGATGCGATCGATATAGCGACATCACGTACCACGTCATGCATTTTAACACATCGATCATATGTGCCATCCATCAATAAAAAACATTTCTTCAAGTGATCTACATGGGCACATACTCTGTCTCTTGCTTCTCCCACGCTATCAATTCTCTTAAACAACTTTAGTCCAATGCCATACCTAACAATATCTTCTACCTTAATGTCATAATCTTCTTGAAATAAGGAACAAAGCAAAAAGCATCTCCTGGCTTCCTCACTTTCCAAGTTATTGTAACTCCACTCAAGAAGTCTAAACACATTTTCCTCTACTCCCCTTATGTTTTCGCCGATGGACTTGCGTAGTTGTGCAAGAGCAGAACGCCAGGAAGACTCGCCTTTTCCATTGAGTGCCCTTCCCACTGTAAGAATAGCAATCGGTAGTCCTCCGCATTCATTTGCAACTTCCCTTTTGATGGACTTGTAATTAGTGTTGTCTTCTGAAATTTCAGCCGTCTCTCTGAAGAGATTCCAGGCTTCTTCTGTAGGTAAGACTTGAACTTGAACTTTTTTTTTAGCCCCCATATCATTGCAAACTTCTTCGCTTCTTGAAGTCACCAAAATTTTGCAACCTTTATGCGCATCTCCAAATGGAATTCCAATGCCATTCAGTTCAAGTTTCTTCCAAACATCATCTAATATGACGAGAATTCTCTCTCTTCGTTTGAGATGGTCACGCAACACATCCGCCCTTCCAGATTCACTCTCTTGTCCAAATGGCAAACCTAGCATATCTGCGATTTCACCTTGAATCTTCCTCACCTCAACATTTTGTGAAACGGTCGCCATCACAACGCCATCAAAAATTTTCTCTTCCTTAGCTTTCTTGGCAACTTGTTTCGCCAGTGTTGTCTTACCAACACCTCCCATCCCACATATGCCAACTATATTATTGACACCATCTTCCTTGAGCGCCTCCATGACTTCCTTCAGGATCGAACTCCTTGATTCGAAACATTTAATATCGTCAGTGGGTCTGGATTCTATCCCGGGTGGAGGCACGGGGTGCGACACTCGGGTAAAGTCACCACCTTCGTGCAGCTCAGCCACCTTTTCGACCATCTTTTTTGCTTCCCTACTAATTGAGTGGCGTGACTTTGGGTTTTGACACCTCCCATTCAAACACCCTTCGTTTGCTTGACCTTGTATGAGAATATTGCTGGCCTCTTTGTTGGCTACATCTACTCTTGCCAGCCACCCCTCAACTTCACTTCTAATACGTTCTCCCTTTCGGTTTGCCTGGTTAACCAATAGTTGCACATCGCTCCTTCTCTCTTCCAACATTTTGACTTTATCGCTTAGGCTTTGAAGGTTGGTGTTGTAGTAAATCAGATAACCAAACTGACGACCAACTGGTTCAATCAGATATTCTGCTATCTTCCCTCCGATGGAAAGAACACAATCGAGAGCCATTTCTCTTTGTGTCAGTGTAATACCGGAAGAAGACAACACAAGGCTTTTCTACAATACGGAAACGAAGAAATTACTGAGCTTTGGAAATGAGAACAAAGCGCAAAGACACTAAGGAATGAAGAAGTAGCACGGGACAAGAAGACAAACAAAACTTTAAAATCCAAAGGAAATACAAAGGAGAAGCAAACACACCCAGAAAAAAAAGAGAGAAGTAGACCAAACAACTAAGGCTCCGTTTGTTTTAGTGTAAAATGTTTTTTTAAAAACAAATTTTAAATTTTTATTTTTTTGTTTTTGGTTGACACTTGAAAAATATTTTCAAAAATTGACAAAATAGTGTAGAGAGAGAGAGAGAGAGAGAGAGAAAAGGGGTCTTAAACGGTAGAGAGATTTGAGAATATTGGAATTGAACGTGGGTTAGGACTGACGATCGAGGAAATTGAGGAGTGAGAATTGCAGTAGAAGGTAACAGGTTCATTTCGGAAAATAAATTACAGAAGATTTAAGGGTAAGTCATTTTTATCCAATTAATGAAAAATATGTTTTATGTAAATATTTTCCTCATTTTTTACACAACTAAAAACCGAAAAATAGGTAAAACAATTTTTCGAAAAATATTTTTCGCCAAAACAAACGGAGCCTAAATTAATAACGCAAGAGAGGACAATTAAACAGCAAGCAAGTTTCCTTTTATTTTTTTTTTGCAGTGTAAAAAACGGTTGAAAATAGAGAACAACTCAACATAAGGTTGAAAATAGCTTTTAAAACTTTTTTTTGGAAAAAAACACTGTTTTCTAAAAAAAACAATTTTTCAGTAAAATATTTTTTTTTTCAAAAATATTGTTCGAAAAGAAAGAGAGAGGAAAAGGAAAGAGAGATAAAATATTTGTGTATAATGATTGGTGCATTTGATTGAGAATATATGTAGGGTCTATTAAATTTAGTTATTATGAAAAGATTGTTAGTTTTGGTTTTTTCAAAACCCAAAATTTGATTATTTTTAGGAAAAATTTCAAAATGGCACCTGAACTTTGTACCAAATGTCACAGAGACACCTGAATTTAAGTTTATTTCAATTAAACACCTGTACTATCAAAATTTCCAAATTTAGACACCTGAACTTAAGTTTATTTCAATTAAACACCTGTACTAACAAAATTCTCAAATTTAAACCCCTGCCGTTATATTTCGTCCAAAAAATTGCTGATATGGCATCTCCAACCCGTTTAAATTGCCCCATTGCACATGTTTCCAACAGGGGATGATGCACCCAAGCGAAACTCATCATTAGAAGTATGCCGAGTAGAAAGAAGAACTGGGTTTGGGCAAAAGAACAGGGGATGATGCACCCAAGCGAAACCCATCATTAGAAGTATGCCGAGCAGAAAGAAGAACTGGGTTTGGGCAAAAAAATATGTGCAATGAGACAACTTAAACGGGTTGGAGACGCCATATCAGCAATTTTTGGGACGGAGTATAACAGCGGGGGTCTAAATTTAGGGATTTTGTTAGTATAGGTATTTAATTGAAATAAACTTAAGTTCAGGTGTCTAAATTTGGAATTTTGTTAGTATAAGTATTTAATTGAAATAAATTTAAGTTCAGGTATCTCTGTGACATTCGGTGCAAAGTTCAGGTGTCATTTTGAAATTTTTCCTTTTTTAAGGTTGTTAAGTTTCATTATAACATTGTGAGCCTTATTTTGCACCAACATTGTTAACTTTAAAAAACTTTTACTTTTGATTATAGCATTGTGGATACTCTTACAACGGAGAAATTTTTCAGTGTCAGATGGGTACCACGTGGTGCCCGCTTGGTACATCCGAGCCGTACGATGCAATTTTGGACGGCTCCAATTTGGAGAGAGAAAAAGAAGTGAGAAATAGGAGGAGTGAGAGGAGAGAGATGGTATTAATCTCAACCGTCCCAAAGTGTATTGGATGGCTGGGGAGTGCCGAGCGGGCACCACGTGAGATATACCCGCTCGGCACCGGAAAATTTGTCCTTACTACGTATTTGAGGAAGTGGGGAATGAGAAAAAAAAAAACTAAAGACTTTTGCAAATGTACCTCTGTGTTGATGAACACGGCGAATTTGAAGACCAAAGCTATTCACTCAGCAGTCTCCCAGTGAAACCTTTGAATCGATAATATCAAAGCTATCAATCGATCATGGGTTCCGGGGAATTAGAATGGCTCTACAATGTCTGGGTTTGTTTTGTCCTTCCAATAATTCTCGACTTTCACTTCACCTCCCACATGTACTCTAACCTGAAAACGGAAACTAATCACTTAAAAATAAAAAATTTAGCGGAGCAAGGCTTGTAATAATGTTGGTTTTGGTTTCCTTTTCATTTAATATATATATATATATATATATATATATATATATAAAAATACACACACACACACAACTTCTAATAAGGGCGCCCTTATTAAGTTAAGGACGTTCCTTTTCCGATCAATTTGGGATGATCGGAGACACCCAATATGTTCAAAATATGATTTTGAGGGTATCTGCAAGATATCAGCAAAGAAAAAACTAGAAAGGGTTTGATTCGAGCAGTTTTTTATTGTATTTTATCGAACGGTTCAAATAAAAATTGCTCAATAAAGCCCTTCCCGGTCATTGTTATTATTGATTTCTCGCGGGTGCCTTTAAAATCACGTTCTGAACATATTGAGAAGCTCGGATCATCGAAATTTGATCAAATAATGGGAGAAAATGAGACATCCGTATTTTATTTTGGGTGGGGTGGGGGGGTGCGGGCGGTGAGGTTTAAGGCATTTGGTATTTGGTGTACGCCAAATATACATTGGATTATGTGAGACTCACCAAGGAGTCGCACAAATGATTGGAACTATTTAATTTATGAAAATATTTTTTAAAGAGTCTCTATAAAAAAGCAGCTCATCCGGGTATCGATAAGGGCTTGATCAATTTTCCTTTTACAGTGGAGCAATTTTTGAAGTATCAGGTATGGACCAAGCTTCACCTGAGCATGGAATAAAGTTGGGTATTTATAAACGTTCTTACCGATATCTGATTGAATTAATGTTTAAAAATGATCCTAAACAAAATATTTTGAACAAAATGAACGACTCTGATCATTTTTGTATAACCCAATACGAGTCCCAAAGTCATATGTGCGTCAATAAATACTCTCAAATAAAAGGGGAAAGTGAGTATGTACTCATAGCAGCTTTGTTTAAAATCACACAATCACTTAGAAGCAAACCATTTGAATCGTGCAAATCTTGAACGAATTTTTCTACGACGAGTGATGGTTCTCAAATATGTATTCGGCGGTCCATTTGCTCCCCTCTATTTCCTATGATGCATGGTTGTGTGGGCTCACTTCAGGGCCCCACACAAGAAATCTATGCTGTTGAAAAAAATTAAAATAATTTTCCGAGGGAACTAGCAAAAATCAACTCAATTAGATAATTGTAAATGATTGATCTAATCTTTAATTTTTCATTTAGAGTTTGGGATCCTAAATACTGAATGAATATTGACAAAAAAATTGGACAATTGTGTACCTTGTATTGTTGTGATTTGGACTACAAATATTGTTGGCCTTGTTAAGAAGAAAATTTATTAAAAAAATTATCTTCGTTAGAATCGATAGGTATCAAAATAGCATTGGTTGTTTGTCTGAGACTCCGAAGTGAGCCCCACAAACCAATTGGTATCACGGGAAAGAGAAGGGAGCAGAAGGGAATGGAGTGCCTAAGTTGGCCCCAAAACGACATTGTTTTCGTTTTGGGACTCTGCAATTTGCAGCCTTTGTGAGACGCTACAAGGACCCGACATCCATGTATTGGTGTGCATTTACGTGCTCCCATTTGTGACTGTAAGCCGCGTTAAAGACCTAACCTAATGATGAATATAACCACCAATTTGAAGCCAGATTACCAGTGCATCAAAATCGCTTCAAATTCTGCACCTTCAAAACAATTTAGTACTCTATCAATGGACCATATCTCATTACTTAGTATAGATCACGTTTTTGCTTCTAGAAATCTACTCTCCACTACATACGTACGTATGTTCACTGTGAAACTATAGTATCAAACTACAATGAACAGGCTCGATCAGATGATTTTGTTTGGTTGGCATTTTAGTTTAATTTAGTTTTGGTAGTGAGTGGAGAGAAAAATAGAGGAATGATTGAAGAGAGGGGTAATAATTGGAGAGAGATGGAGAGAGATGAGAAAGTAATAATTGGAGAAATAGGGTAATGATTGGAAAAAGAAATAGGAGAATGATTGAAAAACTAAACTAAAATGGTAACCGAACAAGGTGGTACGTTTTTCTAGGAGTATTCAATAAAGGGCAAAGTATATAATACTTCCCTGTAGTTTGAGACTTTGACACATCACCTCCCTAACATTTGAAAATGATCAATTCACCTCCTCATGGTTTTGGACTAAAGTGCTTCCGTTACATTTTCTATCCAAATTAACGGAAGATGTAGTACACATGCTTGTGATGATAGTACGAAAGAAAAAAGAAGATTAAAAACTTCTATGGAAAAAGACAAAATTACCCTTCTCATCTTCTCCAAAACAATACAGAAGAAGCTAAACAAATTTGCAACAGTACTTCATCATTTTTTCCATGCCTCCCCATTCATCACTCCAGGGCTACTTTCACTATATTAGTAGACTCTTTCTCTCTCTTTCTCTCTCCCAAATCATCCCAAAGTGCCAAAATCGAAATTGGGTGCATGGTGGGTGTTGTTGATTGATAGAAGACAAAATTGGATTTGAACCTCACAAATCTTGTTCCTCAAACATCTCCAGGGGTCATTCAAAGTTGGAACTGAGAAAATAGTTTTGCTTAGGATAATGATTGGAGAGAAGGATAATGATTGGAAAAAAATAGAGAGAGAAATGAAATTAATAATTAGAGATATAGGGTATTGATTGGAAACAAAACTAAAACTAAAACTAAACTAGCAACTGAACACAGTTACCTAATCAATTTTCCGGAAACAAAGATTGCATTGTGGGTTGCAAACAAACAATGAAAAGGAAGAGAGCTTCAACGAACAGTCCATAGTATAGGGGTTAAAACTGTAGTTGATCCCTCATTAAGGGAAATTTATATAAATGATCCTCCTAATTTTATCCGAGTCTCATTTTCGTCTACCAAGTATCAATTACAACTCATTTGACTTTCAAATTTGGTTTTTGTACCAAATTAGTCCGATTGATAACTTCTGTTTCCCAAATTGGACAAAAAAAAATCAGATTGATGATAGTTTAGACGTTGCAGTTCGTACTAAGTTGGTCCAATTGATAACATCTACTCTCAATATGATTTTTTCCGTCCAGTTTGGTAGACAATTGTTATCAATTGGACCAACTTGGTACGAAAACGAAACTTGAAGGTCAAAAGAGTTGCAATTGATATTTGAAGGACTAAAATGAGATTTGGGTGAAATTAGGAAGACTATTTTAGAAATTTCCCCTCATCTAATTTAATACAGCCGCGAGTCCATCCGTCACCTCCGTTCCAAAAATACCCTCCATTCTCAGATAAGATAAAACCAGAGCAGCCGAGATAGAGAAAACCATTAAACGTGCAGCTAGCCATTCGAGTCGCAACGGTATGGACAAAATCTTCAATCTAACCGCTCGTAAGCGCCCAAAAACTCGTCGAGTAACTCTGAGACAAGCTCGGCGTCTCGCTGTTGCTGCCGCCGGTGTTGTAGCTCCGGTAGTCGTCGAGAAGACGAAATATGCCGTCTTGATTGAGGAAGTGCTGAGCAATGTGCTGATTGCGATGATCGGATTGGCGACGTGGAATGTGAATAAGAATTTGTTTTTTGAACTGTGTTAATAAGACAATGCTAACGATTTAGAGCTGTAAAGTGTGTATATATAGTTGCAGAGGAGAGAGAGGAGGGGGAGATGTTTTTTTATGTTTTTTTATTTGTTTTTGGAAGCTAGGTTTTTATCCTGATAGATCTGGGAATTTTTTGAAGTGAACTGAAATTGGGAAACTTTAGAATCCTTATATGTGTTACTTTGACACACAAATAATGTTATCAGTGTGACACAAAATAAAAAGATAATTTTGTATATGTTATTTTGTCATCCTAAAATCGGTAACAAAGTTTATAGATATTGTTTGTAAATTATAATTTTCCTTGGAAGGGGGTAGAGGGAAGGGGATTCATTGGATGAAATGTTCGCATATATGTTTTACCTAAGATGATGGGAGGTTTGCGTTTTAGTAAATTTTGGATTATTTCATCAAGCTTTGCTTGCCAACATGGCTTGCAGAATTATTTTTCACCCCAATCCATTTTTTGCCAAAGTTTTATTCTTTAAATATTGTTTTGAAAGTCCTCTCTAAAGAATGTTATATGTGTTAATCTATTCTCCTTATCTTTTGCTTTATTTTGAAAAGAAAAAAAATCGATTAACAGAGATAATGTTATTTTTTGTTTTTTTAGAAGATACAAAAAATAGAGTAACACAAATAACATTACCTTTTGCTTTATTTTGCAAAGAAAAAATAGAATCAATTACATAGATAACTTTATCTTTTTTTAGATGATACAAAGAATAAAGACAGATAACCTTATCTATTTGTCATAGATACAGTTATCTGCTGTTTTATTTTAAAAAGAGAATGAATTGTTTGACAAAGATAAAGTTATCTATTTCTCTTTTAGAACATACAGAGAATAAATTAACACAAATAACATTAGCTATTATAGATACATTTATTTGTTGTTTTGGACACAAATGAGCTTATTAATTTGTTTGATGTGAAACACAAATACATTACTAAACTTATAGTAAATGAAATTTCTCAAGACATATAAAATCATCTATTTGAACTTTTGACGACACATAAGCTTATCTTTTCAATGCAATGAAATTCACCTAATGTTGAATACATAACAATTCAAAATATAATGTTATCTGTTTGTGTTATTTGTGAATTTTTACATAAGAGAAAATATTTTTAAAAATTGAACAATTGAAAGGACAATATTATAATTTTTTTTTTCATAAACAAAGCCAAAAAAGATTGTTGATATAAATAAGGATAGTGTGAAAATCACTACCCTTTAGTTTCTAAGTAACGTTCAATATTTAATTCAATTAATTAAGCTGGTGTCAAAACTTTGAGTCCGGAAACCATGTGCCCAAGTAATACCACCACACAATTATTTGCTTCAGTAATCTAAATATTACTCTATGCACATGTTGTGTTTTAGTGAATCCCATTCTTCCTTGTTTACTTGTGCTAATTTGGCCCACTACCCACTTTTGTATTCTTATAAGGTCACACAGAAAATTGACCTCATTTTATTTATTTTATCAACTGTGCGCTGCTGCTGTCTCGTAGGGGTGGTTTTCTGATGGTATACGTATGGCAACCATGGCCGCCAGGTTCCATCTCCGCCACCACCTCATCTCACCTCGCCTCTCATTCCGTCCCTCTTCTTCCTTCTCTCTCCTACCCTCTTTGCCTTCCCTTCCCCTTCTCCTTCTTCCACGACCAAACCCGTCGCCGCCGCCGTCGCGGCACAACTGTGCGCTGCTGTCACTCTCTGTCTCTGTCTCTCTCTCTCTCTCTCTACTCGTTGTCCTCTCACAGGCAGATTGAGACTGGCTAGAGCTAGATCAACGAGATTGTTTCTGACAAAGAGTAGGTGGGCGATTGGTGGTTTTCTGGTGTTAATGGTGTTTGAGGTGGGGTCTGAGTATGGTGGGGCTACCATTTTTGCCGGGAACAGAGAAAGAAATCGAGATGGCGGTAGAGAACAATGTTCGATCGTGGTTCCCGAGGGGTATTTCTGTCCATTGAAGGACTCTAAACAAGAGTAGTTTTAAAATGATGGACTCTAGGTCTTATAAAAACCTAAGCTGGGCTAAATGGACCAATTGTCTCTACTTAAGGAGTTTAGACCAAGTTTCAGATTTTAGTTTAGTTTAGTTTTAATAGTGGCCGAGTGAAGAGAGAAATAGAGTAATGATTTGAGAGAGTGGTAATAAGTAGAGAGAGATAGAGAGGGATGACAAAGTAATGATTGGAGAAAGAAACAAGGTAATGATTGGAAAACAAAACTAAAACTAAACTAAAATGGCAAACAAACACAACCGATCATCGTAACTCCAACTTATTAAGGCGACATCATTATTACACATTTCACATCAACTTTTATCTCCATTTTTCCTACTTACCTTCTATGGAGACATCATCAATATACTTTTACTCACTAACGTTTTAAAATAGAACTTACTTTTAGGGGCAAAATGGAAAATATATCAACTTTTACCCACTAACTTAATAAAATGGACATTTATTAAGGAACAGTCCAAAATAGAATACTAGACTCTAAAAAAGAGACGGAGGGAGTACTATTTTTGTTTCCAAAGTATTCATGTGCGCAACACATGCTTTTTCCTTTTTGTTTTGAAAATTAAAAATTTGTTTCTTGTTTTTTCATGAAGAGAAAAATAGCAACGTTTGTTTTTTGGAGTCCTTTTTTTTTTTTTTTTGAACAGAGTTTTTTCGAGTCCTTGCTTTTTAGTTTTACGAATAAATTCTCCAGCTCAATATATCCAAAAGAGTAAAAGCAGAAAAAAATTATCTATCTAAATTTTTTATGCAGTAGAACATGAGAATGGAGAAAAGGGAAACACGTGCCAAAAAAAAGGAAAGCATAAATCAACCATGTGAAATTAGGATGTATCTAAAAAAGTCCGAGGGTATTACAGTCATTCCAGTGATTTATGTTAACGGTGTTAGCTTGACACTTTAGTCCGAAAGCACGAGGAGGTGAATTGGCCATTTCTCAACATCAAGGAGGTGATGTGCAAAAAGTCCAAACCACAGGGAGGTAATCCGTACTTTGCTCATCAATAAGTTCCAAACGTGGGCTTGAGATTGTTCGTTCTCAATCTCAAAATTCCTGTGTACAATCCCGAATAAATTTTTTACATCCATCCCTCTTTGATCATTACCTTAAAAAAAATTCTCTTAAAATCCAATAATTTTCCTTGCCAGCAAACTTTCCCTATATATTGATAAAGTTGCAACCCAATAATTTTCCACTCTACTTTTTCACATCCCACAATTCACTTTAACAAAGTTGCCCTTGCCTCCCTTTCCTGTCTACGGTGGAGCAATTTTGAAAGTAATGGGACAAGCTTCTCACGAGTGAGCCAGTGGTTTCTCTTTGTTCTAATGATTATAACTAGGTGATTTCCTTGATGCTAGCACGAACATCATGTCCGTTGTTTTTGCAGTAGTATTTTTAATTTCCATTTCCCTTTCTTCTTCTTCTTCTTCTTCTTTTTTTTTTGGTTTATTTGTTTGTTCTAACTACAGTAAATAAGATGAGGGCCGTGAGAGGAAATTACCTAAGAGGGAGAGCTGGTGCGTGTTTTACAGAGTGGGACGGAGAGAGCGAGAGCTGACCGGATGGGGAAATCGCAGGAGTGGTTCACCGCTTGCCAAGAAAAAAGAAAGCCGGAGCCAGCTGGGCCGGGTACTGTTTCGGTTGGGGGAGGAGAGAGAGATGTTTGCAGTGAATGAAAGAAAGAAGAATAAGAGGTTTGCGTGGGAGATAATTGCTGGAAAAGGGAATTGGAGATTGGTTTATATGAGCCTGGGAAGGGAATGACTTCGGTGTCCCCGGTCATTTTGGGGACACCGTTACTTTTAGCATAATAAAACCATTATGAGTATAACCAAAACCCATTACAAGCATAACAGAACCATAGCAAGACATAACCAAAACTATAGCAAGGCATAACTTATTTGTTATGCCTTGGTTGGATTTAGTTACGCCTTGATTGGTTTTTTGAATATTTCTTGGTTATGCCTTGTTTGGGTTCTGTTATGCTTGTAATTGATTTTAGTTATGCTCTTAATAGTAAAATTATGCCAAAAATTATGGTGTCCCTAAAATAATCAGGGACACCATAGTATCATCCGCCTGGGAAAACGTAAAATACATAAAGTTTGATGATCAACCATCATTAAGGAGAGGCCTGGAGTAACATAATAGTATCATATTGATAAAGTAGTATTGAGGAAGCTGCATATGAAGCCCACTAGGCCTATGCCAGTAAAATAAACTAAATGAAACGTGCGCACAAAGTTTTCACAATTTTTGGTCTTTAGTTTCTTGAATTTTTGTTGCCTTTAAAATTTTTAATATCCGGGTTGCTTTTGTAGAGGGAGAAAGGGAGTGACAGACAAAGACAATGCGTTTTCTGGGAGTAGCTGAAAAGAAAATTGTTCGGACGTAGCTCACATGGGTCCATGTGGATGAGAGAAGGAGCAAAGATGCCATGCCAAGTATTCATCTCTACGTTAAAAAAAAAAAAAAAAAGATGCCAAGCAAATGCAATTTAGTGGCACAATTGGAAGAATTGGATCAAAAGTGTGAATTCATGATAACCTACTTTCTAGAGATTAGGTTGAAGTATGGTTGGAGTTATACAGGGAATTAATTAATTATTGGGTGGATTTAGATATATGTCGTGGGTGCATTTTAAATTGCTCTATGACGTGTGTTTTCACAATTTTTTTTATAAACTGTTCTTTTCCATTGTTTGTTTTGAGAATAAAAACAGAGTGTTGAGTCTAGTAAATTTTTCTCTGGGCTTTTCAAATTTTTCCTTCCAATTTATTTTCAAACTTGTCAAGTTGGTTGTCTCATTTTTCTCCCCAGTGATCATGACCTGAGTTTGAGTCCCACGGAGAGCAAGTTTGGGGTTTAAGGCTATGGATAGCCTCCTCTAAACCCCACGTTGACTAACATCCTAACATTCCGCTAACTCCCGTTGATGTATACCATATGAGAAAATAATAAATCAAACTCAAATAAGTTGATTGCAACATCCCCAGAGTGTTACAGAATCCAATTATAAGAGAGGTAGAAGAGAAAAGACAACAACTACCTAAATTTAAGCACCCAAGATAGGAAACTAATGAGCAACATCATCGCGGATTGCATGACCTCTACATACAAAGGTATAGCCTTGTTCATTAATTAGTGCCTCCATTCGCCCCTATTTGACAAAAGAAAATGCTCAAAGCTGCCACGGGGACAAATGTGAAGTCGTAATGATCCGATTTGGGATGAAATTTACGTCAAAAATCTTCGTTACCTTAATTTCCATCCAAGAGATGGTTTTATGCTTGCATTGTAAAATATGTATCGGAAATTGCCTCATCAAGACCACCATTCACGCTCTGGACTAGTTGATTGTACCTGAAATTTGAGTGGCACCCAAAGAATGGATCCTTAGGTTTTTCAATTGATCTAAAGCATTTGGGATACCTCCTCCCAGCGGATTGGCAGAGACACTAAAGTTTACCAGAGAAGTAAGATTCTCAATCGACGAAGGTAAGATTCTCAATCGACAGAGGAATCCCTCCAGTCAAATTGTTTATATTTACGAAGAGCGTAACAAGTCTCGGCATTGAATAAGTAAGTTCTTTTGAGAACTCTCAAACTAGGTTATTTTGGTCGAGAAAAAGGTGCTTGAGATTGGAGCAACGAGATAGGCTTGGTGGAATTTTCCCTTCAAAACCGTTGACGCCCAAATTTAGTTTCTGCAACCTGAAAAGATTCCCGAGTTCAGTTGCAATTTCACCTGTAAAAGTGTTGTTTCTGAGACTACGCTCCCAAGGCTCTAGGAGAAAACTGAGGTTTCCGACATAAGGAGACAAAGAACCCACTAGACCTTTGGACATGAGGTCTATAGTGGTGACTTGTTCGTGTCGGCGACCGCATTTGACACCTTGCCAGTGGCAGAAATGGAGACATTCATTCCATGAGCTCAAGGCATCTTGATATTGAGGGGAAATGTTTGACTTGATGGCCAATAATGCATGGCAATAAGTCTCGTTGCTAGCAACATTGCGAGCGTTAACAAGATGTTCGGCTCCAAAGTGGCTCAAGGACTAAGCGGGCGTGCCAGGACTTGTCGTCGTCCAACATAAAGGACTGAGTGCCCCTTGTCTGACTTCTTAACTGTGAGAGCGAAAGTGCTACAAACCTAAGGGCTGGATTGCAGTGTTGATTCGTGGTTTTGCCTCTACGAGCGAGGACTTAATAATTTCCTAATCGTGTAGAAAAAGAAGTAACAACGTAGAATAACTTTATTATATCGTAATAATAAAGTTGGGGATACAAAAGAGATAGGAATAACTTTGTTGTGTCATAATAACAAATTGAGGTGTAAGAGAGATAGAAACGAGGGAGAAATGAGATAGTTGCTTTACTGAGAAGGCTTTGGTTTAAGCGTTGAGCTTGATTGGTGTGTGAACCCTTTTTGCTTCTTGAGTTCTTCTATTTATAGGCCAAGTGATCCCATGGTTTTGCATGCAAATGATTTTCCAGCCTTCACCTTATGGCGCCATCATGCGTGAGTGGGTGGTTAATGGTAGTTGCAAAAGAAACCCACATGCTTTTTCCACATCATAGGAAGTTACTTGCGGTTAATAAGAGATAGTGGGCCTTTCTCCCTTCCTTATTTCATGGGCACTTAATAGATAATGGGCATTTGACTTGGTCAAATGGCCACCTGTTGAAAACTTCCACTGACTTCTCTTGACTTCTGTTAGATTCCTTCAAGGCAAGATAATGGGCGTCTTAAATAATAAAAGGCCTACTTTTTTGCTCCATTGGGCTTCAAATAAACATAGCCCAAAAATAAATAACTTTGGGCCTATGGCTTGATTAGATAGAAATTAATCGGGCCCAATAAATATTATTTTGGCTCATTAATTTTAACCCAATACGTCTCTATTTTTGGCCTAATTTAATCAAAAGATAATTAAATGGTCTTCCAACGCTCGCCTAGGATTGGGTGCCAAAAACGGGTGTAAACAATGCCCCCCCAAGCCTTGATCTTGTTCAAGATCTGGGCTTGTCGATTAGCACAGAGTATAGTTTTTGGCAAACCAAACGAGTCCTTATCGCTGGGTTTGAAAAAATAAAAAGATAATCAAGCTTAATTTAGCCTAAAAACTCTTTCAAATCTTCAAACATTTAAATTTTAAAAGACGATCAGGCTTTAATTAAGCCTAACAACTTTTCAAAATCTAACATATGCCTTTTAGTTGGACTTGGTTTCCTCAACCTTGAACTGAACCAAATCCCAACAATTTCCGAGATAGAAGCCCCACCGAAGAGTCCTATTGGCTGTAATTATTACCACCTCTTTAGGCCTAGGGGACACGTGTCATCACCCTAGGCCTTGCATTGGGTTGCATGCAGCCGTCAAGACTTCTTCAGGTCAATCAAGAGTCTTATCTCTTCAATTGCCATTTTAACTTCTGAACACAAGGAGAGATAAGTGCAACGGTATCCCTTGAATCTTGTATCGTCATCCTTAAATCCCATTCTTGCTTTCTCATCTTCTCTCTCTATCTTCTCTACCTCTCCACTCTTCAGAACTTGAAGGAGCCCAAAAAACCCTAATCCATTATTGTTCCTCGATCCTGCTCCTGAACCCTAAACAAAATGGCTACTCATAAAGCCCATACTCCTCCTCCAAACCCTAATAGCTTAGCCGTACAGATTCGAAAAATCTTGGCAGAGGAACACATAGCAATCACCAACGACATTATGGTGATTGCTAATGCTGATCGGGTTGGACTTGGACCTGCCTTCCAGTTATGGTTTCCTTCCCAACTTGCCCCAATGTATCCACAGGCGGAAGAGGTCCTTCCCTTCATGTCCCTAAGCCTTGATTGGAGTCGATTCACCACAGACATCCCCAACCGGCTTTGGCATAGGCCTGATGCAAAATACGTAGAATAGCTCGATCGGATATTGGAAGCCAAAGGCGATTTGTGGAGATAAATAGGGATCCGAGACACCATCTTGCTTAGTCGATCCCTGATTGACATGGACAAGAACCTATTCCTTGCTGCCTCTCAGTTTTGGTCAGTGACAACGAACTCTTTTCACTTTAAGGTAGGTTTCATGAGTCCTACTCTTTAGGATATTGCTTTCTTGATAGGCCTCCATCCCCACGGGATTGAGGCCAATTATTTTCCATCTCAAAAAACCCCCTACTTCGAGTACAAAGAACCCCTGTCTTTTTCTCCTTTCATAAATCACTATGCCAAAAAAGGTCCTGTAGAAGACAATGAACACGTAGCTTTCCTCCTTTACTGGTTAAACAAGTTTATTTTCTGTGTCTCTGCAAATAGAGTCACCAAAGATTTCATAGATCTAGCATGTGCCCTAGCTTCAGGGCAGAAGCTGGCATTAGGCCCTTTAGTCTTGGCTCACCTCTATCGCGGTATGAAGGAACTGATTAGTAACAAGTTCATCTTTGCCCTTGGTCCACTGTGGATCATTACCTTATGACTCTGGTCTTATTTCCTTAAGTTGGCCCCGCCCATGAACAAAAATCCAGAACACACCTATTATGGCCTTCATTATGTTAATGCTCGTGGTCCAAGATATGCATTTGGGACTTACTTCAAGTTTTTCTACCATGAAATCACGGGGATGGGGAAGAATTGGTTACCCTTTGCGTGGGACATCGTACCTTGGTGGCTGAAAAGAGGTGCGTCAGGCCCTGGAGACGATTATGATGATCATATGGAGATCTGGACCAGTTTCTTAATCTCTCGGGATCTCATGTATGGGATGGCTTTCACTCCAACTAATTAAAAACGTGGAGTCGAGTATTATAATGCAGCTCAATTCACCAGACAATTTGGCCTTTGTCAACTTACTCCGTCCCCCCATATCAGTCCTTGAATGAGGACTTTACTGACAGGCTTGTGATTCAACCCAGAGATTTGGAAAGAGTTAGAAACCTTCTCCCTGAGTTGAGGAAGAACTTTGCCCTTCATGCCTATGTTGAACGTACTGACAAGGGGGCCAAATTTGATAGCTGGTGGGGAGGTTACATAAAAATGCACTTTTCAACCCTGTACTTGGATGTTCTAACTAATCTTCTGCCCAATCCTGTTGGAGCTCCCGAACCTGGCATTCATATGCCTTTACAACAAATCAGTCCTTCACCAACCTTGAGTACAAAAAGAAAAGGTAATTCAGAGGCTTTTTATTGTTTTACTCTCCTTTTAAGCCTTTAAAGTTTGGACTAAATTTCCTCTATACTGGCAGGTCTGGGTGATGCATCCAAAGACGTTCCTGCGGTCCCCTCAGCCCCTCAAAGGTCAAAGAGGTTGAAGACTCGCCAACAGGCAATGGCCTAAGGTATAAGCTCCTTAGCCTTTCGTTCAGTCCTTCAAGATAAAATAGTCATGCCAAAACCCTTTCTGCAGGCCTTTGAGAAAGTAGTTGCTGGTGGGACGAAGAGCAGCGCCAAGACCAGTTCCCCTGAAACTAACCCTTCAGAGAAGGTACATGTTCTTCTCATCTTTATTCCTCGTGCTTTGTTCGAATGCCTTGCTAAATTTCCTCATACAAGCCACTTCCAAGGGCAAAGAAGGGCAGGCTGAATCTGCTCCATCTAAAAAGAAAAGGCTGAGAAAGAAGACCTCCGTACCGGCTGATTCTGAAAATACTGTGTCTGCCACCGAACACAATCCTATTGTAAGGATGTATTGTGACACGAATTTCCCAACTTTCATGGCCCCATATTATTATCAACTCCCCCTTATTTTTAACCCTCAGGAACTTGATGACTATTTTGAAGAGGAGATAGAGACAAAAGAGAAAGGACTAGACATGCCCGAGCAAGAACCTGAACATGAAGCATCCTCTAGGACTCTAGAGAAGCTTGAATCTCCAATCATCCAATCCATTCCGCCTATCGATCACCCCGTTGAACTTGAGCCTGTCAATGTGCTAGAAGAAGAGGAAGACGAAGATCTGGATTCCTTGTTCAAGTCTGCTCAAGACTTGTTGAAGGCAGCCACCTCTGGTACCTCAGGTAGTGGCCTCGGGTCAACCTCTCAATCCCAGTTCACTTCGGAAGAAATTGCTGGGGCCAAAACAGCTCTCAGAATGGCCCTTCTCCAGAATTTTAGGGCCGTGGTTCATCCTGCCAGGGCTTCAAACATCAAAAATGCCATGGATGTGCTGGTAAAGTCTCAAGCCTTAGGAACAGAGGAGACTTCTCTCCAATACTTCCAGAAGGAGTTTCCGAGCATGATCAAGTCCCATGACTCTTCCACTCATGAGCTTGGCAAGATAAATGCTAAGATGGCAGAACTGGAGGCGGTTGACGTGGAGATTACCAAATTCAGTGCTGAATGGCTTCAGTTAAGGGAAGACATGCAATTCAATGAAGCAAGCATCACGGCCACCTCCAATGAGATTACAGATCTTAAGACAAAAACGGCACAAGCAGAAAGTCGTTTGGTTGAGCTACGAAATGAAGCCACAACTCTGTCCAAGCAACATGATGATCTGAAAGCTGGATTAAGGAGCTAGAAGATGAAATTGAACCTCTTGGTCGAAGAGATGCCAAATCTTCATGGACAGAGGGAAATGCTTGAAACCCAACTTGCCAGTCTCGACACCTCCTAGGGAAATCTCAAAAGTAGTCTCGAAGGCCTTCTGTAGGTCTGGACCTCCAAAAACTTTATCTTTTGATCACTGGTATGTAATAAGTTTAACTTTTGTCCCTCTTTGTGCCTGGCCTGGAACTTTCCTTAAAAACGGCCAGAGGCACTGGTTTGGCTTGGCTAATTTGTGACCAAAATCTGAGGCCTTTGTGATTGTGGCATGACAGGTATCATGGCCTATGTTTAGGCCTTAATGGCCGGAAATCCTATGTGTACCGACCTAAAGTGTAGGGAAACCGTACCGACGGCCGCGCGCGGCCATCGCCGGCCACCGGACGGCCGATCCGAGCCGTCCAAAAAGTTTAAAAAAAAAACCAAGGGGCCTAAAACGACATCCGATGTGTGTAGGGTGCTTGATCTAGACACCCTATTTTTCGTTTCGTGTATATATATATATACACAAAAAATAGGGTGTCTAGATCAAGCACCCTACACACATCGGATGCCGTTTATTCCTGCGTTAGGCCCCTCGGTTTTTTTTTTTAAAATTTTTGGACGGCTCGGATCGGCCGTCCGGTGGCCGGCGACGGCCGCGCGCGGCCGTCGGTATACCGTCGGTAGGTTGGAGTCGGTGCAAATAGCACTACTCCTTAATGGCATGTCTCTTTAAGGTTTGTTAAGTTTGATTTTCCCCAAAATCTCTCATTTCCCACATGGTAGGGTAATGATGCTTTAGGTACTTTCCATTTGTTAAGTGTTTATGTAAGCCCCCGTCTAAATCCATAAGAAGATAAACGTTACCTCTAAGGACTCTGGAAACTTGGTACGGTCCTTCCCAAGTTGGAGACCACTTGCCATATCTTGAATTCTTTTCCCTTAGAAGAAACACCGCCTTCCAAACCAAGTCTCCTTCAGAAAAACTTTTCCTTCTCACACGCTTGTCATAAGACCTAGCAACTCTTCTCTTCCGAACCAACATATGGTCAAGGGCTGCAAGCCTAACCTCATCCAAGTCCTCAAGCTCTATCAACATGGCCTGAGTATAATCTACAGGAGTAAGACCGTGTTGATATGCTAACCTTGCTAACTTTACAGCCACCTCCATTGGCAGGTCCAGATCGTGTCCATACACCAACTTATAGGGAGTTATATTGGTAGCTTCCTTCTTTGAGGTTCTATAGGCCCACAAGGCCTCAGAAAGCAACTCGTGCCAAGCCATTGGATTGTTCTCCACCATTTTCTCTATAATATTGACCAAAGTCCTATTGGTGGTCTCGGCCTGGCCATTCCCTTGTGCATAATAAGGAGTAGAATTGGAAACAATGATATTTTGTTGTGTAGCAAAATTGACCACCTGTTCTCCCATGAATATGGTGCCTCTATCTGCAACCAGGTGCTTAGGGAGTCCAAACCTGTGGATGATTCTTTTCTTGATCACCTTGATTACTTCTTGTTGATCCACGGACTTTAATGGCATCGCTTCTGCCTATTTAGTAAAATAGTCCGTGACTACCAAAATGTAAGTATGATTTCCAGAAGAAGGAGGATAATTTTTTCCAATTACATCAAGGGCCCAGCCTCTAAATGGCCAAGGTTTGACCACAACATGATAATCAGCTACAGGTACACGCTGAATTGGGCCATGGGCTTGATAGGGCTGACATCCTTTGGAAGAGTGAATACAATCCTCTAAAATGGTTAGCCAATAGTATCCATATCTTCTAATTAGCCATCTCATCTTTATCCCTGATTGATGGGCTCCACAGACTCCTTCATGGACTTCACTCATGACCCTCATGGCCTCGGGGTGCCCCAAACACCTTAATAACAAGTCATCTTCAAGGCTTTTCTTGTACAATTCATCACCCACGAGAATGTAACTCATGGTTCTCCGTCTTACCTTCCTAGAGGCTCTATGATGGGGCCTCTTGAGGAAAGAAATAATAGGTGTGCGTCAATCGTTCTCGGGCTCATCGTCAGACTCTTCCCCCGTGAAGTCAGAAGTAAATACTTCCAATCCTAGACCTCTCCTCCTTACAGAAGGTAACAATCTCTTTTGGACTGTAATGATCTTGTGAATAGTTTCTGGAGCTAACCTCAGGCCTGTTGAGGCCTGAGCCAAGCTTTTGGCTTCAGTGTTCATATTCCTTGAAACGTGTTTGACAGTGACATTGTCAAAATCTTGAATTAATTGCATGACTACCATATAATAAGGAGTTAAGTCCTCACTCTAGCATTTAAATGTCCCTACCAAGTGATTGATAACAAGGTTTGAATCTCCAATAACTTGCACACCTCCAGCATCTAGATCCCTAAGGATTTCAAGACCTATAACGACTGCTTCATATTCAGCTTGGTTATTTGTACATGTGAAATCAAATTGAAAAGACAATTTAGTCCCCAGGCCATGGGGAGAGATGATAATCATTCCACAACCTGAGACCTCTTAGGTCTTTGATCCATCAAATAGTAGCGTCCAAGGAGTGAGAGATATTTCAAGGGCGCTAAGTCCTTTCTCAGACTCATCGTCGATATCCACGCATGGATGGTCAGCAAGAAAATCTGCTAAGGCCTGACCCTTCACAGCCTTTTGAGGAATGTATTGAAAACTGAATTCCATTAGAGCTAAAGACCATTTGCCAATTCAGCCTCTCATGATTGGCCGAGAAAGTAAGTACTTAACTAGGTCTGTTTTACTGATAATGTAAACCAAAACAAGAAGCATGTAGTGCCTCAATTTTATTGCTGAAAAGTACAAGACAAGACAGATCTTTTCAATAGGAGTGTATCTCCTTTCACAAGGAGTCAACAACCTACTTAAATAATAAACCGTCTGTTCCTTTCCCTAAGCATTGTCTTGGGCTAAAAGGCCTCCAATGAAGCCTTCAGCTGCTGAGATGTAGAGTTTCAATGGCTTGTTCTTAATAGGAGGCATAAGGACTGGAGCCGTTGCTAAGTAGCCTTTGATTTCATCAAAGGCCTTCTGATGGTTTTCCTCCCAAACGAAAGTGTTATGGTCCTTCAGTTTCAAGAGTGGAGAAAAGACTTGAACCCTTCTTGCTAGGTTTGAGATGAACCTTCTCAAGAAGTTGAATGAACCCAAGAGCTTCTGCAACTCCTTCTTGGTGGTAAGGGGCTTAGCTTCCATGATTGCCTTGGCCTTATTCTTGTCAACCTCAGTCCCTCTGTTGTGGACTAGAAATCCAAGGAACTTGCCTGCAGAAACTCTGAAAGTGCACTTCAAGGGGTTTACTTTCAAATTGAATTGTTGCATCCTCAAGAATGACCTCCTTAAGTGTTTCAAATGTTCATCATAAGACTGGGACTTAACCATAATATCGTCAATGTAGATCTCCATGAAATGGCCAATGAAATCATGAAATATGGCGTTCATTACTCGTTGGAACGAAGCCCCTTCATTCTTTAGTCCGAAGGGCATTACGACCCACTCAAAGGTTCTTAGGGCTCCAGGACACCTAAAAGCAGTCTTAGCCGTATCGGCCTCGTCAATGAAGATCTGATTGTAGCCAGAATGTCCATCCATGAAGGACAAAACCTTATGACCCGAAGCTCCATTTACCAACTGGTCTACAACTGGCATTGGATACTCGTCCTTTGGGGATGCCAAATTCAAGTTTCTGAAGTCCACACATACTCTGACCTTGCCGTTCTTCTTAAGAACTGGCACAATATTGGAGAGCCAAGTAACATACCTGGCTGTGCGTATGAACCCAGCGTTGAAAAGTCGTTTGATCACATCCTTGACCTGTAGATAGACCTCATTGGACATCCTCATTGGCAGTTGCTTGAAACGTCTGAATTCTGGTTGGATGGGCAGCTTATGCTCTACTAGGTCTCTGGACAGACCTAGAAGCTCTTCATATGTCCAAGCAAAACAGGACTTGAACTCCCTTAAGAGTTGGATGAACTTTTTCTTGACATCTTCTGGTAGAAGTTGGCTAATATATACAGGTTTGGGATTCTCTTCATCTCCCAAGTTAACTTCCTCCAAAGGATTTTGCACGTCAGCTTTTAGATCATCTAACTTGGCTAGAGCTGCTTCAAGGTCTTCCAATCGGATTTCATCCAGATCTTCAACTACGTTTTCATCCTCATTGATTACTTCAGCCGCATAGGCCGAATGATCTTCCTCTGATTCTTGAACACCCATCAGTCTTCTTTCCAGTAAGTAGGCCTCGAACTTCGATAGCGTAATGCGAAGGGCTACACTCTTCTCTTCTTCTAAAGGGTTTACTGACATTGAGAAGGGCTACACTCTTCTCTTCTTGAAAAAGTGTCTTCATTTCTTCTGTTGACTTGTTGTTATGAATAGGGGCTATTTTGTGACGGCCATACTTATCAAGGCCTGCCACCTTCATTGGACCAATCACTTCATCATATAAATTGGCCTCAGCATGATTCATAGAGGCCTGGAAAGGTCTGCGGTCAGCCCATATCACCTCTACATCATCTTGATTCTAGAAGATAAGACATTGGTGAAGGGTTAAGGGTACAGCTAAACAGGAGTGAATCCAATCTCTCCCCAATAGAACATTGAATGAAGAGTGTGAATTAACAATAAAAAAAGGTGTTGTTAAGGTCTTGGATCCTACCGTTAGGTTCATGATCAGAATACCTTGACAAGCTATCTCTTTCCCAGTGAAATCAGTCAAGGTTGAAGTGCAGGAGACTAAGTCTTGATCAGTCTTCCCAAGCTTCTTCATCATAGACCTAGGAATGAGATTAGCGGCTGACCCATTGTCCACTAGAAGACGATTGATTGGCATTCCATCAAGACAACCTGTGATGTACAAGGGTTTAACGTGTTTGTTCATCATGGGACTTGGTCTTTCAAAGATCACGCTAGCTGCCTGATCCTCGGTCTTTCCTTCGGTCTCATCATTTAGCACAATCACTGAAGGCCCATTTAGTCCTACGAAGAAGGACTCGTTTAAGCTTTCAATTGTCTGTCCCATCTCCACAACATCTCCCTCCATGGCTGTTGGAGTGTTGTCCTTGGCTTCCAAATCTGCTGGTAGGATCACAACCATGTTGCATTATATATTAGGACCATGTCTAGGTGTGAACTCCTTGGCCTGTAGATTAAGATTTGACTTGCCCCCCGAGTATGATTTTCTTCGTTTAAGGGCTGTCTTTAGGAGTAGAGTGACTTGCCTTGGTGGAGGCTGAATCTTAGCCTCCTTAAGAGTCCTTTCTAAGGGCTTGTATACTCTTTTGGCCTTAGGTTCTTCGACCATAGGCTCTTCAATTGGGGCTTCCATTTTCATATTCCCCCTGGGCTCATCTTCAATCATTGGGTCGTCCAGTAGATCTGCCTCTTCCTTGGCCCTTCTAGCTGCCTGCCTGAATCATTGACGGCGTCTCTTCTGCGATTTGGACAAAGGTGGAGGTCCAGAGGGAAACTTGGGATGCTCAACCCTGTGCCATTCATCCGGAGGAGTGACCGGAGGTCTCACAGCCCTTGGCTTATCCTTGGAAGGAGCATATATCCTCAAATTGTCTAGCTCTTCTCCAATTTCAACCAATCCTGGCTGAATACGGTTGAACACAGATTCACGTACAACCCTTCTTCCCTTAGACCTATGTGACTCATCAGCCCTTGGTTCAATCATTCTCACGATAATGCTCTTTAGTGCTGGCTTGCTAGATCTACTAGGACTGGCATGATGGCCGCACTCCGTGCATATCATAGAACAAGTTGGTCTTTCAGGCTTCTTCACCCATGTAGGTCTGGACCACCATGAATTTTGCTTTTCAAACCTTCTGACCTATTCAGTCCGGAAATCCCCCTCGTCATAATAAGGATCCCAGTACCTGCCTGGGCTGGACTTGTGAACTGCTTTGGAAGGAGTCCTAAACTTATCTTCTGCCTAGGAACAATCCTAGGCATGCCCCTCATGTTGACATAAACCATGTTTGTACTCAGTCCTGAGGGAAAAGGATTGCCATTGACCCCCATGAGCTGTTTGTCCTTCTCAGGAAATTTAAACTCCCCCCGATCAATATTGTCCTGGATATCATTTTTAAATACTATGCAATTATTTGTTGTATGACTCCAAGAGTTGTGGTACTTACATTACTCTTTGCCCTTCAGTTCTTCTTGAGTTAGAATTTTGTGGCCAAACGGTAGTTTGAGCAGCTTGTTGGCCAGGAGTTAATCAAAGATAGTTTCAGCCCTACCAACATCCAAAGTATATGCCTTAGTGGGCCAATTAAAAGTGTTCTGGATTGGCTACTTTGTGGGCTCCATCTTGACAAAGGCCTTGCAAACGTATGGCTTCTTGTTGATGATTTCAGCCACTGCCACATCTGAATCTGCCTCCGTTTCCACTGCAGCAACCTCGTAATTAAGGTCACGATAGTACGTTCCCTTAGATGCTGTCTTCCTATCCTGTTTCTCTGCCAAGAACTTTTCATAATGAGAAGCCTTGGAGGACAATTCAAAAAAGTCTTTGAATTCTGTGCCATAGAACGTCTTCTTCATTTCAAAGCCCAAGCCGTTTAATGCTATACGCACGTATTCGGCCTCTGGAAGGACTATCTTGCATTTGAATCGAGTAGTCTTGAAACGTAAGAGGTAGGACTCCACAGATTCTAGATGGGTTTAATGATAGCATGACAGGTCTGCCAACGTCACTTCTAGTTCTACCTTGTAGAACTGCTGGTGGAACATCGCCTCCAACTGTGCCCAGGTTTGCACCGAGTTAGGTGGCAAGTTGATGTACCAAGTGAAGACTGTCCCAGTAAAAGAATTGGGAAAGAGCCTCAACTTTAGAGTATCAATGGTTCAAGCCTCTCCACATTGAACTTGAACCTGGCGATGTGTTCCACTGTTGACTGCGCGCTTTCACCATTGAAGGTCTGGAATTCTGGCACTCTATAGCCCTTTGGGAAAGGTGTATTGTCCACCTCCTAGGTATGAGGCTTCCTATATATTGGCCTTCTCAAAGGTCTAAAACTAGGCCTTAACTGCTCCTGAAGTAAGTTAGGACTTGATCCCTTCCCATAACCAGCTCTGGCATAGGAGGCGGTTGCGGGCATGCCTCTTGTACTTGTTGGTTCTGGACAGTATGAGTAACTCCTCTGTCCTTTCCAAAGCCCTGGCCTCCTTGCGAAGGCCTTTTGTCCATCTGATCAGATTTGTTAGGTTTGCCCATGTCTTCAACCAAAACAAACCTTTGATCGTTATTTACTAGAGGCGTCTGGGCTCCTCCAATCACGACTGCCTTCTCTTTCTACCCCCTGAGTGCAAGGCTGCTAGATGAGGTAGCATGATAAAATGTATGAGGAGGGGAGGTATCCCCAATAAGCCAGCTTGGTCTTGACCGTTGCCATAAACACCAAACTGTGGAAAGCCCTGCCGCTGAGGAGCGAGCAGTAGCCTCTCTGTAAGCGTAGCAACCATTTTATTAACTGTTATGGTCAGAGGTTCCAAGGATTGAGAGAACGATTGTGAAATTGAGTGTGTCACGTCGCGGGATATCTCACGTCCTGCCAAAAACATATAATTTTTGACGCTGTCGGTAGCGTCGCTAAGATCTTGAGCGCTGATCTGAGGACCAGCTTCCTCGAGTAATGGCACGTCGACTGCCACTCCCTCAGGACTCTGTTGTGGATCCGAGATGGGTGGATCCGATTGTTGCGTTGCTGTTGCTTCCTTGCCATAATAAAACCCTTAGACGATTAGGGTCCCACCGGGCATGCCAAAAAGATGTTCGGCTCTGAAGTGGCTCAAGGACTAAGGGAGCATGCCAGGACTTGTCGGCGTCCAATGTAAAGGACTGAGTGCCCTTTGTCTGACTTCTTAACCGTGAGAGCGAAAGTGCTGCAAACCTAAGGGCTGGATTGCAGTGTTGGTTCGTTATTTTGCCTCTACGAGCGAGGACTTAATAATTTTCTAACCGTGTAGGAAAAGAAGTAACAACATAGAATAACTTTATTATATCGTAATAATAAAGTTAGGGATACAAGAGAGATAGGAATAACTTTGCTATGTCGTAATAACAAAATTAAGGTGTAAGAGAGATAGAAATGAGGGAGAAATGAGACAGTTGCTTCACTGGGAAGGCTTTGGTTTAAGCGTTGAGCTTGATTGGTGTGTGAACCTTTTTTTCTTCTTGAGTTCTTCTATTTATAGGCCAAGTGATCCCATGGTTTTGCATGCAAACGGTTTTCCAGCCTTCACCTTATGGCACCATGTGTTCCATGATTCCTCCATCATGCGTGAGTGGGTGGTTAATGGCAGTTGCAAAAGAAACCCACATGATTTTTCCACATCATGGGAAGTTACTGGTGGTTAATAAGAGATAGTGGGCCTTTCTTCCTTCCTCATTTCATGGGCACTTGATAGATAATGGGCATTTGACTTGGTCAAATGGCCACATGTTGAAAACTTCCACTGACTTCTCTTGATTTCAGTCAGATTCTTTCAAGGCAAGATAATGGGCCTCTTAAATAATAAAAGGCCTACTTATTTGCTCCATTGGGCTTCAAATAAACATAGCCCAAAAATAAATAACTTTGGGCCTATGGCTTGATTAGATTGAAATTAATCGGACCCAATAAATATTGTTTTAGCCCATTAATTTTAACCCAATACGTCTCTATTTTTTGCCCAATTTAATCAAAAGATAATTAAATGGCCTTCCAACGCTCGCCTAAGACTGGGTACCAAAAACGGGTGTAAACACAAGAGTAAGGGACATTGTTGTGTCATAATCAGAAAAGGATTTGATTTGAAGCAATGGGATGAGGGAGAGGAATATGGCTAGGGGATATATTAATGAGAGAGATTTGGTTAATAGACTCATCTTCAATTCAAGAATGTGGTTTGAGCCCCCTCAATTATATATGTTTGAACTATATGTACTACAATTAATTTGTTCAGGAAAAAGCAAAATTAAATCATCACCGTGAATGGCTTAACAATAACAAGTGTTTTGGAGCTGATTGGGAAGGGAGGGAGGGATTAGTCTTCTTTACTTTAATAAATTTTGCTTTAATTAATTAATTTGCTTTTCTCGTCTTTCTTCTCTATCCTCTTTTATGTGTTACCAAAAAAATTAGGGAAAATGACGGCCCATGACATATTTTGATAATTAATACCCACCAAGGACAAGCTAAGAACATTTGTTAATACTGAAAATGTCTTTGGCGGGTATTAATTATCAAAACACGTCTTTAGCCGTTATTTTCCCAAAAAATTATATCACCGTGTTGATTATCGGCAGTGTGATGACCAGTTTTTATAGTATACTTGCAAACAAACAGAAAAAAAAAGAGGCAATGCTATTTGTTTTTCAACCTTCCAATTTTCAATTAGAATGATCAGGATTCTAATATTCTAAATGAATTTTGAAGAAAAGGTAAACAATTGTTTGTCGGGTATCCCTTTGGTATGAACCGCAGATATTATAGAGCTTGTTGGGAAGAGCATTTATCAGAAAGGTTATCTTGATTAGACATTGATAAGTATCAAAACAGGGTCTTCATATTTTTAGAATAATCTTTGCGTTTGGTACCTTTTAATGTTTGATCGGGTTTTAAACTTTCTAGATGCTATCAAATTATTTGGAGCTACTGGAGGTTTATTCAATCATTAATTTCAAGCCCTAAAATTAGCCGAGGCTCACGTAAAATGGCTCGGACACCTAGTTATGAAAAGAAAAAAAATGGGAGCCATAACCATTAACCACCGCTGGCCAGATCTCTGTAAGCTTAGGTGATGCCTACTTAATTATTTTAATTAAGATACAAATAAAAAGTTCGTCAAATATAGAACATTTAATTGGCTTTCCTTTGTATTAAACTTGTTGTACGGTGGTAAATTGAATCATGGTCCTAAAAGCACCATCTAATTAAGTTTTCATTCATGGCACATCATTATGATTAAATTCTCATTCCGTGATTGTGTATATGTATGTCCAATTATACCCTTGTTATTTTATTTTTGGATATGTATGCATGGTACATCCTTGTTATAAATGTCTCGTACTTAAAGACAAAATTTATCATGAAGTTGTTAGAAACAGTCATATCCGTATTCTAAATTTACCAAAAGATATATAGACTGATGTAACTTGGTAATATATATATATATATATATATATATTCATGTGGGCACATGCCTCGAAAAATTCTATTTTATGTATAAAATCAGGTGCGTCCTTTTTGGAAAGCGCGGCGAAACGCTACAATTTAGAGTCGCCACTCGGGTTTTAGTAGTGAAATACCCAAGGAACCGAACTTGAAACATTTGCTATGGTTTTGATTTGAAAAGGGTTGTAGACTAAATCGTCGTCACCTTTGATATCTGAGATTTGGGAGCCAGGTTACGAGAGGGGAAGAGTTTTATGGCACCCCTCTCACCCAATTCGGAGATCGGTCGCTACTCGGGCATTTTGTAAAACATTTTTTGTCTTTCTCTCATTAATCATTTTTTAGTCAGTTAGGGCGGGGGAACAGTTAAAGGGGATTAAAACTGTAACAAGTTGCATTTATGTGACAAAATATGATGGATGATTTGCTTTATTGAAATAAGTAAAATAGATTGAGAACAAACACTGAGTGTTTTAGACAAACTGGAATATATCAGTCCGGAGTGTAGTGCGCAAGAGGAGACCTGCATGCACTGGACGAACCATTGCATGCAAGTATAACCTGCGCACGCCATTCACTGATTGGCGTACACCAGTAGGCCTAAACTCGCAGCCTTTGCCTTCAACCCTCTAGGCTTTGGAAAGGACCAGACCACGCAGTTTATAAAGCAGAATATATACAGTTACAGACAATAGAAATGACTTTGAGCCATAGGAATAAACATAACACCCCATAAACAGTGTGGGGAAGTAAACAAAGGTTAAGGCCTAGCTGCTATGCAAGGGCCAGCCATTAGACTTCGATCTAACTGTCGTACATCGATCATCAGATATCGTACGCTAGTTACATCATCTGTCCAATGCTTGGCTTTGCATCATCTGGGTTCTAAAATATGACCAGAAGAATCCCAGAGGCCTTCTTAAATAGAAATAACAGATGAATAACAACACAGTTCTAAGATATAGAAAGCAGTAAACTGGTTATTAGCATGCAGTAAAGTGTCAACAATGAACAGGAAACGGAAAATAAATGATTGGTGATCCTCACGCCAGTGGTGCACATACAACCATTACTGGTGTACGACTTTAAGGGTACTGGCGTGCGCCACTTATCATTTTGCACGATCCTTGAAACTTTGCCAGCTTTAGAGTCAGGTTTAGTATTGATTACCAGCCTTGACCCTGCCAGCCCCCTCAGGGGTCAAAACAGAAAGTTTACAAAAGGTGGTCTACCTTTGATTTTAAGGTTGATGGAATGTTTTAGCTTTGAACTTGAAGTTTAGAGAGTAGATAATGGATGAAAATAGTGTGGTGGTATATGAGAGGGAGTTCCTTACTTTCCCTTTCAATGGATGAAAGAAAAAGGAAGCAAGAAGGCTAAGGAAAGGAGAGAGGAGGAGACTTGAGCTCTTAATGAGAGTAACCCTTTGCATATAAATGCAAGGGGAGTATTTATAGGTAAGGAGGGCTAGTAAAAGGGTAGTAACCAAGCTGGTTTAGGGCAAGTTGGGATAGGGAGGTAAATCTCCATGCATTAAATGCATGGGACTTGCATGAAAGGGTTTGTAGGGGAGGGGGGAACATTCCTGCATGTTTACAATCATCAGGAGACTGTTCAGTGTATTGGGGTGGGTGCAAAAGTCTTGTGCACGTGGTTGAATAGTGACATTTGACTGGTTTTGACTGGCGTACGCCAGCCTTATACCTGCGTGCGCCAATAGCAACTGAGTCAACGGTCGATGACTGACACGTGGCAGTTTACAGCGCACGCCAGCACAGTACTGGCGTAAGCCAGTAGGGTTTTGCTGAGGTCATTTGGTTCTGGCTTGAAGGGCTTGAAAGGGGTTCGACAACGGTTTGAATGAGGCTTAGAATGCTCAAAACTCGAACACATAAACAACTTCAGAATGTTCTTGACCTTAATCATTATTGGGGAATCAAAAACCGTAAGTAAACTAATCTGGACATCCAAAATAGGGTGTCTACAATTCACCACAACTTGAGTTTACCAAGGATGTCTGAAAACTTCAGTAAAAAACATCACAATCTTTTTACAATTATATCCCATATCAATATGATATATTCAAAACTCGAGTTTAAGGAGTATTGATATTTCATTTTGGTTTCGTCTATTTCCTCGATTTAAAAAAAAAAAGCTTGGGTTCATATTTTTAAGTTTTGATAAAAAACAATTAATTTTTTGATCAAAAGTTACAAGAGCTATCATTCGTCTCATGAAAGGTATCAAAAATGTATTAAAAAATGAACTCAAGTTAAAGAAATTCAAATAAGACGACACTAAACACAAAATCAAACATTGTTGCTTCAAACTTTTTTTTGTCTTTGGTGAACTTTTGGTTGTAAGTTTTTACTTTTAACTCTACTTTTGTGTAGACGAATAATTAATAATAAAAACATTTGTCGGAAACCTATATAAAAAAATTTCATAAAAAGACGAAGGAAAAATACCAAAACAGTAACTTAGGAAGTGTCTTATGGACTGCTAATTTGGAAACTTCCGTCCATTGGTGCGACTTGCAAGTCTTTATTAATTAATTTTTTGCTAAGTAAGTCTTTATTAATTAATTCTTTTGCTAAGTAAGTCTTTATTAGTACAGGTTGAAGTTGACTGATTATATTACTAGTAAATCTGGTAAATGGGGCAGCCGCGCAAAGTTATATCAATTGGCATTAGCTCACTTATGTATCCTATCTCAGTACCAGGGCCCAGGGGTAGGTACTTATATTAATAATAATAATTGGTTAATTTTAAAAATAGTCCCTCTAGTTTTCGTGTAATTTCAATTGCATCCCTATAGAATTAATTGTGTCATTTTTAACCCTATAGTTTATATTTTGTCTCAATTTGGTCCCTCTAACTGACGGCGTTAGTAAAACTAACGAAACTCGTGGGTAAAATTGACATTTCGCTCTTAGAGGGACGAAATTGAGACAAAATACAAACAAGAGAGACTATTTTAGAAAATTTACGTTTTTTTTATTTTGCAAAGACAAACTCACACCTAAAATCTTTCTCTAATTGAATAATCAAAATGTATTGAGGAAATTAAAAAAATTATTTTCAAATATATTACTGATAATATTATGAAATTCGATAAACATCCCTTAGTTAAATATCTTTGCATCGATTTTTTTCCAATGGATTTATCTTAATTTTTACAATCCTGTTATACATGTTCTTTTCTTGCAATTACCAAAAAAAAAAAAAGTTGTTATGAAACACTTTGTTAATCTCTATATGAAACATTTTCCTTTCTTTCTAATAGCGAAAATAAAGAATTTTTTTTTTGGTGGTTAAGGAAAAAGTTGTGATGAAACATTTTGTTACAAAATATTTTTATTTTTTCTAATAGCGTAAAAAAGAACATAATAGGATTGTAAAAATCAAGATAAATCCATTGAAAGAAAAAACACAATGCAAAATTATTTAACTAAGGGATTCTTTTCAAATTTCATAATATTATCTGTATTATATTCTAAAATAATGTTTTTATTTCCCCAAATATATTTTGATTATTCAATCAAAGAAAAATAATTAGGTGAGAAATATATTAGGTATGAGTTTGTCTTTGCAAAATCAAAAATAAAATGTAGAATTTTTAAAACGGTCCCTCTAGTTTACATTTTGTCTCAATTTCATCCCTCTACGAGTGAAATGTCAATTTTGCCCTAGAGTTTCGTTAGTTCTAATAACACCGTCAGTGAGAGGGACCAAATTGAGACAAAATATAAACTACAAGGTTAAAAATGACACAATTAATACTAGAGGGACGAAATTGAGATTGCATGCAAACTAGAGGGACTATTTCTAAAATTTAACCCATAATAATTTTAGTTTGATTTGATTTGATAAAAAAATCGGTTGGATTTGAAAAAAAATCCGATTATTTTATATTTTCATTTCTCAATTTCTTTCCTACCAAACCTAACCGAACCGAGCCTCATATCCAAATCAATTGGGTTTGGCTACATAAATCTTTTTTATTTATTGAGCTTTGTCAAGTACCAACTGTTTACTCAAACCCATAAAGCTCGTGACAATTGGAGTAGCCTCAAGAAAAAATAAAATAATTGGAATACTTTAACTGCAATGGGCTAGAATCATTTCCATGTTCAAATGTAATGTATTAGAAAATAAAAACTTTATAATATAGTAATGTATACGTTCCGATGAAAATATATCTCTACTAAGCCGGCCCCCAAGGTCAATATTCTGATTCCGCCACTGGCAACCCCTCTAAACTTGTTTTTGTTAGTACCAAGTACCAACAGAGTTTCAATGTTACTAATCCGCAACGTTCAAAATGTAATGGTAATTTCCACAAGTCAGTCAAAAAGGGTTAAGGCGATTTTGAGAAGTCACAGCCGTCTAGCTTTTTTTGCTGGGGGAGGAGAGACCTCCCCTGGCTCCTCCTCCTCCATCCGCTCTCCTTTTTCTTCCCCTTTTCCCTATGGTTTTTTTCTTTTCGTTTTCTCCTCCCTCAAATCTGACCCTCTCTATTCGACGGGCTCCGTCGTCATCGGAGTTGTTTGTCCGCATGTAATCCATCGTCGGAGCCTTTGTGGCAACAGCAGTGAAGGCAATGAGAGTTGCGATCCGTTCGGTGATTTTTAGGAGGCTGGATTTAGAGCAAGATCTGGGGGAGTTTTTTCTCTCCTTGTGAGAGTAATAAAGTTCATTTTTGGGTGATTTGTTTACTATTTGGGCTCGAGAAGATTAGTATGCATCTATTGGTAGTTTGCTAGAAATTCATTAGTGTATTCATATCTGGTCGAGGTTCATCTGATCATCTAGGTTCTTGTTGTCTTTTTTCTTGACTAGCAATGTATCTCTTTTTGAGACTGCAATATGATATATGAATCTTCTGCTCAGCAGAAGGTGCATCAGGCGATGCATGGGTTAGGGATGAAAAACATCAATTGCCTCGTTCTTTCTCGTTATGTATTAGTTAAATGATTAGTTTGGCTTTGTCCAAGCTATATGTAATGAATTTCGTTGTGTAAGTGCCATTGGCTTTATCAATGCAGTAACTCTCACTTTTGTCAAAAAAGTCAAAAAGGGTTTGGATTTTCCACACATAACAATTTCCACAAGCCCATCGAAAACGTTTTGGTTAAAATATATCAAGAATTTCCACAAATCTAGTTACTAGTGGAACAACTATATTAGGCTCAGTTTTGATGACAGGAATGCAGAGAAAAGTAATTTGAGGAGAAATAAAAAGAAAATTACAAGAATTATATTTTTTTTTATTGACTCCTCCTCCTTTCTCACCGAAAGTGAGAAAATGATTCGTTTCTTATCACAATGTTTCTTACAGTACAAAAGAGGCTGTTACAGCCATGGCTCCACATTTGTAAAGCTTAAATTGCATGTTTAAGCAACCTACTAGCCAAAGATTCTGAACACAAACGATTCCTTGGTTGCTTTTTCTGTTAGTGTTCAGAGCATTACTCATTTATTTGTTTCTCTAAAGAAGCAGCTTGGCTTATTTGCTTCCTCTTCTTCTCCCTTTTTTTTTCCAGATATTTTCTTTCTTTTCTGTACCTTCTGACATTCTGTGTGCAGAAAAAGTTTAGTGACATCGCATTTTTTATTGCATAAACACAAGTGTTGGTGTCTCCATACATGTGTTTTTTTAAGCTCACAACACTTGTGTCTTCAGAGTAAAAAATTTGGTGTTAGTAGCATTGCTCTTGTGCGAATCTTTTATGATTTTCCCATTTGATCATCTCAATAAAAGTATTTGGAAGAGCAAAATAAACGATAAATCAAAATTACCAATAAACATCATATGATGAAAGCATTTTTGGTCCAAATCGAAAACATACAGTAAATGCACAGACAGGATTCGGAATAGTAAGCAAATATAAACGAGTGAAACCCAACAGTTTAAGAGAAGTTGAAGGCATGGCTTAGAAAACTTTGAAAGATCGGTAATGTGGTCCTAACATATAACTCAACAGTGCTACACGCACAGATTTTGGAAAACAGACAGCACGTACAGATGGATTTTGGACCCATTTTGGGTCCCGTAAAGATGATCGGAGCCGCTCATTTTATTCAAAACATCTTGTTTAAGGTCTCCGTAAAAAATCAGCTCATTTGGATATCGGTAAAGGGGTTTACGAAACACCCAACTTTGCTTCAGAAAATAGCATGTTTTTTGAAGCAAAGTTGGGTGTTCCGTAGACCCCCTTACCGATATTCAAATGAGCTGATTTTTTACGGAGACCTTAAACAAGATGTTTTGAATAAAATGAGCGGCTCCGATCATCTTTGCGGGACCCAAAATGGGTCCAAAATCCATCTGTACGTGCTGTCTGTTTTCCAAAATCTGTGTCAGTAGCATTTTTGCATATAACTCATCCAGTTTACAATGAAAGCCTTAGTTATTTGGTCACACCATTAATCAAATTGATTCTTGTTTAATATACTCATATTGCAAGGTCATGGTGGGCACTGCCAAGGGGATTCGAGTACTCTTGCTTTCTTCCAACATTGTCGAATGGAAGGTGGGTTTGGTCTCTTGGCTTATTAGAAGTGTGCTTGTCACAACCCAAACCAAAAATGCATTGGTCATGACCGGCCAATAAGATTAACTTAGTAAAGCCCGCTAAGTAAATAGATTAAGGGATTTTCTGCTCATTAATCTATAAATATAAATAAAAATACTCGAGTATAACAGAAAATGCGGAAGCATAGTAAATTAACCAGAGCTGAGTGTAAGATAGGTTAAAGTTATTATAAACATCTTGAATTAATCATATGCATAACCATGATCCTGGCCACAAGTCTGGCACAACCGTTAACAAAAGATACAAGTTTGAGTTACAAGTTCACACGATCCAACAACATAATTGAAACAAAACAACAACATTGATAGGCGCGTAAATGTTCACATTAGTGCCATTTAATTTATCTTTGTTAAGTCCATTTATATTATTACTCAGAGTTTTATGCATTTATTTTTGTGTTTTAGGTATTTGGAGGGTTTGATACGTGATAGGACTCTCAGAGCCGAGGAATAACATTTGGAGCTAAAAGCACAAATCATATTTTATGCTGAGTTGATGCCGATCCAATTGATCCAGAGACGCGACCAAACTTATATTGGATAATGAGAAGTACCCAATCAAATTCCAACATAATGGAACTTCAGAGTATATTGGTGTGGATTTGCATGTGGTGTAAGTTAAAGGTTATTGCATGTTTTCATTAATGGGCCGGCAATTATATCTTTGGGTTGGCATGTTGTGGAAGATGAGGGCCCAGTACTGGCAAGGTCGGTCTTTCTCCTCTCAAAGGTTTTACACGGCAACAGTCATATAAAAAGGACGAGGGCACGACTTTATTCCGACTGACGAAAGAACGGGGACACCAAGAGCCTCTGATCAGTTATGTATGAAATACGTAATTACTAGACTCATCTTCGTGTGTGGTTTAATTTGAGTTCTCAATTATGTATGAAACTACGTACTATATAGTATGTAACATGATGAAGATCCAATTGTTCAACCACATGATATCAATCTAATTGACTCTAGTCTAGTCGTCTCATTGGTCAAGTCTTTGTTTGCAAGTCTTCATATTGGTACATGGGTCCTGGAAATGTGGGGTTGAAGAAGAGGACACTGATTGGCATGCATTATTTAGCATGGAGCAGCTCACCTCTGTATCCCATCTCTCAATACCCATCTAAACTTAATTTTGGAGGCCCCAAAAGAGTTTTAATTTCACTAATCCGAAATGTTCATTTTATAGACAATGCGAAAACAATGTCATTGCAAAAGATTAGCTTGATTGGAGTTTGATAGAAATGCGAACGGATCGTGTTGTTTTTAATCAAATATACAGGTTATGGCTAAACTCACATTTGCCATCTAAAAAAATATCAAAACTTCGGTTTCCAATCAAGATGTCCTATAAAACTTCTTTTCTGTTTTTGACATGTGTTCTTTTTTCCCACGGCGTCAATATTTTCGGACTCCTACGAGACTCACAAAACCGAGTTTTGAAAGGGCAGGCCAGAGGTGATGTTGTTGTAACTTCGAAAGATAAGAATTTTCACAAGTCCGTCAAAAACGCTTTGGAGTTTCTCAAAATACACTCTCAGAAACCGTGTCAATCACTTTTTTTTTTTGGGGTCAAGCGAAAATTAAACAATTTCGTAAGCGGTTAGTGTAGTAATTCAGAAAGAGAATCCAGTACCCGGGTCTAGAATCATGCCTGATTGGGGCAGGGTAATTCTTTATCCTTCCCACTTTACGACACATCCGAGACATTTACTTTAATAAATTAAGCTTTGCTTTCTTTTACACTGGAGCGTGAAGGCATTTTATGAGGAGGGAGAATCCTGGACTCTGTTCCATGACAGCCAACATCTCTGTTGACGGGCCCTTCTCATAGGACCTAGGGTTCGAACCTACGGTCTCAACCGGAGACTTGCCCTTTCTTTGGAAGCCATTGTTTGTTAGATTTTGATTCTTTGAATTACAAATTTTAGATTTTGATCCGAATAGTTTGAAGTGTTCGAGAATCATATGCGCATAAATATTGATATTCCAACAGAACAATGTTTGGGAGTATAACCTGAAGTATAGATTATGATGTGCATTTTTACAATGTACTCATGGCCTTCAAATTGTCAGTAATTACCAAGGGCAGTAATTGTTTGAACTTGCTCCGGTTAAAGTAGTCTTTCCCGTTTAATGTTAAAGGAGGATTCTAAATGAGAATAGAAAACTGTATCCAGATCTATTAATTATGATATTGTGCCTTCATCTCTGAATGTTAAAAATGCATTCTAGCATAATGTATTGTGCCTCCAGATCTAATTCTGATAGTGTGTTTTAGCCATTGAGACACATTAAGCACGAAATGGAGAAGATAAAGATTATTCAAGATGCAGGGTTCTTATTCAACATATGATGAGTACGAAGACCAAGGAGAAATACACTCACAGTACGGGATCATGGTGGGCATTGCAAGGAGATTGGATTTAGGCTTGCTCCAACAGTTTTCTGGCTATCTCTATGCTTCCCTATCAAGGTAAAATTACTAAAGAGAAATTAAACCGAACGTCAAAATGAAACCTTTTGAATTCCATTCATAGAAGATATGCTAAACATTGAAAGAAGACATTAATTCAATTATATCCCTCCAAGAATCTTGTCCATTCAGCTCATGGAGCACTAGTTTGTTCCAGATTTGCAGGAACATCCGGTTTAGACTTGGGCTCTGTCCGTGTTAAAAGTTAGTAGGGGTCGAGTATCATTGGAGGGGTTTTGTCACGGAAATGCAAAAGGGGGACATTGTTAGAGTAGATGGCAATTTTCATCTGGAAGAAAACACCAGTTATATGTGCACTTCTTTCATTTGATTAAGTTACAACATTTTCAGAGGCACCAGCCTCTACAATAGTCGAAGTTAGTAAAGAAAAATTATTCTACTGGTTGGGTGTGCACGATTTTATCTATTTCATCAAAAGTACTTCTTCTCCAAAAAGTGATTTTGGTTTGAACCATGGTCTAAGAGCACACAATGGTAGAAGTAAAATTGAATCGTACTCTGAATAGTTCTAATTTACCTCTACCATATGCAAATTAATTGAACAAACCCGAATAAGCAATATACCATACTTGCCTTTTTGGCCCAAATTAAAAAGCTGGTACAGTAAATGCGCAGATTGGATTCAAAAAAGTAACCCAATAGGTTAAGAGAAGTCGAAGACATATACTTAGAAACTTAAGAAATATTGGCTATGTGGTCCTAAAATATAATTGGTCGAGTTTAAGATGAAAGCATCATTGGTCACACCAGAAATCAAATTGATTCTTGTTTAAAAAATTGTTCTCCATTTGCTTCGAGGTACTCGGGCGAGTCACAAATCTCTGGGTTTTCCAATTTCACAGAAAGAGGAGAGGTTTGGTTTACGGGTTTCCGATTTCAATTGTTTGTTCGTGATGGTGTGAATCCATTTTGTTTCCGATTTGTAGAATGAGTTTTGGGATTTTTTTTTTTTTTAATTTAAAGGAAGTGTTTCTGGGCTTCCCCGGTTGGCCGAGAATGGTTTTGTAGCGGTTTCAGGCCAGTTGGCCAAGAATGGGTTTTGGAGCTGTGTTACTGTTTATATGTGGATACATACCTATATATAGGTAGTTTTTATGATTTTGTTGAGTGAGATGCCTAGACTGTTGGGTGCTAAAATTACACTTATTCTAGCCAAACTGGCTAAAAATTTGCTTAGACCGGTGGAGATGTTCTAAGGAGCACTAACTTATTACCATTTCCAAGGAATCCTCCGTCGCCAACTAAACACAACTTTTATTAAAATGACAAAAGGTCGATGCTAGAAAGGAAAGATTCTCGCTGACATTTTTCGGTAAAAAGAGATAGCCTTGAATTGCTATTTACGCCCCAAGAATTTGAAAATTAAAAAATGGTCACTTTGTCAACTACAATCATGTACTGAATGAATAACCACTTAGTAGCTGAAGCACTTGCTGGCTAGGGAAGGACTTGTTCTGGCATCTATACTGGGAGTTTCGAGAGTTCAGTTCGAGGGTACGTGATTCTTTGAACCTTATTCGAATGATCAGAGGAGAATTGGCCGTCCATAGAGACGATCGATGGAAGTTATCGTGGGACCCTGTTCTAGCATCTACACTGGAAGTTATCGGGGAGGACATTAGGAGATTGGCATGTGACTTTCGGGTGTGTGAGTTTAGTTTTGTTAAGCGTAGTGATAATGGGGTGGCTCATTGTCTTGCTAGTAGGGGTTATAGTTGTGTAGACCGTCTTCACTAGGGAGGCTTATCCATCGGATTGGCTATCTACTCATTTGTCTAAGGATGGATATGCCCTTTGAATTGTTCTTGTTCTTTCAGTTGGTTATCCTGTTGGCAAAGAAAAGAAAAAAAGAATAACCACCTTTATATGACGTTACTTTAAGCTCAATTAATATAGGGTAGTGATAATGCCAAAAACTTTTTTTATTGGTGCCAAAATTTTTGTACATAAAAGTCTTGTACATTCCATATGGTATAAGTCTTTTGTGCACTAGAATTTTGACATCAACAAAAATAATTTTGACATTATCAGTTCCCTTAATATAACCATAATGGTGGCCCTTCACATGTCATCTTGTCAATTCTCGCAATATACGTACTCTAGTTCCATTTTTATCTCAATTGATTGTGTTGTTGTTGCATTCCCAGATTAGATAGTGGTCACAATTGTATAAATTCTTTTTTTTTTTTTTTTTTTTGTCAAAACGATAACTGGTGATACTATTACTTCAAAATCAATACATCAAGAGGAAATTTCATCCCTAGACATGGGATCAAGAAGCCAAACGGGAGGGGACTCAGTCCAACGACTATACCCCGACCCAATTAAACCCTTACTAGCCAACAAATGCGCAACTGAATTAGAGGATCTATGGCTATAAGAGAAAATACAAGAAGCAAAACTTCTACTCAAAACCTTGATATCGTCAATAATAATCTTCACTTCTTGGTTCACCACTGTCAGACCGTTAGTCATATTGATAACTGCTTGTGAGTCACCTTCTATAAACACATTCCTCAATCCCAGATTTTGGTTTAGTTGGACCCCATTCGAATGGCTAATGCCTCTGCAACCATGGGGCTTGAACACCAATCCAGTCCTCCATTTGCAGCAGCTCTAAAAACACTCATCTCAGTCCTTATTATTACCATGCTCCATTCACATTAATTTTGAGAAATCCTCCACACGGCTTCCGCCATCCACCCCTAGCCTCTCCGACTCGCACACCCTTAGCAGCAACAGTGGAGCTAGTTGCACATTGAAATTCACACAGGCAACTCACAGCTCTAATAACCACCACTCTAGGAAGGACAACTTTACCATTGAATAGCGCTCCATTCCAACCTTTCCAAATAAACCACATAATCATAGTAGCCAATGCAAAGCATTCATCTCTATTAAGTCTCATCCGCCACCGAGTTTCCAAATCATCCCAAAACGCAATAAAAGAACTGAATTGGTTATTCCCATAATCCAAGAGTAGAGGAGATCAAGACCAAACCTGTTGTGCAAACGGACATGAAACAAATAAATGGATAATCGTCTCTCCCTCCATCCCACACACAGGGCAACTTGCCTCCATCGTGACCTTCTTCTTCATTAGTTCCCACCTAGTGGATAAAATCTCATGGAAACACTTCCACAAGAAAAATAGAATTTTTCTAGGGATTTTTAGCTTCCACATATGACGCCAACGCCTCTCATCGTCATCCTCATAACTGGTGCTTCCACCCCCATTGTGCCTCAACCCTTGAGTGCGAAGATCCTTAGCCACTATATACCCAGATCTAGCAAGGTCATTTTTCCTATGGACCTGAGTTCCAGTTTCATTTTATGTTCAAGGGGATTTTACTCCGATTTGTTTGAATTGGTTCATCCAAAAGGAGCTTTGAGGCACTCGCGAATTCTTCTTTCTTTGAATTTTGAATAATTGTAAATATTTAGGGAGGTTACAAATGAATTAAGCAGCTTAAGGTTTGACTCATTAGGGTTTGGCTCGATTCGGCTATTTTAGTAATCAAGTAGAGGTTGAGTTCGAATTTTGGGCTCGTTTAGGGAATAAGTCTAACTTAACACTCCAAAGTTTTGCTCGAAAAGATAGGCTTGACTCATATATTGAGGCACAAAACTAACTTAGAGTGCATTTGGACTAAATTAATTTTTATAAAGACAATCGATATTATTTAACTTTTAATAACCTTTTCTTTAACTTTTTGTCATAATTTTTACATTACTATCATTTATTCCTATGACGGGAAGCAGAAAAATATAAAAGCATAACACCAACATTGAAAAACTTGATATAAGACAGTCCTAAAAGATTGTATTTTTCATATTTAATAAAAAAATCAAATTTGATCTATCTTTTCATAATATTTTGATTCTTCTCGTTGAGATGAACAATTATTTCATAAAAATTATCCAAAGCTAATAACAATTACGACGACGACGACGACGACGACGACGACGACAACAACATAATAATAATAATAATAATAAAATTAAAAAGACCAAATGGGGCCTTATAGTGGGAACTGAAGTGGAAGAAATAATTTGATACAAAAAGCGTGAGAGAATGGTACATTTGGACCCATATCGACGGGAGACCAATCTTTCTGTCTCTAGTCTCCCGTAGTTTTACTTTAAAATTATACGCATTCCCTGTTGAGGAAGTTAATTTTGACCAACCAAATATACATGAGGGGCAAAATACGTTCCCACAATTATTGTGAACACCTCAACGTGATATTTAGCGTTACTAGGGGCAAGGCACGTGCTTCGCATGAAAATATCGTGCCCGTAAGTTGAATTTTGGTATTGTTTTTTTGTATGAATTTAAATTTAAAGTTTAAGTTCTTTTTTATTTTGGGTTTGTGTGTTCAAATTTTGGAGGTTGTAAGTGAGTATGCTTTGTGGGGGGTCATGATCTTATTATTTGAGATTTATAATTTCAATTGTGGTGGATTTTCTGAACGCATGGAGTATCAAAATTGGGGTCTCAACTGTGGTGGATTTGGTGATCCAGAGCTGATTGGGTGTTTGGGCTTAGGATTGGGTTTGGCCCGTTGGGGCCTTGCCTTTGATTTGGACTGAATTGTATTTGTGGGCTTTTTGGCCTATGTGTTGTTTTGAGCTTTACTGTTTAAATATGGGACTTTTGTGGCCCATAGAGTGTTTTGGGCTTTGTCCCAATAGGTGTTTCATCCACTTTTTTGTTGGATTCTCCTTTCCCCTCCCCCAACTCGATCATTAAGTATTAATCATGTTTTAATTTACATCTAAGTCTAGTTACCTCTGCAACGGGCCGTCCTTGTTGGTTCTTTTAAAATTGGGTTGGAGTGCGTGGGAAGTCCACCAAAAAAGGGAGACCGGCCCGTAATTTTTAGCTCGAGGATGTACCTTTTATCAAGTTTCTTAATAAAACTTTATTGCCTATAAAAAAAAATTTGTGGTGGATTTTGTGAACGTATGCTAGTGGCATAGCATTGTGCTAGCACGATCGGTCATGCCCGTTGATTTGGAAATGAGAATTATATTGCGTATATTGTCTTGTGTAGTGGCCTAAACAATTTATGCAATCTAAAGAAATATTGTGTGGGGGTTGAGACCTACAATTTACATTGACGAGAAGGTTTGGTGCGCATGAAGCATGAAATATTATAGACTTAAACATTGAAGCAGCTTGGTGTTAGTTTTGTGCACATGGAGCACGACATATTACAAACATAAACATTCAAGGAGTTTGATGCTATAACACTTGGAACGTCCAGGATAAGGAATTAGTAAGTTATATTCGGGTTAGGGCTCCCTCTCCTGCAAAAAGTTGTTGCCACCAGTCTTAACCACACAGTTCCGTTCAAAAAAAGTAAAAAAAGAAAAAGTCTTAACCACAATGATTGAACTTGTGATTTTTTTGTCTTAAAAATTGCGATTGCTTAAAAGCCTCCGCATTTCCAGAAATTGTAGTTACACTGTAAGTGCACAAAAACGTAGGATGCTTTTAACAACACAAGATTGTAACGGTTACTCGTGCCTCTTAACCGGAATCCTGGTTTGTCGTCAGAACCCTAATCTACAAAACAAACAAGGGGTGAGCGTACGCCTCTCCTGGCAAAGGCCCTCCGATGCCTAAATTCATATCACGTACTAGCAAAAAAACCTAATTATCAGTAGGAAATAATCGAACTGCTGTGATTTGCGTACCTTTTACCTTTAGGTTAACCTTATTTATATAGACATATGTTTGCTTGCTGCCAAAACATCCTTATTGCCCTATGTTTCCTATCACGTATAGGAAACCTAGGATCTTCTGGATTCTCATTCTCTTATCTATTTATTGTCAACCTTTTAGGACTCTTTTCCATGGCTGCCGAACATCTCATTCCCGTTGGGTATCTTTCCTTGATCCCATTTTCTCGAGATCTTATTCCTTTACGGAATACTACTGTTCCAGAACCTTCTAGAGTGTTCCTCGCACCTGAAGCTGCTTTCCCACGAGGTCTTTATCTGGTTGGCCTTCTTATAGCCGAACAGACTATTTGGACCAATAACTTCTCATGTTCATTGGTCATTTGCCCCGTACAAATTGCCTGGACCAATGCCTTCACATGTCACTGGTCCACATTGCCGACCACCACACTGCACGGCGACTTATCCTGTCTCACTCACACCATGGTCCCACGTACCACGTGTTTGGGCTCTATTTGTACCTATTCGGAAATACCTCCCTACA
The DNA here is from genome assembly GCA_019656835.1 of Rhododendron ovatum. NCBI lineage: Eukaryota > Viridiplantae > Streptophyta > Magnoliopsida > Ericales > Ericaceae > Rhododendron > Rhododendron ovatum. The sequence continues at coordinate 15,087,776 of CM033796.1, forward strand.
GTTACCTAAATAGAACCAAGAACGGACATGGCCAAATAGCATGGTGAGAGACATGGCCAAAATGGCCACCAATGAAGTTGTCCAAACCGCACATAATTCCGTAGGAGAAACAGGAAAAACAAAAACAGTTCAAACGATGAAGAATTCAAACTAATAGAAGAAAGAACAGTTCCAAGAAATCCTTGGTTATAACAACTACATCCAATTTGGCGGAATGCAGCAATGTGAACTTCGGTTCAATTTGTAAGGCTGTTAGGGCCATATTGGATGGAAAATTCACTACAAGAAAAATCACAATAGCTGACAAGACAAAAAAAAAAAAAAAATTGTCCCCAAAAGTTATTATTGGTGACAAAAACATGTTATAGATGACGAAAAAATGACTTTCGGAGACAACCTATAGGTGAGGTGACGAAAAGTCTTTCGTCACCAATAAGTTATTGAGGAAAGTCCCTTTTGGTGAGTAAAAATTAAATTTCATCACCATTTTTTTTCGTCAGTTATTGTAATTTTTCTTGCAGTGATTACAAGACGAATAATAGTCAATGGTTCCATATATAATCAGTTGGTAATGACAAAGACCTCCACAATTTTATCTTCCAATAACAAAATCTCAAAAACCTAATGACGAATATGTTTTCAAAAAACTTCCGTCTGACCAAAAATAGAATATGTTTTCAAACACATTAAAGCAAGAACTAAAAGAACACAATTGCAAGCCTTCAAGTGAAACACAAGTACCAACCAACTCTAGTAATCCACCATTCAGTAAGCTAGTTAACGGTACAGCATAATCTTATACTCCTATTAGATATTCTAACAGTAATTAATAAACAAACAACTGGCTTGATTGGTAATTACTTATGGCCAGTGTCGCGCAAGAGCTCGATGGAGTCATCCAGAGAATGCTCAAGCTTTTTCTATTCTCCAGCTTTTCTAGCACAAAATGGCATGCACGTATCCTGTGTCTCATAATCTGGTAATCCGCCCAAATTTCTAACCGTCAAATGTATACACTTCTGGACTCTCCTATGAAGCGTTTACATTTTTGCTTTCTCGATCATATCCTTAAGATAAGAACCCCTGTCTCGAGGCTCTCTCACTTGCTTCAACAATTAATACAGCCATTTCTCATATCCTCTCACTTGCCATTGCAGTAATCTGCATCCAGTTGTTCAAATGCTCGCTCTCCTCCAAAATTCTTATTTTACCAAAGCAATTAATTTATGTCACAAAGAATCAAATCCGTGTCAATCTATCAGGGAAAAAGCCAGTAACCACCAAAACTCAAAAGCCAAGACTCTCACTTTTAAAGAAAGTGACATTAATAATACATGTTAGGTATCGTGAGTGTCACATCCCAAAAAAGAGAAGTGACCGGCCGTGAATCATGAGACTAATCCTGTAGGGGGATGAAAACAATTGGTGCTTCAGATCAACTGGATTGCAACGGCTTATTCGTGCCTCTTCACCGGAACCCTAACTCGACGTCTGAACCCTAATCTGCAAAATAGACAGGGGGTGAGTGCACCTTTGCCTCTCGTGGCAAAGGTCCTCCGATGCCTTTGTTAGTATCACGTACTAGAAATTGAACCCTAATTCTCAGTAGGAAAGTAATAATAATGCAGTATATTGCGTATCTTTTTCCTCTAGGTTTACCTCATATTTATAGATTTTCGTATGCTTACTGGCCAAGCATCTCTGTTGCCCTAGGATTCCTAACTCGTATAGGAAAACCATGATATCAAGGATTCTCGTTTCCTTTATCAGTTCATTAGAAAAGAGTCCTTTTAGGATTCTTTTCCATTACTGGCCAAACATCCCATTCTCATTGGGTATCTTTCTCAGATCCTATATTCTCGGGATCTTATTCCTTAACGGAATACCAACATTCTGGATTCTTCCAGAACGTTTTCCATGCTCCAATAATTGATTTGGGGTTCTTTCCTTGTTCGGCCATCTCGTTGCCGAACAGACTGCCTGGACCAATGACTTCACATGTAACTTGGTCCAAACATAATGAGAATGTCTCTATCTGCCGAACAGTTTAGTTTTACACCACTGACTTCTCATGTCATTAGCCTTTTAATCAACCGAACAGACTGCATGGATCAATGACCTCCCATATCATTGATCCGTATCCCTGTTCACCATACTGCCCGGCGATAAGTCCCGTCGTGTTCACCACGTGCTCCCAAACATCACGTGTTCGGCAACTAAATGTATCTGCTCGGGAATACCTCCCTACAATTGCTCCCCAGCTTCATCTATTTACCACTGTTCGGGGGCAATATATGACGCTTAGAAACAAAATTTTATTTAGACCAGACTCTTCTGATCCCGTGCAGTTATAAATTCAATATTTCATTGATGCTTTTTTGCGCCTTTGTCATTATACCATCTCGAGGTAATGACTCCACGTGGCGCATGTCATACGCTTTTCATTAAATGTGAACTGACGCTTTGTCCAAACGACGTCAATACGTCGTTAGTTGAAACCCTTTACCCCGTTACTTTCCAAGTAACGGTGTGAGACGAGACGTTTCGTCTCCGTCTCTGGTACCTAAACCCCTAAAAGGGTTTTCTTTTATTCTTCCATCCATTACTTCAAATCCTTCGTCTCTCTCTCTAAAACCAGATGAAAATCATCTATTTCTGATCCGCCATTGCTGTCATCTGCATTTCGATTTGCACTTTTAGGTAACAACTGTAATAGTCTCACAAGACTTCTGATTCTCACCCTTCCTTGCATCTTGCTCTGAGATTTCGTCTTTTAGGGTTTTGATTGCACCTCGTTTTCCAATTTGTCTCGCTCATTTCTTTCGTTTCCATAGCGGATAATGCTGAAAACCTTCCAAAGCCTAGTAAATTTAGAGAACTTTGTGAAACCCCAACTGCTATGGCAGCGTTTAGAACCAAGTACAACGTTCCAAAGAGCGTGGGGCTTGAACTCGCCCCTTTAGATGCAGACAGGGATGGCGGTTCATGGGATAGGATGTGCATCCCGATTGTAGCCATCGTCGAAGGTGGAGTCCGCTTTCCCTTACACCCATTACTCCGTCAAATCTTAAACTGGTATCGAATTACGCCAATGTAGGTTTCGACCAATTTCTTTAGGTTAGTGATGGGAGTAGTAGCCCTGAATAGGATCTTGGGGACCCAACTGGGAATTTGGGACATCCAATGATGGTATAGCATTGTGCTAAACCCCGAATACAACACATATTATTTTAAAGTTAGGAAAGCACACAAGCGTCTCGTGCTCAATTTGCCAGACTCTGCTCGTGACCACAAGGTTGATTTCCTCTATGTAACGGGAGCGTTCGAGCCAATAGGAGAGGACGGCCAAGTGGTGGGCCTTCACTGCCCCCACATATGGGGATACCCACGTATGCTTATCATATTTTTGATCTTTGCAATTTTGTTTACTGCTTTCTCGTAGCTTTTCTATGTATCTAATTTTGCTATTTCAATCTCAGTCTTACAACTGAAAACGCTAACAGGTGCCCTAGGCGTGTACCAAGCTATGTCCGAACAGAGGACATTAATAAGGTTTTAAAGTACACAGGTGTACCAGGCACCTCTACGGGTGGTCGGGGTCGTAATGCGGACGTGCTGCTAGGATACGAACCTTCATACAGAGGGGTGATGGATAGAAGGCTTGCCCATCCTAGCACAAGTGCTGCGTCTACCTCCACATCAACTGCTCCTCAACCACGTATTTCAAGACTTCAAGCTGGTGTTACCGTCGCTGGTCAACCTGGTGAAGTTCCCATTTCAGAAGGTGCACCTCTTTCACGTTTAAGACTTAGAAGATCTACGCGTGGACCAATCTCTGAACAACAACAATCCGAACAACCGATTTTAAATCGAGATACTAGTCAATCATCTTCGTCCGGCTACTCTCCATCACCTTGTGGTCCAGGTACAATGACTCGTCAACCCCTTAACTTGAGCTCTTTACTTACTGTATCCACACGAGGTCGAGGTCGGGGGAGGTCAACCGGACACGCTCCCCCACCTCCTCGCCGAACAAGGGGGTCTTGACTCAAACCTCCACCTCTCCTCGGGAACATGCCAGTTCCCAGGAGGCTACTGATGCCAATCGGAACAAACGTCCTAGGACTGAGGACCAGAGTACTTCAGCCAGACATGCTGATATAACTGGCAACCAACCCCCATCTCTAAACTCCCAAATGCTTCCTCAAATATGGGCCCCTCAACTCATAAGGGGAGATCGACCTGTCCATATCGGGGACAGTGCAAGTTCCTCCGAGACTGCATTAGCACTTGCACAGGGCTTGCTGTTACCTGTAGATGTCCAAAAGGAGGCTGCATCTTCTCCAAATAGATTAGTATCCACGGGGCTCGTTAGTGGAATCAAGGTAATAATTCTTTCTTCACAATTGTTTTTCTCATAATTGTGAAGCGGGTAAGCTACTTGATGTCTAATAACTTGCTAGCTTTTGCCAGTTTATTCAAAAGATGATGATGCTCAGCCAAAAGCTTCAAGAGATTGAATCAGAACGCAACAGGCTCTTGAGAGACAACACCAGACAATTACAGACAATGTCTAGGCTTGAGAGAGAGAGAGAGATAAAGCGAAAGCTGAATTTGAAGGGGCAAAAAGCAAACTTGAGACCGCCGAGGGAAATCTCAGCCAGGCTTTATCTGAGATTGATGGTACAAAGAAGATAGCTTTTGAAGAAGGATATCAAAAAGGTTTCGACACAGCAACAGCAAGTTACGTGGAACAGATGCCAGGAATTCAGGATCAAAATTGGGCATCTAGCTGGGAGGCATGTCTCACAAAACTAGGGGTTGCTGAGGACTCACCCCTCTGGGTTGACAACGATCTTCCGAGCATCCGTACCCAGAGTATTCAAGATCAAGTGGAACAAGCAGAGCATCCTGAAGATGACTTTGACCAACAGATTGAAGAATTCGCAACTGCTGAAGGAGAAACCCCAACACATACTCGTGATGCCACAACGGAACGTTCACCTGTCTAGGACCCTGCTAATGAACCCATAATCTTGGAAAAGAATCCAATTGAAGATGGTGCAGATACGGAGATCAACAGTGATGTTCCAGAGGTCCAGAATGTGGACTGATGTAAACATATGAACTATTTCTTTTTTGGTTTGCTGGTCCTGTGTGACCGTAAGCACATTTTGGCCCTGTGAGGCTCCAGAACTGTTAATACTTTGTTTAAAACAGGTATTCGGCCCCCTGTGGCATTTGCTCGGCTTCCCTTTGTTTGTTGCATCTGTTTGGATGCAAATCAATCTCAGGATTTCATACTTTCTAAGTTTCTCGTACTTAAAATCATTTGCTTCTCAGTTTCTCTTACTGTTTACAAGTTTATTTCATACTTGTATTTGTGAACATAATTATACAAGTGTTTCATACTTGTATAAGTGTGTTCACCAGACTGTTTCACGTACTTTGTTGTTACAGATGTTAGGTGTCACGTACTCAACTTATTTAAGTTTCATGTACTTAAAATAAAGTGTGGCTAACATATACTCGTTTATACTTCAAGCTAATGTAGTTTTTTAAATATCACGTACTTAAATACCATACAAGTGTCTCGTACTTTAAATTCCATACAAGTATTTCGTACTTGTATTCGTTTAAGTTTCACGTATTTAAAAATGTTTTAACAGACGTTGATAGTCATACAAGTATACTTTAAGTTTCATGTACTTAAGGAAAAATATACAAGTGTTTTCATACTTGCTAAGTATCACGTACTTTTAAATTCCATACAAGTGTTTCATACTTGTATTAAGTTTCACGTACTTAAAATGTATACCCTGCTCCCCAATACGAATGAGGGGAACTAATCTCGTAGTTCGTATTTAAAACAAATACCAAGACACAGTTATATAAGAAGTGATTTTATTCATAATCTGTAAAACTCAAGAGGGCGTATTCGTACCCTTGCAACTAAATAATCAAACTAGAACAGGAATTATATTCGTAATTCCCACAATCACGTAGTGCAAATCTAAAACAATTTTAATACTTCTAAACAAAGAACTTTCGTAAATTATGAACATTCCAAGGCCTTGGAATTGGATCACCATCCAGATCTGCCAATCTATAGGCTCCTATGCCTACAATCTCAGTTACTCTATACGGGCCTTCCCAGTTGGCCCCCAGCTTGCCTTCGTTGCCACCTTGGTGTTGCCGAGCACTTTTCGTAGCACGGTCCCCAACACCAAATTCTCTAGGATGAACATGTTTGTTGTAGCTTTTCATCAGCTGTTCTTGGTAAGAAGCAAGATGTACCAAGGCCTTTTCTCTCTTCCTCGGCAGATCAAGCTCGATTTCAAGGGCCCTGTCATTGCCTCCACTTTCAACCAAAGCGTCCTGTTGGTCGGCAGACCCACTTCCAGAGGTATGACAGCCTCTGTTCCAAATGCCAATGAATAGGGGGTCTCTCCCGTAGACCTCCTAGGCGTTGTTCGGTGAGCCCAAACTAATGGCAACTCATCAGGCCATTCCCTTGGCTTTGTCCAGCCTTTCTTGATCCCATCAAGGATAGTTTTGTTGAAGCCTCTGCTTGCCCATTACTCTGAGGGTAGGCTGGGTGGAATAATAGTTTCGTATTCCATACTGGGCACAAAAAGCCTTGAATTTCTTCTGAAATTGGGATCCATTGTCTGTAATCAATGAATAAGGGACCCCAAAGCGAGTGATGATGCTTTTCCACACGAACCTTTCTATCATAGGTTCAGTGATTTTGGCAAGTGGTTCTGCCTCAATCCACTTTGTAAAATAATCAGTTGCTACAAGCAGGAATTTTCGATTCCCAGTTGCTTTGTGCAATGGACCCACGATATCCATTCCCCATTGGGCAAAAGGCCAGGGACTTGTCAAAGGCACCAGATCCTCGGCAGGTGTTCGAATCATTGGTGAGAATTTTTGACACTTCTCACAAATCTTTACATAACCTTTGCATCTTCTTGCATGTGTGGCCACCAGTAGCCTTGAGTAATTGCTCGGTGGGCAATGGATCTCCCTCCAGCATGGCTCCCACATGTTCCCTCGTGGATCTCATGAAGGAACTTCTGTACCATCTCAGGATGTACGCATAGCAAATAGGACCTGTAAAGGATTTCCTGTACAACTTACCCTCTGGGGACAGCCAAAACCTAGCAGATTTGACTCTTATCTTGTGCCTCCTTTTTGTCAGAAGGGAGTATCTCGTCTCGTAAGAACTCCATATTGGGTCCATCCAACTTGGTCCTTGGTTCACGTCCAAGACCAAGTCTACACTCCTCCCAATGCTCGGCTCATTTAGGTATTCTACTGCCACCCTTCTTTTGAATCTGTTGGTACTGCTGCAGCCAACCAAGCTAAAGAATCTGCATGAGCATTCTGTCCAGAACTTATTTGCTCAATATATACCCTCTCGAAGGTATCAAGCAAGTCTTGGCTGCCTGCACGTAGGCCACCATCTTTTCATTCCGAGTTTCGTACTCGCCGGACAGCTGATTCACAACAAGCTGGGAATCACAATACACCCTGACCCGTTCTGCTTTAAGGGTCTTTGCACTTCTCAATCCTGCCAAGAGTGCTCATATTCAGCCACATTATTCGATGCACTGAATCCAAGCCGAACAGATAGTTCAATCAGAACTCCTTGAGGAGGAAAAAGGACAACTCCAATTCCAGAACCAGTATTACATGCTGATCCATCAACGAATAGCTTCCATTCTTTGGGATCCTGTTCGGCTACGGGTTGATCCTTCATGGATGATGTCTTAGCCCCTGTTCCTTTCTCGTAGGAGGCAGGGAGCAACAGTGGGGGAAAACTCTGCCAAAAATCAGCCAACACTTGGCCTTTAATTGCTGTGCGTGGCTGATATTCGAGATCGTACTGGCTTAACTCCACGGACCATGTCGAGATCCTTCCCGAGAAATCTGCCTTTCGAAGCAGTGATTTTAATGGATACTCAGTATAAACCACAACCTTATGGCTTTGGAAGTAGTGTGGCAATTTCCTGTGGCTGTCCTAAGTGCCAGGACAAGTTTTTCTAAAGGCAGATATCTCGTCTCTGCATCCAACAATGTCTTGCTAACATAATAAATAGGGATTTGTCGATCCCCAAATCCCTTAACAGACTGCACTTACTGCATGCTCGGAAACAGCTAAGTACAGAATTAAAGACTCACCTGGCTGTGGAGTTGACAAAAGTGGGGGTTCGGCCAGGTACTTCTTCAGGTCCTGGAAAGCTTGCTCACATTCTGCTCCCCATTCAAATCCCTCCCTCTTTTTTAGTACTGAAAAAGGGTCTGCACTTCACTTGACCTGCTGATGAATCTGTTAAGTGCTGCTGCCATTCCAGTCAGCCTCTGGACTTCCTTGGTAGTTTTGGGACTCTGTAGTCTCTGCAAGGCATCATCTTCGGGATTTGCCTCTATCCCTCATGGTTACCAAATGGCCCAGGAACTTTCCTGAACCAACTCCAAACGCACACTTCGAGGCGTTGAGTTTTAACTTGTATTTCCTCAAGATTTCGAAACTTCTTTTAAATCAGTAATATGCCCTCCTTTTCTCGACTCTTTACCACCATATCATCTATGTAAACTTCCAAAGTTTTTCCAATGAGCTTTTGAACATAATGGTTGCAAGTCTTTGGTATGTGGCCCCAGCATTCTTCAGCCCAAACGGCATGACACTGTAGCAGTATAATCCTCGAGGTGTGATGAAGAAGTCTTCTCTTGATCAGGTTCAAACATAGCAATCTGATGATATCCTCGATATGCATCGAGAAAACTCATTCGCTCGTAGCCAGAGGTTGCATCAACCAATTGGTCAATCCTGGGCAAAGGAAAACTATCCTTAGGGCACGCTTTGTTTAGGTCTGTGAAGTCCACACAGACACGCCACTTCCCATTCTTCTTCTTTACCACAACAGTGTTGGATAACCATTCGGGTAATAGACTTCACGTATTGCTTTGGCTTCCAACAAACGATCGACCTCCTCAATCACTGCATCTACATGCTGCACGGCTGCCCTTCGTTTTTCTGAATGATCGGCTTGTGCTGAGGGTCAATGTTTAAATGGTGACAGATCACATCTGCATCCACCCCGGCATTTCCTCTGGCACCCATGCAAAAACATCAATATATCTTTAGAACTTTATCGATTCGCCTTTTCATCTGCTGGTAGTGATTCCCCAATTAAAAAATATCTTTCAGGATCAGTCTCGTTGATCTGAATCTTCTCCAGGCCTTCAACCACTTTTTCAGCCGGCTTCTTCCAACATCCTCGATGGTTGGTTGATCTGGTACTTCTAGTATGAACATGGTGGACCTTTGGGGCTGTTTTGATGATGGAAATCAAACATTGCTGTGCCACCTTCTGGTTGCCTTTAAGGACTTCAATCCCATTTGATCCTGGGAATTTCACCATCTGATGATAAGTCGAGGAGACTGCTCTCATCTTGTGCAACCATGTCCTCCCTATAATTGCGTTATAGGAAGAAGGGACATCGACCACTAAAAAGTCTGTTCTCAACACCACTGATCCGCCCGAACAGGTAACGTTACCTTTCCAAGGGGCCAGACTGCTCCTGCACCGAACCCAATAAGAGGTTGTAGACTGTTCTAAGTCTGATTGGGCCAGCCCCATCTTTTTGAATGCATCATAGTACAATACCTCTGTACAACTCCCCGAGTCCACTAGAATTCTTTCGATGTCGTATTCCCCAACTCGTAGGGTTACGACCAATGCATCATTGTGGGGTATTTGGACCTCCCCCAAATCATCATCACTGAATGCCATGCTCTCTTGCATACATCAGTCTCTCGCCCTCTTTGTTTCCCAATCGCATCACGTGCTGATCATGCTTAACTTGCCTTTGTAACCCTAACCTCACTTCTCGTGTAAGGTGTGGCCAATCCATGTATCATATGGATACGCCTTTAGGGTTTTGTTCGTAACCCAGCTCCATAGCCTTCCCTTTCTCTTTAGGGTCCTCCTGGATAAATTCCTTGAGATAGCCCCGAGAGACCAAATCATCAAGGTGCCTCTTGTATCTCACAGTCCTCAGTCATATGGCCCCAATCTTTATGATAACTGCAGTGCTGATTCGTAGCACGTTTTGCATCTTTGTCTCCTCCTAGACTTGGGGCCATTTAAATATGGCTGATTCTTTATTCGATAAAGAATCCTGTAAATTGGCTCCTTCCAAACTGTAGTGATAGAAAAGAAGGATTTAGGGTCTGGAGCTTGCTTGTCCTTGTATGACTCTTTCTTAGCCTGCCCGTACTCCTTTCTCTCTATAAGTCTTGGGTTCTGGCTTATCCACTTTTTAGCAGGTGCCTTTGGCTGTTCGGCAACCATTCTGCCATCCTCACGGAGTATGTCATCCTCCATTCTGGCGTGTTGTCTATCCGTTCCATCAATTTAGCCAGGGTGGCTACCGGATGTTTATTCAATGAACGGCGCAGCTCTCCCCGAACAGGTAAACCAGTTTTGAAGGTAGCAATTGCATACTCTTCACTACAACTTTCAATCTCGTTGAAAGTCTCCCAGTACTTCTTCGCATAGTCCCTGATCTGTTCGTTTTCCTCCTGTTTCATGGTGGAAAAACTTTCAAAGGTCTTTGGGGCCTTCCTGCTTGTCAAGAACCGAGCAATGAATTCCTCGGCCAACTGCCTCCATCCTGGTATGGATCGTGGGGCCAGTTTATGAAACCAGGATAAAGCCACCTTGCCAAGATTGGAGGGAAACATCTTGCACAAGATGGAATCATCCCCTTCATGTATAAACATGGCCTGTTGATAATGCTGTATGTGAGCCACAGGATCCGTATTTGTCTCGTAAAGTACGAACGCACCGTACTTCACTCTGCTCGGCAATCTCGCTTCTTGTAGCCTCTTTGTAAAGGGGGAGGCTGCAATATTACTCAGGGCCTTGCGTGCTGCTTCTCGTGCAGTCACTGTCCCATCCTCTTGCTCCTTTGACTTGTGGGCCGAAACCTTGACCCAATCAGTATCAGGTCTCTCGTACCTGTCTCGATGATGTTTTCTTGTGTCCTCTTCCTCGGGGGTAAAACTTCGGTCTCTGCTCCTCCTTTTTTGTGAAGAAGCCTTTCTCTCGAGTGTTCGGCTTCTACTTCTTCTTCCCCTTTTTCGTGGAGAAGCCTCATGACGCCCTATAACAGGACTTCTGCTCCCTCTTCTGCGTGAATGAGTTTGTTTATGAACCACCAGAGCCCGTCCGTCTCTTTGGGAATTCCTTCGAAAGAGTCCAGAATTTTTTGGGTGCTCTCGTACCCTCTGCAGCTCCCGTATCTCGTACTCTCATTTTCTAATTAAACGAGCATACTACTCAATTTCTCTTCTCTTTTTATCAAGGACATCATCATTGTTGTGTATACTCTTTAAACGAGTAACTGACTCCTCTCTTCGATGAGACTTACTCCTTCTCGTGGAGCCAGTAGCAGTCTTGTCTCCTTTTTCTTTGGAATTATCTCTGTCATGTCTACTAGTGGGCTTTCTCGGAGCGCCCGGTGGGAATTTATCCCTTCCCCCACCCAATTGGTCCTTTGGACTGAACGGAGTGACTGGATTTGCTTCTGTCATGATTACTTTCTCAGAGAAGTTTGTTCAAATTCCCACAGACGGCGCCAATTGTAGGGGGATGAAAACAATTGGTACTTCGGATCAACTGGATTGCAACGGCTTATTCGTGCCTCTTCACCGGAACCCTAACTTGACATCTGAACCCTAATCTGCAAAATAGACAGGGGGTGAGTGCACCTTTGCCTCTCGTGACAAAGGCCCTCCGATGCCTTTGTTAGTATCACGTACTAGAAATTGAACCCTAATTCTCAGTAGTAAAGCAATAATAATGCAGTATATTGCGTACCTTTTTCCTCTAGGTTTACCTCATATTTATAGATTTTCGTATGCTTGCTGGCCAAGCATCTCTGTTGCCCTAGGATTCCTAACTCGTATAGGAAAACCATGATATCAAGTATTCTCATTTCCTTTATCAGTTCATTAGAAAAGAGTCTTTTTAGGATTCTTTTTCATTACTGGCCGAACATCCCATTCTCATTGGGTATCTTTCTCAGATCCTATATTCTCGGGATCTTATTACTTAACGGAATACCAACATTCTGAATTCTTCTAGAACGTTCCTCATGCTCCAATAAATGATTTTGTGTTCTTTTCTTGTTCGGCCATCTCGTTGCCGAACAGACTGCCTGGACCAATGACTCCACATGTAACTTGGTCCAAGCGTAATGAGAATGTCTCTATCTGCCGAACAGTTTAGTTTTACACCACTGACTTCTCATGTCATTAGCCTTTTAATCAGCCGAACAGACTGTATGGATCAATGACCTCCCATATCATTGATCCGTATCCCTGTTCACCATACTGTCCGACGATAAGTCCCGTCGTGTTCACCACGTGCTCCCAAACATCACGTGTTCGGCAACTAAATGTATCTGCACGGGAATACCTCCCTACAAATCCATAGAACACGCAGCCTGAATAAATCAAAGTAACCGAAAATCAAATGATTGCTTTTTCGTTATTAATCAAATCAAAAGCCAAATGTGTCTCAATCATAAACATGGGGTACAAGCATCCCATGAAAGTAAACAATATCCAGTAATCCAACAATAATAAAAAGAATGGTAAATTGAGTAAGAGGACATACTATAAGGTTTTTTACTATAATAAGGACATAAATATTTTCCCTTAAAGTCTAAAGGATATTCTGTCGAGAATTTACAAAAAAAAAACCCCTACATCACGCGAGCCCAAAAATTACAAAAAAAAACTCGTGAGCTCACTGTACGCCAAACTTCTCTGGAAACGAGAAGGGAGAGAGAGAATCGACAGAGAATCGATAGATCGTTTTCATTTCGATCGATCAATCACTAATGGAACGTCCAGTGAGTTAATCGACCTTGTTTTTACTTCTCATCCTCTTGACCAAGTTCATCATTGTCTTCTTCTTTTTAGGGTTTCATGTTTGTATCTGAATGCATGTTCTCGTTTTCATTTCTCATCGTCATGGTTGAGTTCATCATCGTTGTTGTTAAGTTCATTATTGTCTTCTCCATCGCCTTCTAACTTAGGGTTTCATGTCTGTATCTAAATGCATATTGGTAAATCTGTTTGATTTGGTATATCTGTTTATTGAGTTCATCATCGTTATTGTTGAGTTCATTATGAACGATTTGGTACATCTGTTTGTTTTATGCTAGTATCTGTTTGCTTTTTGACATTATTTTGGTACATCTATTTTGTAGTTTGGAACAATATAGGTCTGTTTGTAGGTCTGTATCGTTAGTACACTTGGTACATCTGTTTTGTTGTTTGTTATACTAACTGTCTTCTACGTATATCGTTGTGCCTGTATTAGCATATTTTGTAAGTTTTTAGTTTCTTTTGAGAACCTTCTTTTAGAGTTTATGTTCACCAAGTCATGAATCCTAAAGAACGAAGTACAAACTAATATGTCTTCGATATCCTACTTATTTTGGTAATCATTACTGCCAGTAGTTTGGAATAATGTAGGTCTGTTTGTAGGTCTGTATCTGTTAGTACACTTGGTACATTTGTTTTAAGCATGTTTGGTGCATCTGTTTGGTAGTTTTTGTAGTTTGGAACAATGTAGGTCTGTTTTAGGTCTATATCTGTTAGTACAGTTGGTATATCTCTTTTTAAGCATATTTGGTATATCTGTTTGGTAGTTTGGATCCATGTAGGTCTGTTGGTATCTCTGTATCTGTTAGTACACTTTGTATATCTGTTGTTTTGTGTTGGTATATTTATTTGGTTTTTGCAAGCAAGTTAGTACATCTGGTTGGTCTATTGGAATTATGTACCAATGTTGGTATCTGTGTATATGTTAATATATATCGTATATCCGTTTTTATATTTATTTTGGATTTGTATTTTTTATTCTGAACAGGAAAATGTAGTAGGACCGATTAGACTGTTAGAGGCAAAAAAGGTAAGATGCGAGCAAGAAAGAACTCACCTTCAATTGCTGTAAAGAAAATAACAGATCAAAAGGAAGATGATGATGATGATGATGAAACATAAATAAAGGAAACTGAACAGGAGAAGAATGACATTAAATCACCACATAAAATGAGGGCTTTACAGAAATCACCTGTTAAAGATACTTAATTGAGGAGAATAACAAGATCTCTTACCAAAAGAGAAATAAGAATGACAAGGATGTCAGAAAAAATTGAAACGACGATTGAAATAAAAAAAAAGCATGTTCAAAAATCAAACAGAAACAAGAAGACTAGAAACGAGGAAAAAGATGATGTGGTAGTCTTAGAGGAAGATGATGAAGAAGACAAGCAGGAAGATGTTGAGGAAGACAAGGAGGAAGATGAGAAAGACGATGAGGAAGACAAGGAAGATGTTAAGGAAGACGAGCAGGACAACAAGTTTGTCTAGGTAAAGGGAAAAAAGAAGAAGTCCAGCCCACGTCTTCCTAAAAAAAGAGTAAAAAAACAAGAAGGGAAAAAGGAGAAACAGGAGAACAAAGAAGTTGTTGAGATCAAAAAAGAGAGCTGCCAATACAGGTATCTGTTTTTATATTGGTGCATCTGTTTTATGTTAGTTTATATGTATCTGTTACATTACTGGTGTATCTGTTTTTATATTGGTGCATCTGTTTTATATTGGTTTCTCTGTATCTATTCCATTATTGGTGTATCTGTTTTATGTTGGTTTCTCTGTTACATTACTGGTGTATCTGTTTTTATATTGGTGCATCTGTTTTATGTTGATTTATCTGTATAACATTATCTCATCTGTACAAATCTCCTGCAGGTCTAATCTCGTCAGCCTTGTACGGCTTCTGAAACGCAGAAAATTCACTCTTTTTCAAGTTTGTGAGATCAAAAAAACCCTTTTTGCAAATCTCTTGTTTGCAATGACCAAACCAGAAATTAATGAACTTTTCGTGAAGAAAAGCGATGAAATTACATTGAAGTTGGTTGAAAAGTACAAAGGGGAGGAATACTTTGATCTTGGTGGCAAATTAGTTAAGATAAGTGTCAAGGATTTGACATTTATCTTTGGAATCAAATTTGGACCAATCAAAAATACATCTCTAGGGGAACCCGAGAAGGCCAAATTTAGATTTTCTCGACAGAGTCCTCAAAAAACAAAAGGAAATGTTAGTTTCAAGGATGAAGATATTCTTGAGAAAAACTTTTACAGAAGATTCTACTGAAAGTGCGTAGGACATCGCACGTGTGCTAATGATGTTGGTTCTCGCGACAATCTTTGTCCCACTCTCACAACCAAAATTAAGCTGGGCTTATTGTCCATTCATTGAGGATCTCAACACATCCACAACGTATGCATGGTCAACATTCATTATAGAGCACTTGGTCAAAGAGCTTGATACAAAGCATACAAATCCAACAATTGTTGGTGGATATGTACTTGGACTACTGGTGAATATCTCTTCTATTTGTAGTTTAATGTCATGTTTGTTGCTATGTCTATATCTATTTTATATTGGTATATCTGTATATGTGTATCCGTTTATCTATGTATCTATATCTATATCTATATTTATTTTGTATTGGTATCTGTATTTGTATCTGTTTTATATGTGTATCTGTTTTCTATACCTGTATTTGCTTTTTATTAGAATTCTACGGAGATAGCTACTTTGCTTGAGTGCAGTATTGGTTCTGCGAGCATACAAGCATAATGAATATGCAACAATCAAAAGACAATTGTCCAAGGTTTATGAAGTGGGATATGAGTGATTTACCAGAAGCGTTGGCACGAACACCGTTGGAATCCCTTAATCCAGAAATGGTAAAGGATGTAGAATTGGAGCCCAACAACGAGAAGGAGAAAAAGTTGTTGCATTTTTTTGAACAAATTGAAAATGAGAGTGATGTGAAGGATGATGATGCTCGGGAGTGCAGCTTGGACGACGATGGATCGAAATCTGAGAAGGACGAGGGGGTTGAGGAGACTAACAATGATACCAACAACCTAATTTCCGACCTACTCAAAGAAATTGACAGGTTAAAGGAAGAATCGAAGGAAAAGGACAGAGTAATTCAAACTTTGCAACAAAAAATAGCTGAACTTGAAAGGGACCATGTACCGTATCAAGACGCCGCTGAGCAAATGTTTGACTATGAAACAGAAGTCGGGACGGTACATGTTGAAAAGGTATCCTGCAGGAAGAAATTGTGCAAAAATTGAGATAGGAGGTTTGTACGTCAGCAACGACTTATTAGAGGAAAAACTTGAAAAATCTGAAAAAGACAAAGCAAGTTTCGAAGATGGCCTAGATGACATGGTAACCCATATGGTTACACAAGAATACCACGTAAGAAAAACATCTCTTCATAAGTATGTTGCTATCTGTTTGTATATCTGTTGATATTTGTTTAGTTATATCTGTATCTGTTAGTCTTTTGGTATATCTATATGCCTTGTCATATATGTATCTGTACATTAGTTACACACATAAATCATAATCATAATTGCCTAATTCACTTTGTCAGGACAAAGAAGAAGACAAAGAGAAAATGCAAGAAGAGGAAGAGAGCAAGAAAGGAGAAGTTGATCAAACTATCAGCGAAAGAGTTGAGATAGCAACTGGATTGCATGATGAAATTTTGTCTGATGAAGTCATTGACAAAACAATCCCAAATCTTCAAAGACACGCAGGAAAGAAAGGAAGAAAAGAAAAGGAAGAGAGAACAAGACGATATTGACCCACCATCAATGGTAAAAGATCTGAAAGGCAAAGATGACAGAACAGTGAAGACGGAGTAAGGGTTCATCTACTATAAAAGGAACCAAAAGGAAAGAAAGAAAAGCAATTCTGCATTTGAAATGACAAAGCAGTTCAATTACATTTCAAACAAAGATATGGATATACCGGATACGATTTATGAATTTGAGAAAGAAGACAAAAGTAAGTGAAATCGGCAAAGCTAGATTCGCATCGACTAAAATTCACAAATTTCATTCTATTTAATACATCTTTTCTTTTGGCAATCGCAGAGCTTTCGTCTGGCACAACCAGTCAACAATGATACAGTTACAATCGAAGACGTCCTGAATCTGTTGAATAAGGGTGATATTGGAAACACAGTAACACCAAAGAAACTATTTTTACTTGTATCTGATTTTATGTGAGTGTATCTGTTAATACGTTTGTATATTTACTGATTTCTAAGTTGATTTTGTATATCTGCATGTTGGTAAATCAGTTCAATTCTTGTAGTTTGAAGCAATGCTGGTCTGTTAGTATATTTGTATCTTTTAGTACACTTGGTATATCTGTTTTAAGCATGTTTGGTACATCTGTTTGGTAGTTTTTATAATTTGGAACAATATAGGTCCGTATCTATTAATATTGTATATCTGCTGATTTCTAAGTTGGTTTTGTATATCTGCATGTTGGTAAATCAGTTCAATTCTTGTAGTTTGAAGCAATGCTGGTCTATTAGTATATCTGTATCTTTTAGTACACTTGGTATATCTATTTTAAGCATGTTTGGTAGTTTTTGTAGTTTGGAACAATATAGGTCTGTATCTATTAGTACACTTGGTATATCTGTTTTTAAGCATGTTTGGTACATCTATTTGGTAGTTTTTGTAGTTTGGAACAATACTGGTCTGTTTGGAACAATGTATCTGTTAGTGCACTTGGTATATCTGTTTTAAGCTTATTTGATACATCTGTTTAGTAGTTTGGAACCATGTAAGTCTATGGGTACATCTGTTTTCTATCAACTTCAATTCTAACATCAGGACATAACTATTGCAGTGCATTGATGAGCTCACTTATATTTTGGAAAGACAGGAAGAAAAGACATCAAAAACACAGGGGAACTGCTTCTACATTACATCCACCTATTGGGTATGCAAACTGTTCAGTATTCCATCTTTGTCAACTGAGAACAGATATATGTTATCCCAATATCTGATAATATGTTAAATACATTCTTTTTTGACAGACACTAATCAAAGAAAAAGCTGATGCAAAAACAAACTTAATTAACGAAAAGCTGAAAGAACTGGACAAAGTCATCGACATAAATGGTGTTGCATTTTACAAATATCTCATATTCCCTATAAATTCAATGGGAGGCAGAAAAGTGAAAGCTCATGACCATTGGACTCTTCTGGTCTACGATACTTCCAAGCAATAATGGATGTACTATAATTTTTTGACGAAGCCCAAGAAAAAGAAGGATTCTTACTTGACAGATGCCTCCATTGTGGTACATAACTTTACCTTTAATTTGGTAGTCCATCCCTCAATCATAACATTAAAACAAATTTATTGTTTTTTACAAATTGTAGAAAGAGTACGTAGAAGAGCAAATGAGGAAGTTGACTCTTAGTAAACCACCAAGCTTTGAACTCATTTCTATACCTAAACCAACACTTTTTTCAACCAACACACTCAGTGCTCCAATAAGCTCTATTGATGATGCGCCTCAGCAACAACCTGGATCGTAAGCTTCTGTTCTATTTTTATGTTGGAGTATCTGTCCCTGTATCTGTCACCGTCGTTGTGTTTCTAAACTCCTCTTTTTCGACCTGCTTTCTATGAATTCTACAGGGTTGATTGTGGAATAATTGTGTGCTATATCATTAAACAACTTGCAGAACAGAAGCCCGTCCCAACATATCTTACTGTGGAAAATCTTAAAAAATTCAGAGCTGAATTGATCCATATATTCTTGAATGGCAAGCCCAGAACATGGTCAATAGAAAAATGGAAAAGCAACCAGCTAATGCACGGAATGGCAATTTAAGCATAAATCTTAAAGTTTTTTTGGTCCATACCAAGGGTTGTACATATTTTTTTGGTGTCCGGTGATAAACTGTTATCCTCAAACTAGACGACAAGAATTATGAAGTAGAATTAGTCTGTATATATGAATGCTCGGCTCCAAACAATTGAAATTTTCCATACCAATGGTTGTACATATTTTTTGTTGTCCAAACAATTGGACCACAATGGTTATGATCTTTACTGAAGCATAATTAATCTTTATATCTCTTGTTTTTCATTTGTAAAATTATTCTTAGTAGGCATCCACCTCACCATATCTGGAATGTCTTGGCCCTAGGCAAGACATACTACCAACAGATATACCCAAATGAAAGTCAATTACAAATTTGTAAAAGGTACATATTTTTTTGGTGTCCGGAGGTAAACTGTTATCCTCAAACTAGACAACAAGAGTTATGAAGTAGAATTAGTCTGTATATATGAATGCTTGGCTCCAAACAATTGGAATTTTTCATGTAGGGAGGTATTCCCGAGCAGATGCATTTAGTTACCGAGCACCTGATGTTTGCGAACACGTGGTGAACACAACGGTACTTATCGCCGGGCAGTATGGTGAACAGGGATACGGATCAGTGATATGGGAAGTCATTGATCTATGCAGTCTGTTCGGCTAAAAAGGCCAATGAAAGTGAAGTCAGTGAAGTGTTGTGTGAAACTAAGCTGTTCGGTAGATAGAGACATTCTCATTACGCTTGGACCAAATTACATGTGAAGTCATTGGTCCAGGCAGTCTGTTTGGCAACAAGATGGCCGAACAAAGAAAGAGCTCCAAATCGATTGTTAGAGTTTGGGGAACATTCTAGAAGAATCCAGAATGTTGGTATTCCGTTAAGGAATAAGATCCCGAGAATTTAGGATCTGAGAAAGATACCCAATGAGAATGGGATGTTCGGTCAGTAAAGGAAAAGAATCTTGAAAGGGCTCTTTTCTATTAATCTGATAAAGGAAACAAGAATCTTTGATATCTTGGGTTTCCTATACGAGTTAGGAGTCCTTTGGAAACAGGGATGCTTGGGCAACAAGTATACACGAATCTATAAATATGAGGTAAATCTAGAGGAAAAAGGTACGCAATACACTGCATTATTATTGTTTTCCTACTGATAATTAGGGTTGAGTTTTCTAGTACGTGATACTAACAAAGGCATCGGAGGGCCTTTGCCACGAGAGGCAAAGGTGCACTCACCCCCTGTCTATTTTGCAGATTAGGGTTCAGACGTAGAGTTAGGATTCCGGTGAAGAGGCACGAATAAGCCATTGCAATCCAGTTGATACGAAGAACCAATTGTTTTCATCCCCCTACATTTCATAACAATGGTTGTACGTATTTTTTGTTGTCCAAACAATTGGACCACAATGGTTATGATCTTTACTGAAGTAGAATTAATCTTTATATCTCTTGTTTTCATTTGTAAAATTATTCTCAGTAGGCATCCACCTGACCATATTTGGAATGTCTTAGCCCTAGGCAAGACATACCACCAACAGATATACCCAAATGAAAGTCAATTACAAAGTGCATTCTGGACAATGATGAAAATCGTATATACGGTTTGAGGGAAATCTTTCAGATACACTAACGCAGCAACAGATACAGACATACCACCAATAGATATACTGACATACATATATGGTCATTTGTAAAATTATTCTCAGTAGGCATCCACCTGACCATATCTGGAATGTCTTGGCCCTAGGCAAGACATACCACCAACTGATATACCCAAATGAAAGTCAATTACAAAGTGCATTCTGGACAATGATAAAAATCGTATGTACGATTTGAGGGAAATCTTTCAGATACACTAACGCAGCAACAGATACAGACATACAACCAACAGATATACTGACACACACAAATTAGATACACCAATATACCAATATAAAGACAAACAGATACGTCAACATAAAACAGATATACATATACCAATATACCTTTTTAAAACAGATACAGTTATACCAACATTCAATTAGATACACAAAATGACTGCAGTAAATGAACCATCTCGATTTATATCCAAATGAAAGTCAATTACAAAGTATATATAGAAAAGGTATGAATAACAATTAAAGAATCATCAATCAACAGCCTCTTTGCAAGTCCTTCTGTTGTGTTTTCCTAACTTCTCACACCTCTCGCACAACATTTGCCTTACTTTCTCACCCCTTGATCGGATTCTTCCAACTTTTGGTCTCCCACGTGGCCTCCTCGTTTTAGAAAGAAGAATGATGGCAGATTCTTTCGTGATCACCGGAGCTCCAAGAGTGGGGACCGAGTTTATAGTACCTTCATACGACAATTGGAAAGCCTCGATGGTATAATAGGGATCAATATAATCGTACATTTGCTTTTCTGTCTTTTGAATAACTGTAACAGCATGCACACATGGAAAAAGATGAAGTTGCCAACGACAGCACGTGCATGTCCTCTTCTTAAGATCAACCACAACAGTCGGCTGAGAAAAAACCTCAAAAATATCATCGTTTGCTGCTGCCACATGCCAAGTTGACCTTTATTGAAACGGTCAATCAACTTTTTCTCTACAGGACAAACATACTGCTCCACTTGTTTGATAGTAGTCTCCTGTTACACATCTGCTCCATGATTAGCACCCTTACCTTATCAACCAACTCACATATTGGCAAATGATGGAATTTAAGAATCTGGTTGTTAAATGACTCAGCTGCATCTGAAGTCATTTCACCATATCGTCTACTTTTAAAGTACACGTTTGCCCATCTCTCAAGCGACAATGACTCAATAAAATTTTTTGCACTCGCTCCACCAACAGTACATAGCTCTTCAAGAGCCTTGGCAAAAGTTATCACAGTAGGAGCATATGCGCAATCATTGAAAAGATTGACTACTTTCTCCCTAAACCCATTCGAGAGTCGACCTGAAAGCTTATCCCTAAGGTTTCCCTTCAAATGCTGCAAGCAGTAAGAGTGATAGCCAGTTGGAAAAACTGTAGGCACATACTTTACAAGACCAAAGTGACGATTCGTAAAGAACGTAAGAGGCCGAGAACACGTAATAACTGTCGACAGCTTCTCCAAAAACCATTGCCAATTTGCCTCTATCTCAGAGTCAACAACACTGATAGCAAGAGGAAATAATCCTACTCCAACAAAAGGCAGCAACAAAAAATAATATCAACAACAGATATACCAAACAAAGAGACAGATACACAGATATATCAACAAGACCAACATGTCATGAGACTAAGAGATACAACAAAATCAACAAAAGATACACGAACTTGCTGACAGAGATACCAAGAGACTAAGAGATAAAAACAAGCAACAACAAAAAAAAGATTATCAACTGTTTGAACAATAGATATACCAAAATAAAGAGACAGATATACTAACAAAACCTAATCCTTCAACAAAAGAAAACAAAAAAATACATTATCAACTGCATCAACAACAGATATACCAAAACAAAGAGACAGATACACAGATATACCAATAAAACCAACTTGTCAACAGATACACGAACATACTGACAGAGATACTAAGAGACTAACACATACAACAAGCAACAAAAAACAGTAACTAACCTTGATCGGTATCCTTTCCTATAGTTGCGAGAAGCGTTCCTTTGTATCTTCCCTTCAAAAAGGTACCATCAATAGCCAAAATAGGACGATAATAGTTGAAGCCTTTAATGCATGCATCAAATGCTAGGAAAATCCTTATAAACCGATTAGTCTCATTGCAATATTCCACATCCATAACAGTCCCCAGGTTTTTCTCCTTTAATTCCTCAGCATACCAGTGGAGTTTGTCAAAAGATAATTGAAAATCACCAAATAGCTCCTTATTTTCTTTCTCAATTGCTAACCATGCATGGTAATAACCAATCAAACAACCATACCGTCCCTCAAAATATTTCAAACACTCTATCGGTGTATAAGATGGCTTCGAACGAACCTCCTCAACAATTTCTTTGGCAATAATTTTTGAGGTCATCCGATGATTTTTTGAACTAAAAAATGTACCAAGACAGTTGTGCTCTTTATGAAACTCCCTAACAACAAAAAAATTATTCGATCTTTCCAAAGTAGCATGAATAAACCATGTACAACCATCCAGCTTCTTACAGCACTCGGTCGTTACTCTTGATCTGTCATTTTTCAGATATTTATATTTGAAACCAATTTCAAAGGCATATTTGGACAAACAAGCCTTAAAATCATCTACACCATCTCTGAACTCTTGACCAACACACTTAAGCAAATTAACCCAATCGGCTGAAAGGCGCACCGTCTCATGATGAGGATAAAATTTATCAAGCGGATCTTCTTTCTCTCTTTGAAAAGTACTACACTCACCATATTCAAAACTCCTAACACATTCACCATTTTGTCCACCCAAACTTTTACCACATTCAATGGTAGAAGAAGAAATAACCCCAACAGATACATCAACACAAGTCACACTATATGCAGCAGCTAATGCAATCATGTTACAAAAGTCTTCATCATTGTCCAGAATGCAATTATATGGTCAGCAAAGCATAAAAAAGCTCAAAACTACCAAATTCTGCCACTTTTTATGAATTCCATAGATCATTGAAACCAAAACCTCTTGTAGCCATGACAACTAGAGTAACTTCACCATATTTGCACATCAATATAACCAAAGAAGCCATTGAAATAGAGTAATTCTACTCTGCAAAAACAAATAGAAAACAAAGGTATAACAGGACAAATATAAACGCATATACCAAACAAAACAGAGAGACAAAGGGACACAGATACATGAACATGCTGACAGATACAGAACAAAAACATACAGAAACACAGAGAGACTAACAGATACAAACATGCCAATAAAATCACGCTGATAGATACAGATAAAAATATACGAACAAAAACAACATGACAGATACACAGAAAGACTAACAGATACAAATATGCCAATACACAAATGATCATTGTGCCAGTAAATCAACTACAGCATTACCGAACAATGACAGCTTGCAAAACTCCAAAAAATAGCACAATTACAAATCGCACAAACTCAAAACGGAGTCAACATCGCACAAACTCAAAACTAAGCCATAACTTGCAAAAAAAGCAACAATGAGAGAGAGAGAGACGTACCTGATAGAGATCCAGAGAGCGATCCAGAGAGACGTACCTGAGAGAGATCGAGAGAGAGAGAGAGAGAGAGAGAGAGACGATCGCCAGCCCTAGCCTTCAACGCGCCATTTGAATGTAAATTAGAGACAACGCGCGATTGAAATGTAAATTGGCCCTAGTTTTAAATACAAAAGGCTAAAATAGTAAATTCAAGGACCTTAGACTTCAAATAAAACAATATAATGGACCAAGTCCAGCACGGTAAAAGAAGCTGGGCTGGAATCCAAATGGGCTGGTCCAAATTGGACTGTAGACCAATTTGCTATAAAAAGAATTCATTATCTGATAATTGTTTTGAATGCGGAAGCAATTTATTAAAATAAAACTAAGATGAGACACCCTAAGGAAGTCAAACAAAAGAATCCCCAAGGTGCAGCCAGAGTCCTTGCCTAACTCCCCAACTTGCCTGAAAGAGAAGTTGAAATAAATTCGTCAGCTGACGAGCTCAGTGAATCGCAAGTATGTATAATAAATAAAGTTGAAAGCAGGAATTAAAATAATTTACCATTAAATCATAATTTGGCATACGAGGTGTCCAGCAAAATAATAAATTAATCAATAAAGGATTTAACCAATGAACATTCTTAGTGGTGATCACAACAATAACTCCATCAACAATGAGGAACCACAATCAAACAGTACCATGGCTAGAATAAATTTCATCAAAATTGGATCCAATATCGAATTTAGAATCACCAGGGTTTGCAGCCCATGGTACTTTTCCCTAAGACGATCCGGCGAAAGAAAGTCGCTGAGCATTAGGGTCACCGGCCTAACACGGTCTTTTCCCCAATGGCCAGGATCACCAACACGGGAAGGAATAATTTCCCTGGACTTCCGAAATAAATGTTCCCATTAATATCCACAAAGTTCTCATCAAAAGGAATATTAACAATTGATCTCAAAAAAATTCATCGCATGCCAATTTATAGAACAACTTATAAACAGTTTTGAGTCTTCGAATAACATTTATATAAATTATTTCTAAAGGAAAATTTTTTAAGGGACACATGAAACTTTTGAATATACGTAACATACTTAACTACTCACCTGGATCCAAAAGTAATGCAACACGAATCACGCAAAATGATGCTAACCTGAACAAAATTATCATATACAAAATTATCATTAATTGTATCACCTTATCGACAATAATGTGAAACTACCTAAAAATAATACTTTCCTAACCTAGCTAGGACTAAAACCCAACTCTTTAATCCCAAGTCTAAGGGTCCACGCACAAACTCATGGCAGTACCATGTGCCGAAACTCTTCTACTCCATAGACCAATATTACTCCAAAACAAACTCTTACAATACAACTAGATTCTCTACAAGGCAAAACACCTAACCCCACATCAACAGATCATCACCCACACACCCCTCACTAACCACCAACCCAAAACACCTCCATGGTCCAATAGCATTAAAAAGAAAACAATCGGCGAGACGGAAACTTTGCAAAGCTACGAACAAAATCCATTTTTGCCTTTAGTAACTCCACTGATCTTTACACCACCAATAAAACCAAGTTGTTTTCTAGCTGAAGCCCCTAAACTAATGCAACGTGGAAAAGAAGGAAGAAGAACAAGAAGGAAGAGGAACATACCACTTCGGCAAATCTCTCTCTCTCTCTCTCTCTCTCTCTCTCTCTCTCTCTCTCTCTCCAGATACCCATTTTCTTTTCCCTAGATCCAAAACCCTAACCTATAATTCAACGTACGTGTATGTGTGGGAGGCTAACCGAAACCCACGTTTATAGCCAATAGATTATTATAACATTCTAAATAACAAATAAAGATAATGACACTATTCACCCGCACTATATATAAATCAATAAACTTATACAACTAAACTCACTAAAATAAATCTTATACCTCCTAAACCACAATAATGCCATTACTACAAATCGACCTCACCAATAAAAGTCAAATTTCTAAACGGACTTTGATGCGACGTGTAAACAGGGCTTGAAATGACCTAAACAAGATATTCCATGAGTTTAGGCCCAGAATAGATTCTTCTTCATCTTATAATCTTTTAGGATTTTTATGGTTTGTTACTGAAATAGTTTCTTCATGGATGCAGGGTTAGAGGAACGTGGGATCAATATGTAAGATCCGGGGAAGGTGAATCGCTACTAGAGTTTCCTAGAGCAATGTAGAAACCCTAGAGAACTTCTAGAACCATCTCCCTAGAACTATCTCTCTAGAATAACCTAGAGCATTGTATATAATTCAAGACTTCTTGTGTGTAAATTCTTGTAGAGGATTTATAGAGTAGAGTAGTTGAAAAGTTTTTAGAAAATGTCCAACACTTCTACCTTCATATATAAATAGGTGAGGGCTTCATTTTCCCAAACCACTCGAAAGCTTTGTACTCAAGTTCTTAGTGAAGCTCTTTCTCTTTCTAAAATGAAGATATGTTCCAGAAAACTCTATTCGAATTTATTTGATTTTTTTATCGAAAAAAACCCGTGCTCGAGAATAACATATTTTGATTTTTTTCAAGTACGGATTTTTTTGGTCTAAGTGTATCTTGTCTTTACCACCACAGGGTTCGCCAGCCAAGTGGGGTACTGCACTTCTTTAATTGCACCAGCCTCGAGGAGTTTGTCCACTTCTTCGTTTACTGCTTCGGCATGAATAGTGGCCGACCGTCGAGGCTTTTGAATCACAGGCTTTGCTGATTTTGAAACGTTGAGTGAGTGCTGGATGAGCTTTGGGTCGATGCCTGGCATATCGTACGGCGACCAAGCAAAGACTTCAATGTTGCTCTTGAGGAACCTCAAGGTTTCTTCACTCTCGGCTTGGGGCAAATCGGCGTCGAGCATGAAATATCGTGATGCATCCTCATTGAGTGGGAATTTGACAAGATCTTCAATGGATTTCTCTTGAGGAAGAGATCCGACGTCTTCAAGGACTGGTTTATCGGGTACTTCAACCCAATGAACTCGTTTGGAGCTTGATGACTTTCCAATGGCCGAGACGTAACATTGTCTTGCCTGTAATTGATCGCCGAACAGATCTTCTTGTTTGCCGTTAGCGCCTATGTACCTGACCACCTGGTGGTAGGTTGAGGCGACGGCTTTTATAGAATGGAGCCAATTTCTGCCAAGGATTGCGTTGTATGGGCTTGGTGCATCTACAACGACGAACTCAAGATTTGAAGCAACCGAGCCCGTAACAACAGGGAGGGAAATCCTTCCGAGGGGCCAAACTGGAGTGCCACTGAATCCAATTAAGGGAACCTCCGCCGGGAGAAGGCACGATTCTGGGATTTTGAGCTCTTTAAAAAGTGACAGGTACATAACCTCAGCCGAGCTTCCTTGATCAATAAGCACTCTTTTGACGGAGTGAGTGGAGATTTGGATTGTGACCACCAGGGCGTCATTATGGGGTGTTTGGACACGCTGAAGATCTTGCTCGGTGAAAGTGATCGACCAGGACGCTCAAGAATTTGGCTCTCTTAGGAGCGCGGTTGATGGAAAAAATTTGGGAAACTTTCTCAGCCTTGACAAGCTCCTGACGGAGTTGTTTTGCCGCCTCCTTTGTTGTTGACCCATGAATAACGTTGATTACTCCGACGGGCGTGGTATGGGGTTCGGTCCACCAGCGTTCGGCGCTCTCCTCGGCGTTTTTGTCCAGTCGATATGATCATCAAGAAGTCCTTGTGCCGCAGATTTTCCAAAAGTGCTTTATAGGGAGCGCAAGCCGTGGTGTAATGGCCGAGCTCGTTGTGGTACGAACATCTCTTCCGACTGTTATTATTGCCTTCTTCGGTGTTCATCTTTGGAGGGTTCGGCCAGACAAAGAAGGGTTCCCTCTCGATCGTACGGAGGAGGAAATAGATTGGTTCTTTAAAAACGGTGGTTTCGGCTACATAGTCATGGGCTTTGGGACCCTTTTTGTCCGCCATTTTGACTGTGTTGACTTGCTTCTTTGGTTGGACGGCGACCACAGGCTTTAGGGGTGCAATTTGGGGCGTGGGGACATGAAGGCTCTGAGGAACAGTTGAGTTTTGTCCGCCTTGGAGTTCTCGTTCGGCGAGGAACTCCTCGTAGGAGCAGAATTGTTCAACTGTCCTCATTAGCTCGTTCATTCCATGAGGTGCCCGAATTGCCAGCTCATCTAGGATCTTGCTTCCTGTTTCCAGCCCATTTTTGAAGTTTCTTGCAGCCCAGTATTGGTCAACACCAGGTATTTCATTAAATAACTGCCAATAACGCTCGGCATACTTCCGAAGCGTTTCGCCAGGCCTTTTCTTCATCTGGGCCAAGGCATCTTCTTCCTTGCTTGCTTGTTGCTAGTGATGAACCGATAGTTAAAAGCCCTTTCAAGCTCTTTGAAACTATGGATAGATCCAGCCTCCAATTGGTTGAACCAAAGCAAGCCGAGGCGCCCGAGACTCGAGGGGAATGCTTTGCACATGATGGCGTCGTCGTCGGTGACGCATGAGATGGTGCTTCTGTAACTGATGAGGTGGGTGTATGCCTCGGTTGTGCTAGGGTCAAACTTTTGGAATTTAGGGAGGTGGAGACCTGGCTTCGGCAATGTGGCTTGGATCCTTGCCGAGAAGGGTGATTCCGTCAGCTTTTTCAATTGATACTCGTGGGTTGGCCTAGGGGGAAGACCTTCCCGAGCGTTCCGCGATTTCTTCGATGCTCGGTAGTTATTTTGGTAGTTTCCTTCATTTTCATCCTGCCGACGTTGAGATCCCCTCTCTCTCTTCTCTGTGGGGACCCTTGTGTCCTCTTCTGGAAGATTTTTAGTATGGTAGACCCTTCGTTGGCTAGGATGATCGTCTTGCCGAACGACTACACTTACGCTTCTTTCTCGGTTCAGCTTCCGAGTGCTTACTGAATTTGTTGCTCGTCCTTCGTAGGCCTTTTCCCGAGGGACTTCATTATGCCTTTGATGGCTTTGTGGCTTTTCTTTTCCCGTTTCTTCTCGGCGTTCGGCTTCTTTGCCGTTCGGATTTGTAGGGAATGAGAGCCTGATCGTTGTCCTGAAATTCCACGGTATCGTAGCTTTGGGAGCCCTTGGAGTATTCGTCTCCAGCCGATGAACTAGAGAAAACCGTATGTGGGCTCCCTTCTCGCCGCCCTTTCAATCCCGCACCATTGCCGAGACGTTTATGAACTGGGGAGAGTTGCTGCCTAAAGCGAGCGCTATCCCCAGCAGGTGGTCCGTCAATGGTGGGTCCAGGCGGTCGTGGACGGATATTCTATGTGGCCTTGCATCACCACTGATTGGAGGAGGGGGGCAGATTTCCTCTCCGGCGCCGTCCCTGAGATTCAGAGCGGGAGGCTGTCGGATATTCCTTGGCCTTAATCTTTTCGATCTCCATTCTAGAATGGCTACATCAGCGTTTGTTTGCTCTTGTTGCTGTTCTAGCATCTGTACGTATGCTAGAGCGTCTTCACTTAAGCCTACCGGTCGTTGGATGGAGGAGCTCACGCCTGGTGGAGTAAATCCAGGAGGGTGAGATGGTGAGGCGGCGTTGATACCGGTTTCAGAAGTGATGTGCAAAGAGGAACTGATGGGTTGAAAAAGAGGAGGAGGAGAGGTGCTCCGCCCATTTTGTTTGGAAGAGAAGGGTGGGGGTCTGGAGGGTAAAGAATTTTAGGGTCAGAAGAGGTGGTCGAGGTGGAGGAGCCGCCGTGGATCTGAGAAAAGTAAGTTTCACGTCGGGTTCACCAAATTGTGGGGGCTCCGTTTCTATGGTTCTGCTCTAATGGATATGGGTCTTGGATTTAGCTCCTGACTTCCCAGCTCTGTCCTGCAAAACGAAGCACGACTAAGGACCACACCGGAGGTTCTCCGGAATGGCCCTCCGGTGCAAGAATCATTTTCTTGCTAGGAAGAACTTAGAAATTAGGAGCTAGGGTTTTCTGTTGTGCATACCTTCTCCAAGAGGCATAATGGGTATTTATAGAGAACCCTTAGCTTGATCTCCAAGGTCACACCTCCGCTCGACACGCGTCGGCTAACGTCACTTTTACATCACGATTTAGGGTTTTGCAACCGCTTTTCTAGATGAGCTGGCACCCTCACGTGCCCCCATCGTTATCCTTATAACCGTTCGGATGACATCACAACCATCGTCATTGTCATTGCCACTGTTTGAACACGGCCGAGCTGATTCGTCAGGAACAACATGCTCGGGACCGAGCGTGCCGTTCAACCTCGGCAGCCGTATGAATGATCGTGTTTCCCATCCATGGGGATGCTCAGAAGGGGGCGTTCATAAAAGATCACGTCCGCGGGACCTTCGGCTACAGGACCCTCGGCTACGGTTGTTATTTCGAATGTTGGGAGAAAGACAGCATAGAGCCGAGCGGAATGTTTAATTATGTTCAGAAATGGCCCGAGCCATTTTGCTCGGCCTGCTACATTTTCCACTTCACAACCCAAACTCCCTTAAAATCCAATAATTTCTTTAATGACCATGTTTCCTCTCTGTACTTGAACAGATGAACTAAGATGACTTTGACTTATTTGGTTTGTTTACGTGATTATAGGTGGTCTCCCTCCTGCTAACACGAGCATCGTGTCCATTGTTTTTGCGGCAATATTTTTTATTTCCATTTCCCTTTCTTTTTTCTTTTTTTTTTGGTTAATTTTTTTGTCCTAACTACAGTAAATAAGTCGAGGGCCAAGAGAGGAAATTACCTAAGAGGGAGAGCTGGCGCGTGTTTTACAGAGTGGCACGGAGAGAGCGAGAGCTGACCGGATGGGGAAATCGCAGGAGTGGTTCACCGCTTGCCAAGAAAAAAGAAAGCCTGAGCCAGGGGTACTGTTTCGGTTGGGGGAGGAGAGAGAGATGTTTGCAGTGAATGAAAGACAGAAGAATAAGAGGTTTGCGTGGGACATAATTGCGGGAAAAGGGAATTGGAGATTGGTTTATATGAGCTGGGATACGTAAGGTTTGCGCACAAAGTTTTCACAATTTTTGGTCTTTAGTCTCTTGAATTTTTGTTGCCTTAAAATTTTTAATATCCGGGTTGCTTCTGTAGAGAGAGAGAGAGAGGGACAGATGGACAAAGGCAACGCGTTTTCAGGGAGTTGCTGAAAAGAACATCGTTTGGACGTGGCTCACATGGGCCCATCTGGATGAGAGAAGAAGCAAAGATACCATGCCAAGTATTCATCTAAGTCAAAAAAACAAAAAGATGCCATGTGAAATTACAAGTATGGGCAACCCATCAAAGCCCAAGCAAATGCAGTTTAGGGGAACAATTGGAAGAATTGTATCAAAAGTGCAAATTCATGATAATGATAACCTACTTTCTTAATGTAGAACACGTGGAGAGGACTGCAAACGAGCCGAGCCGAGCCGAGTTTTAGAGTGTTCGAGCTCGGCTCGCCAAAAATTTAGTTGGAGCTCGAGCTCGTGACGAGCTGCAGAACTCGAGCTCGAGCTCGGCTCGAGATGTATTTACGGAGCTCGAGCTCGGCTCGTTTATGAAACAAATATATATAAATATATATATAAATAAATATAAATATGTAAATATATATATATATAAATATATATAATATAATCGAGCTCGCGAGCCAATTCGAGCTGAGTTTCGACTAGTTCGAGCTCGGCTCGTTTATGAAACGAGCCCAGGACTCGAGCTCGAGCTCGTTCGTTTTTGTCTTGAACCAAGCCGAGCCGAGCCGTTATCGAGCCGAGCTCCGAGCCGCTCGCGAGCGGCTCGGATCGTTTGCAGCCCTAGGCCCAATTCCATGATCAGTTGGACCGAGCCAAGCCCCGAAAGTCCAAACGGTGTTTAATTTCGGATTACCCAAATTGGCTAAATTCGGAAGAGCTCGGAATCGGCTCAAACTTGGTGGGCTGACTTATTTTTCGGTCTAATTCCTTCGTTTAGGCTTTCAATTGCGTTATTTTGCCGTTTTAGGAAAGATTTGATTCGTTAATAACTTTTAAGCTTTTGATTAATAATATTGCAGAGATTTTTCTCTTTCATTCTTGTGCGCAAGAATTGCTCGTTGCAATGAGTTATTTATCTCGTTTGGATCAGTACGCTAACTAATCTCTTGTGAATTCCACTGCGTCAAGTGGTGTTAGAGCAAGGCTGTACCCGGTTCGATGGCATCAAACGCAGAAGAAGACACACCCATTGACGTTGGTCATGGGCTTACTGACCTAAGGAACGTGGTGGAGGATCAACAAGCACATACCCACTTTCAGTTTGCTGAGATCTGTGAGATGCTGCAGGAGATGACTCTACAAATCTGCCAAAGGCCAGAGAGGGTTGATGGGGATCGCGCGTTGAGATTTGCCCATCGCCAACCTCGTAACCAGGATCGGAATTGTAATGCCCCAAGCAGACCACTGGCCCAATACCTTGATTTTGATTCACAAGCCACACCACATGGCCCAAAAGTTTAAGCACAAGGTACTAGTAGTAGCCCACAAGGTTTCTTATATGCCCAAGATCATCCATGTAGACTTCCAATGTGGGAATCTTCCCAACTTTATAGCCTCGCGCCCTCGAGAGGGGTTGAGCACTATAATCACCATTATAAATCAAACCAACAACCAAATCAAACTAAACTCTATGGGCCCAAACGGTCGTGTACATGGATGGCTTTGATACCACCTGTAACGCCCCAAGCAGACCACTGGCCCAATACCTTGATTTTGATTCACAAGCCACACCACATGGCCCAAAAGCTTAAGCACAAGGTACTAGTAGTAGCCCACAAAGTTTGTTATATGCCCAAGATAATCCATGTAGACTTCCGATGTGGGACGGGGTGTTATAGGAATCGTGCCGGAGGATTTGCCCGAGGCGCAACCGGTCGTCGTCAGATGGTAATACATGATGCTGAGAGCGAAGAATTCGAACTTAAGGATAATGAAGAACAAGAAGATCGTCCCCTCGGGCGACAACAACATAGGTCCGATGATTACCGCATGAAAGTGGACTTTCCCATGTTCAACGGTAATTTACAGATGGAGGAGTTTCTTGACTGGGTTTCAGAGGTTGAGAGGTGCCTTAATATGATGGAGGTTCCCCAGTCGAAACAAGTAAAGATGGTTGCTTATAAACTGAAGAGCGGTGCTGCTGTTTGGTGGGACCAATTGCAGATGAGAAGGCGGAGGCAAGGAAAAGAGTCTGTGGCAACATGGTGCAGAATGAAACAGCTTATGATGGAGAGGTTCTTGCCATCTGACTATGACCAACATCTGTTCCGGTCATACCAGAACTGTTCGCAAGGATCCAAGTTTGTTTTTGATTACACAACTGAATTCAATCGACTCTCAGAACGTAATAACCTGAGTGAGACTGAAAGTCAGCGGGTAGCGCGGTACATGAACGGGTTGAAGCCCTCAATTCAGGAGAGAATAGGGTTGCAGCCAGTTTGGGAAATTGACGACGCCCTTAACCTGGCGATGAAGGCCGAACAGATGGAACGTAAACCAGCTAATTCAGGGTACCATCAAGAGTCGTTTGTTCCTGCTACTGATAAGGGGAAGGAGAAACAGCCAACAGTGCCTGCTTTTCAACCTAAGGTTACAGTTGGTGGTGGTTCTAAATTTGGAGGAGTTAATCAGGCTGGTAGCTCTAATAATAGATACGTGACTAAAGCCCCTAATCCATATGCCAAGCCCTTTGGAGATAAGTGTTTTCGGTGTAGCAAACCAGGACACCGCTCCAATGAGTGTCCAGATCGGAAGGTGAGCCTGGTAGAAGAGGGTGGTGAAGAAGATGGGCCTGACGAGGATTGGCCAGAAGAAAATTCTTATGATGTAGATTATGCAGAGGAGGACGGCAAACGAGTGAATTGTGTGGTGCAACGGGTGTTGTTCGCACCGAGAGCAGAAAATTCCAGTCAGCGTCATAACATCTTTCGGTCAAGTTGTTCCATCAATCAAAAAGTATGTGACTTAATCGTGGACAGTGGGAGCTGTGAGAATTTTGTGGCAAAAAGACTGGTGGACCATCTGAAGTTGCCAACCGAACCTCATCCCTCTCCATACAGCATCAGTAAGATAAAGAAAGGCCCTACGGTGAAGGTAACTGAAATCTGTAAACTTCCTCTTTCAATTGGAAAAATTTATAGATCTGAAGTTATCTGTGATGTAATTGAGATGGATGCTAGCCATGTACTGTTAGGTAGACCCCGGCAGTTTAATGTTGATATTGTTTATAAGGGTCGAGATAATACTTATAGTTTTAATTGGGAGTCACATAAGGTTGTTATGGCTCCTTCCAGTCGTAAGGAGCCTGTCAAACCACCTAAAATAGAGGGGTCTTCATTTCTAACAATTGCTAGTTCCGAAGCTGAGTTTGTGACAGATTTCGAGGAGTCGGAACAAGTTTATGTTATGGTGGTGAAATCTTTAGTTGTGGAGGAAAGGGACAAAGCAAAGGTTCTGATAGTTCCTGTACCTGAAAAGATACAACCATTATTAGAGGAATTTGAGGAGCTTGTCACTGATAATGAGCTCCCTCCAATGAGGGATATTCAGCATGCTATTGATTTGGTGCCAGGGGCAAGTCTGCCCAATCTACCACATTATCGGATGAGTCCAAAGGAGAATGAGATTCTGAGGGAGAAAGTAGAGGAGTTGCTGCAGAAGGGGCACATTCGGGAGAGTCTGAGTCCATGTGGTGTTCCAGCCTTATCGACGCCAAAGAAAGATGGGAGTTGGTGTATGTGTGTGGACAGTCGGGCCATCAACAAAATAACCATCAAGTATAGATTTCCAATTCCTCGCCTGGATGATATGCTTGATATGTTAGATGGGTCGAAGTGGTTTTCGAAAATTGATTTGCGGAGTGGATACCATCCGATTCGTATCCGACCAGGGGATGAATGGAAGACGGCGTTCAAAACTAAGGATGGCCTGTACGAATGGCTGGTTATGCCATTCAGCCTTTCTAATGCGCCGAGTACTTTTATGAGGGTGATGAATCAGGTTCTGCGGCCTTTCACTGGAAAGTTTGTCACTGTTTATTTCGACGACATACTGATCTATAGCAAGTCCGAGGAGAAGCATGTGGAGCATGTGCGCCAAGTGCTGATAGTGCTGCAAGAAAATAAGTTGTATATTCAACTCAAGAAGTGCAGTTTCTTGACTAGCAGCTTATTATTCTTGGGTTATGTGGTGAGCTCTGAAGGTATTCATGTAGATGAAGAAAAGGTTCGAGCTATTCGTGATTGGCCAACGCCTAAATCTGTTACGGAAGTGAGAAGTTTCCATGGATTGGCCACTTTCCATAGGCGATTCATTCAAAATTTTAGCACTATCGCAGCACCAATCACAAAGTGCTTGAAAAAGGGTAAGTTTATGTGGGGAAGTGAAGCGAAGCAAAGTTTCGCACTGGTTAAAGAACGGCTTTGTACTGCACCGGTATTAGCTCTACCTAGCTTTGAAAAGATTTTTAAGGTTGATTGTGATGCTAAGGGAGTTGGCATTGGGGTTGTTTTGTCCCAAGAGAAGAGGCCAGTGGCTTTCTTTAGTGAAAAGCTGAGTGAAGCTAGACAAAAGTGGAGCACTTATGATCAGGAATTCTATTCTGTGATTCGCGCTCTTAAACATTGGGAGCATTATCTAATTCAGGGGGAGTTTGTGTTGTACACTAATCATCAAGCGCTGAAGTTCATCAATAGTCAAAAGAAGTTGGACAGTATGCATGTGCGCTGGGCTACGTTCTTGAAGAAATTTTCGTTCACTATTCGGCACAAGTCTAGAGTGTCAAATAAGGTGGCTGATGCATTGAGTCGTCGGGCTGACTTGTTGGTGACTTTGGCCTATGAAGTTGTCGGTTTTGAGTTTTTAAAGGAGCTGTATCCAGAGGATGAGGACTTCAAAGAAATTTGGGCAATATGCATTCAGAACCGGCCTGTTAGTGACTTTCATGTTACTGATGGGTACTTGTTTCGTGGCAATCATCTTTGTATTCCTCAATCTTCTTTAAGGGAAAGCTTAATTCGAGACCTTCATAGTGGAGGGTTAGGTGGACACTTAGGGAGGGACAAGACTATTGCGAGTTTCGAGGAGCGCTATTTCTGGTCATAATTAAAGAAGGACGCTGGAAATTTTGTGCGGAGGTGCTACACTTGTCAGGTATCTAAGGGTCAGTCTCAAAATACTGGTCTTTATACTCCTTTGCCTGTGCCTAATAATATTTGGAAGGATCTGTCTATGGATTTTGTGTTGGGACTGCCTCGTACCCAACGAGGAGTAGATTCTGTATTTGTGGTAGTTGACAGATTTTCTAAGATGGTGCACTTTATTGCTTGTCGAAAGACATCGAATGCCTCACATGTGGCTCGATTGTTCTTCCGAGAGGTAGTTCGGTTGCATGGGGTGCCACAGTCTATTACCTTTGATCGGGATGTGAAGTTCCTTAGCCATTTTTGGGTGACTCTGTGGAGGATGTTTGGAACTTCGCTGAAGAGGAGTTCAACTCCACATCCACAAACTGACGGACAGACTGAGGTGACTAATCGGAGTTTAGGGAATTTGATTTGCAGTATTTGTGGTGACAAGCCGAAACAGTGGGATCATGCTTTGCCGTAGGCTGAGTTTGCTTTCAATAGTGTAGTTCACACTGCCACGGGAAAATCACCTTTTTCCTTGGTATATGTGACATCTCCAAAGCATATAGTGGATTTGGTTCATCTCTCGCGGGGTCCCGGGGTTAGCATTGCGGCTGAGACAATGGCTAAGCAGGCTCAAGAGGTGCATGAGCAAGTGAAACAGAAGTTAGCTGAGACTCATGCGAACTACAAGAGGGCTGCAGACAAGCACATGCGTGAGAAATTGTTCAAGGAAGGGGATTTTGTGATGGTGTTCTTGCGCAAGGAACGGTTTCCAGTGGGGACCTATAATAAGCTGAAGCCCAGGAAG
Organism: Rhododendron ovatum; assembly: GCA_019656835.1. Taxonomy (NCBI): domain Eukaryota; kingdom Viridiplantae; phylum Streptophyta; class Magnoliopsida; order Ericales; family Ericaceae; genus Rhododendron; species Rhododendron ovatum. The sequence continues at coordinate 15,124,664 of CM033796.1, forward strand.
TATGATCCGTATGAAGTTTTGAAGAAGATTGGTGACAATGCTTATGTGATTGGTCTTCCTGATTCCATGAAGATTTCAAATTAAGGTTTTCAATGTTGCTGATTTATCTGAGTATCATGCTGAGGAGCCGTTGTATCCAGACTTAAACTCGAGGTTGAGTTCTTTCGAAGAAAAGGGGACTGATGTAGAACACATGGAGGTCCAATTCCATGATTAGTTGGATCGAGCCAAGCCCCGAAAGTCCAAACGGTATTTAATTTCAGATTACCCAAATTGGCTAAATTCGGACGAGCTCAGAATCGGCTCAAACTTGGTGGGCTAACTTATTTTTGCGCTCCGGTCCATACTCATCAACCCTAAAGGTTGATGATGAACGGTGTTTTTCGGCCTAATTCCTTCGTTTAGGCTTTCAATTGCGTTATTTTGCCGTTTTAGGAAAGATTTGATTCGTTAATAACTTTTAAGCTTTTGATTAATAATATTGCAGAGATTTTTCTCTTTCATTCTTGTGCGCAAGAATTGCTTATTGCGACGAGTTATTTATCTCGTTTGGATTAGTATGCTAATTAATCTCTTGTGAATTCCGCTGCGTCATTTCTAGAGATTAGCTTAAAGTATGGTTGGAGCTATACAGGGAATTAATTAATTATTGGGTGGATTAAGATAAATGTCTTGGGTGCATTTTAAAATTGTTCTATGACGTGTGTTTTCACAATAAACTGTTCTTTTCCATTGTTTGTTTTGTGAAGAAAAACAAAGTGTTGAGTCTAGTAAATTTTTCTCTGGGCTTTTTAAATTTTTCCTTCCAATTTATTTTCTTTTCTCTTTCCGTGTTTGGAGTTGAGCGCAGTTCAGTTTCGTCCTTACAAATCCAAAAATAATACTTATCGATATTTATTGGCGATTGTTTTTTATAGGGTTCCACAAAATATTGTTTTAAAATTTATGAGTATTTTTTTTATTTAAAAGGAGGGGCATAGACAATTGGTAGAGGTTCACTGTTGAAACTAAAAGTGTGTGTCTATATATATATAAGGTCCTCATTTTAAGATCCTTACTTGAAGATTTTTGATATATATATATATATATATATATATATATTCCGAGTCAAGCCAAGCCGAACTTATATATTTCGAGTCAAGACGAACCTGTTTGAGCCGAACCCTACCAGGTTCGAGCCAAATTCGCGAGCTGCTCAATTCATTTACGGCTCTACTCTCAATACACACACGTATATAGCAGAGAAAGGGAGATACAATCCAAGAGCATTTATTGCTCTGCCACGCCTGGGATTCCAGAGGTCCACAATTGCTGCCCAAATCTTCAACAAAGGCCTGCAGCAACCAACGGTCCATGTGCATCACCCACATGGGTGAATTTCCAACATGAAGTATAAATTATGATGTGCATTTTTACCATGCAGTCATAGCCTACAAATTGTCAGTAATTACCAAGGGTAGCAATTGTTTGAACTTGCTCCGGTTAGAGTAGTCTTTTCCGTTGAATGTTAAAAGGGAATTCCGTCTTTTCCGTTGATTTGAAACCTGATGTTGGGATACTTTGGTGATTCTGTTACTACTATTACAATGGTAGTCCTGGCCTTTGACTGATCCTGTCAGTACAATAGCAATCTTCATGACTGCATTACTTCAATTGGAAGGGAAAACAAGATATTAGACACTGGATGTGAAGCTGATTGGATTTGAGCCTTCTTGTGAAGCATTATGCTTATTTATTAATGTAATTTGGGAGTTTCTTTGTATTTTGTTTGGATTGATTCCTTATCAATCCTTGGGCTTAAATAGTCTATTATTGTCATGATGTAAGGTGCCAATATAATTGGGATTCTACTCTCACGTTGTGTTACTATTTGCTCTTGATGTGTTATATTTCTTTCATTAATAAAATTTCTTCATTTCGTCATTCAAAATAAATAAATAATAAAAGAGAATTCTAAATGAGAATAGAAAACTGTATCCAAATCTAATTACTCGATTCATCTTCGTGTGTGGTTCAATTTGAGTTTTCAATTATGTTTGAACTACGTACTATATATATAACATGAAGATCCAATTGATCAACCAGATGATATCCAATTGTCACATCGGTCAAGTCTTTATAGTAGGTAGTAGTACATGGGTCCTGGAAAAGTGCGGTTAGAGAAGAGGACACTGATTGGCATTATTTAGATAGGAGCAGCTCACCTCTCTATCCCATCTCTCAATGCCCATCTAAACTTAATTTTGGAGGTCCCTAAAGGGTTGTACCTTTCACTAATCCGAAACGTTCATTCTATAGACAACGCGAAAACAATGTCAGTGCTTAAGATTAGCTTGATTGGAGTTGGATAGACACGTGAACGGATCGTGTTTTTTTTTTTAATAAAATATATAAAGTTATGGGGAAAAATTCAAAATACTCCTCAATTTTTACACCAAAATTCAATTAGACTATCAACCTTTTAAAAACTTTAATTTTACTGTCAACGTTATCTTCTGTTAATCAAAATGCTCCCTTTCGTCTGAATTACTTACGGATTCCGTTAAAGGCTTTGTTAAATAGTGTCCCGATCTAATTTCGACGATTTGAGCCACTCAATGTGTTCAAAACGTGATTTTAAGAGTATCCGTTAGAAATCAACAAAAAAAATGATTAAAAAGGGCTTCACCTGAACAGTTTTTTATTGAACTATTCAATAAAAAACTGTTCAGATGAAGCTCTTCCTGGTCATTTTTTTTGCTGATTTCTCACGTGTACCTTTAAAATCACATTGAGCTGTTCGAATCATCGAAGTTCGATCAGAAAAGGGGAGGTGTAGACCGAAGCAAAATCCGGACGTTCAGAATTGAACAAAATCCGGATCGACCCGCACCTCCCCTTTTTCAATCGAATTTCGATGATCTGAGCCGCTCAATATGATTTAAACGTGATTTTAAAAGTACCTGCGAGAAATCAACAAAAAAAATGATCGGAAAGGGATTCATCTGAACAGTTTTTTATTGAACTATTCAATAAAAAACTCTTCAGATGAAGCTCTTTTCGGTCATTTTTGTTGTTGATTTATCGCGGGTACCCTAAAAATCACGTTTTGAACACATTGAGCGGCTCGGATCATAGAAATTCGATTGGAACACTATTTAACAAAGCCTTTAACGGAATCTGTTAGTAATTCGGACGGAAGGGAGTATTTTGATTAATGGAAGGTAACGTTAGGAGTAAAATTGAAGTTTTAAAAGGTTGGAAGTCTAATTAAATTTTAGTGTAAAAGGTTGAGAGTATTTTGAATTTTTCTCTAAAGTTTTGTCTAAACAACTTCCAAATATAAGAATTACCACAAGTTCGTCAAAAACGCTTTGGTGTCAAACACTTTCTTTATCCTTCCCAGATAACTTTCCCTGTGGAAAAGAATCATAGACTTCCAATAATTTCCCACTTTACGACACATCTGAGACATTTTCTTTAATAAAGTTAGCTTTGCTTTCGTACCCGAAAAAGAGAGAGTTGGCTTTGCTTTTCCTTTCAACACTAAAGCGTTCTATACACCATATATTCATCGTCTGTCGATATTGATTAGAAGATGACGATTATGACAATGCTTCCTATTTTATTTTATTAATTTGTATTAATAATATAACTAGTTTTAGTATTTCCTTTATTTGCTTGTATAAAGCGCAGGACACTCTTGGAAGTTATTTTGACAAGTGGAAGCAAAAGAGTGAATGAAGACTAGTACAGAAGTTAGGAAGTTATTTCCTATCTCCAACAAATCAAAGTCTATCCTTATTTGTCTTAATTTTTGTCTTACTAATCCAATTCAAGGTTATAATTAGGATCTTCGATATATCGCTCCTAGCAATAGATCGATTGTTGAAGTCTTCTTCAACTTGTAATTAGATTCTCTCTCACCTCTTGTGTCGATTTTGTTCTTCAAGAGCGGCATGCCTAGCATCAACGATTTTCTTTTACGCGTCGACACGCTCTTCTCTTTTTACCAATTTCATAATTGACTCGACGGCCATCTCTCTTCCGGTGCAGTCTTGAAATACGACATCGCCCTTTTCTTTTTGTTGTTGGCTTGTTGCCTCTGTTTTCTTTCTCTGTCGAGTCGTGATCCGGAGAAATAAAATATTGGTAAACAAGCGTGAAGGCATTTTATGAGGAGGATAATCCTGGACTCCATTCCATGATAGCCAACTTCTCTGTTGACGGGCCCTTCTCATAGGATAGGGGGTTCGAACCTACAGTCTCAACCAGAGAATTGCCCTTTCTTTGGAAGCCGTTGTTTGTTAGATTTTGATTCTTTGAATTACAAATTTTGGATTATGATCGGATTATTTTAAAATGTTTGGATCATACGAGCATAAATATTGATATTCCAACAGAACAATGTTTGGGCGTATAACCTGAAGTATAGATTATGATGTGCATTTTTACCATGTAGTCATAGCCTAAAAATTGTCAGCAATTACCAAGGGTAGTAATTGTTTGAACTTGCTCCGGTTAAAGTAGTCTTTCCCGTTGAATGTTAAAAGAGAATTCTAAATGAGAATAGAAAACTGTATCCAGATCTATTAATTCTGATATCGTGTCTCCATATCTGAATGTTAAAAATTCATTCTAGCATAATGTATTGTGCCTCCAGATCTAATTCTGATATTGTGTTTTAGTCACTGAGACACATTAAGCACGAAACGGAGAAGATGAAGATATAATTAAGTAAAGCTTATTCACGATGGTTTCTTATCCAACATATGAGTCGAAGACCAAGGAGAAATACACCCACAGTACGGGACCATGGTGGCCATTGCAAGGAGATTGCATTTATGCTTGCTCCAACAGTTTTCTGGCTATCTCTATGCTTCCCTATCAAGGTAAAATTACTAACGAGAAATTAAACCGAACGTCAAAATGACACCTTTTGAATTCCATTCATAGAAGATATGCTAAACATTGAAAAAAGACATTCAATTATATCCTTCCACACTACTACAAAATAGTATAAAGATCACGGTCCAAAAATTAAAAAGATCTCATTTTTGTAAAAGCGTAATAAAATGTTATGGACTATAATTTTAATCTCAGTTATACGAAAAAGCTTAGATGGAAAGATTTTTTAATCTCAGTAATCTAATGTAACGCCCCAAACAAACCACTGGCCCAATACCTTGATTTTGATTCACAAGCCACACCACATGACCTAAAAGCTTAAGCACAAGGTACTAGTAGTTACCCACAAGGTTTGTTATATGCCCAAGATCATCCATGTAGACTTCCAATGTGGAACGGGGTGTTACAATCTCCCCAACTTTATAGCCTCACGCCCTCGCGAGGGATTGAGCACTATAATCACCAATACAAATCAAACCAACAACCAAATCAAACCAAACTCTAAGGCCCACATGGTCGTGTACATGGATGGCTCTGATATCACCTGTAACGCCATAAACAGACTACTGGCCCAATACCTTGATTTTGATCCACAAGCCACACCACATGGTCCAAAAGCTTAAGCACAAGATACTAGTAGTTACCCACAAGGTTTGTTATATGCCCAAGATCATCCATGTAGACTTTCAATGTGGGACGGAGTGTTACATCTAAAAAGTGAGATTGTAACTTAAAGAATAGATCTTATTCTCAAAACACTGAGATTATATACGAAAGAATATATCTTGTTTCGAAAAAAACTGAGATGAAAAGATTTTTTAATCTCAATAATCTAAAAGTGAGATTGTAACTTAAAGAATAGATCTCGTTTTTGAAAAACTGAGATTTTATATGGAAGAATATATCTCATTTCAGAAAAATTGAGATAAAAAGAACCTTTAATCACAGACATCTAGAAACTGAGATCGGAAGTTAGAGAATACATCACAATTATTTTAGAATTGAGATGAAAGCTCTTACATAGGAAAAGTTGAAAGTCGCTTACTCCTTAATCGACTCTACGTGCAATACCCTAAATAAATGTCACTCTCAACCATTCTACAAAAAATATTTCGTCAAAAATGGGGTACTTTCGGCAATGAAAATATATTTTGTTGCCAAATGTATTTCGAGTATAACTCTCAGAACTCCATTAATTGAGATAATTAAAATTGGGTTTGAATAATAACACAAAAGGCTACAACTTTCATGTTTATCAAAATTTCTAATTTTAATATTTAAAGGTTCAAAATGATGTTTGAAATATATTTTAATGTTAAACGCATATGTTATACATTAAATATTTCAATTATACATTGAAAACTGTGTGTAGTGCAGTTGGTTGAAATTTCTATGCAAAACTCAAGAGATTTAGGTTCAATACCCAATAGGATAAAAAAAAGTGGGATTTTTTTCCCTTGAGAAAACGCCACTTTTAATCTCGCTTTTTTAAAAAACTGAGATTATTTTCTCTAAACCACGGTTTTATAATAAAACTGAGATGTGAAGTTATTAAAGGTTACGGTTTTGTCATTTTTAGACACAGTTTTTATGTTTTTAGTTACGGTTTTAATGAGTTTTAACCACGGTTTTTATCCTGTGGTTAAAAGATAGGGACTTTTGAGTTACACGTACCTTGATAGACCACGGTTTTGAATGCGAGATTAAAAGTTAAAAATCACACCAGATGACCAAGGTCTTTATCTATTTTTGTAGTAGTGCCAGGAATCTTGTCCATTCAGCTCATGGAGCACTAGTTTGTTCCAGATTTGCAGGAACATCCAGTTTAGACTTGGCTTCGTCCGTGTTAAAAGTTATTAGGGGTCGAGTACCATTGGAGGGGTTTCGTCACGGAAATACAAAAGGGGGACATTGTTAGAGTAGATTGCAATTTTCATCTGGAAGAAAACGCCGGTTATATGTGCACTTCTTTCATTTGATTGGTTACAACATTTTCAGAGGCACGAGCCTCTACAATAGACGAACTTAGTAAAGAAAAATTATTCTACTGGTTGGGTGTGCAGGATTTTATCTATTTCATTTAAAATACTTCTCCAAAAAGTGATTTTGGTTTGAACTATGGTCTTAGAGCTCACAATGGTAGAAGTTAAATTGAATCGTACTCTGAATAGTTCTAATTTGCCACTACCATATGCAAATTAACTGAACAAGCCCGAATAAGCAGTATACTAGGCTTTTTGGCCCAAATTGAAAAGCTGGTACAGTAAATGCGCAGATAGGATTCAAAAAAGTAATGCCTTGTTCTCTTTGCAACTTAAAAAGAATTTTTCAAAAAATTTCCCCTAGATACCTTCTAGATTTCTCCTATATTTAACATTTCTCTCTCTATCTCTCTCTACTCATTACCCTTACTTTTTTTTCAAAAAACTTTTCAAATTGCAATCCAAACAAAGCATAAGTAACTGCAAACAAGGCGAACCCAATAGGTTAAGAGAAGTCGAAGACATATACTTAGAAACTTACGAAATATTGGCTATGTGGTCCTAAAATATAATTCGTCAAGTTTAAGATGAAAGCATTATTGGTCGCACCAGAAACTTACGAACTATGGTCATGGTGGACATCGCCAATGTGATTGGACTCTTGCTTGCTTCCAACATTGCCGAGTGGAAGTGGGATTGGTCTCTTGATATTAATTATGGTATGCGTATGCTGGCTCGGACACCTCGAGTTATCAACATTGTCTAGATATCCTTGTTGGCCTAGCAAGGTAAAACCATGAAGGATTAAAGACAATGTCAGAGAAAAAAAAAAGTGAAGGTTTAAAACCATGGAAGGATGAATTTACAAAAGTACTATGTAGGATCTTCAATTGCTTATCTTCAAAATATTGTTCTTGACTAGATGAAGCTCACGGAGTACATTATCTATGCTCATTCGGTCTTTCGGGGACTCTGTGGAGCATGCCAGTCCTATCTCTATAACGGAGATTAGATATTCCATAATTTTGCTGTCATATCTCTTCTTCCTTAAGAGCACAGGGTCTACGATCTCCATCACACGTTGAGACAAGGCGTTCATTGCAAAGTTATGAAGGTTAAAGTCTCCCTCAAACATTATGTCCATAGGTCTTGTTTGCACCATAACTGAGATTTTCCTTTTACCCATCGATTGAGCGACACGTGGCAGGGGTAAATATGGATAGCTGAAGAATAGAATGGACTCGCCCTAACTAATTAGAATCAAATTGAATAAATGGAATTGATTATAAAACTATGGAGAGTGTTATAATCAATTTTACCCATCTATTGGCTAATACATGGCGTGTTTTCTGATTATCTAGTCCATCGATCAGGTGACAGATGTCAAAGGGAGCTAAGTCCCATTATCCCACGATCAAAGGAGCGGTTAATCACGATTAATGAAACGGTTTTCCGGACATGGGCATGTTCAGCAGTTGAAAGAGGTTACTTCGTCAGAATTTGAAAGAGCTTCAACTGCTACTTCGGAGGGAAGATTTGAATTCAAAAGTGAAGAAATCCCTATTTATAATCAAGCTCAAGACAATTATCAGACACACAAACAACGTCAATCAGGCCTTTATCTTTTCTTTTCTAGGAGTAAATTTAACTTGTAATTGTTCACTCAATCATCTTGATTGATTGTTTTTCTACTTTGAGGGTTAATAAAGTCCATTTTGTTAATCTTCTTCCATATTTCATCCACTTCATTGTTTGTTTCCAAAAAAGTCCTGAAATACGACAAGGAACCAAACTCCACTTTTCACACCCACATTCCAGCAAGCTTACGATACGATTTTTCCCATCAACTCCCTATCGATTGGAAAGAAAACAGAAATATAGATAACAGGTCTCTTCCATGTTATCATCTCCTACAGCAAGATCCCGTAACAACAAACATCTCCACTAGTTGACATCTCGCTTCCCAATCCATACTCTGTACTCGTAAAGTTCAAACATCAACACAAAATGATCACTGTTCGGATAACAAAAGTGATACGAAAAGAAAGAGAAAACTAGCTCTTTTCTATGTTAAAGTTATACTTCAACTACTTATATTACCATCATCATTCCAATATCGAACAATTGAATGTGAATGGTTTCAAGACAACAATAACAAATTCCACATCTCGAATGGCTGGGACAGATCAAAACCCAATGTTAATTCAGAGGCTGTTCCAGTTTTGGAAAAAGTACTCTCTTTTTTTTTTCCAAAAACAAGGCTTGTTCCAGATTTGTGAAACTTTCTATTTTTTAAAAATGTTTGACCAAAATGACGACATTTTGGGTTTTGTTCCCCACAGCCTCCAGCGTGAAATGACAATACTGCCCTCCCCCATTTTGTTGGCAACCCAAACTATGTTGAAGTGGAAGGACAATATGGTCAGTACAACAATTACCTTTTTAAAAAAGAGGAACTTTGCAAGAAAAGTGGAACAGGTGTTACTTTTTTGTACTGTTCATTACCAGAAAAAGTACTTTTCTAAAGAGAACCTAATCTGGAACGGCGTCTCAATCCTTTAGCAGTGTCTAACCTACCTTTGTGCTGAAATTTTGAGTGTAGATATTGAAAGAGGAAGAATTAAAGTACCTGGAGCTGCATATCCAATGGTTCCCCTAATTACTATTGAACTACTTGTACTTGGAGTGTTGAACTCTGCACGAAATCTAGCTAGACCGAAATCTCCATGTTTCTTCAAGAAGGATATTACTCAACTTTAGATCGCAGTGAATAATTGGCCTTTCACATTGATGGTGAAGATAATCGAGAGCACAAGCCACATCAATGGCAATGTCTATTCTTTGTAGAAGGTCGAGTCCCACAAACTCATGTTCCCCATTACTTGCTTCTGGAATAGGATGCAACCAATTATCTAGACTTCCATTCGGCATGAACTCGTAAACTAGAGCTTTAAACTCATTCCCTTGAAAATCCATGCTAGAACAAGAAGTTATGATTGAAACCAGGTTCCTTTGTTGAATATTCCTTAAGGCTTCGCACTCTGCCATGAAACTCTTGGGAGCGCCGCGAGTTTGAACGTCAAGTACTTTGACCGCAACAACCAACTCTCCATTTGGTTCAAAAACACCTTTATACATACGACCGAAACTACCACAACCAAGCAGATTATTCAAAGAGAAACCTTTAGTTGCTTTGAGAAGTTCTCCATAAGAGACTTTTAAGAATGGATCTTTCAACAATGAAACTGTAGGTTTGGTCTTTTGTTTCTTCTTGAACAAACATATGATGAAAGACGACACTATGGTTACACCAACGAGTATCGAAGCTACTGTGATTCTTCATGTCTGTGAAAGAAACTTCCTATTATTTCTTGATTTTTTCGTGGTGCACTAAGGTAGTTGTAGTTTAGAAATTCCACCATAAAGCCCATAGTTTCCGGCAACTGATATTGCACTTGCATTTGTAAAAACACCATTCATTGGTAACTCTCCTTCGAAATTATTGAAAGAAAAATTTAGATTCTTCAAGGCAAATGTCCCTAAAAATCTTGGAATTGGACCTGATTTGTTATTGTCAAGAAGGCCCAAATTCTGAATGCCTCTCAATGATTCCATTGATGAAGAAATAGGTCCATGAAAGAAATTTTGTTGCATATGCAGGTTTTCAAGGCTGCTATAGCTACCAAGAGTACTAGGAATTTCACCAGACAAACCATTCTCGGAGATATCGATTTCTGCTATGTTTTTGAGGTTTCCAACCTCGAGTGGCAAGGATCTAGACAAACGGCTGTGAGATAGATACAATCCAATTGACAAAGAAGAGACCGTCAAAAGTTGTCTTGGTATGCTACCATTAAGGTTATTATCAGAAAGTGTCAGCAGTAACAAATTCTGACAGTTGCCAAGATTAAAGGGTATGGCCCCCTCTAGCCTATTGTGCTGCAAGTAAAGATTAATCAGCAATGACAAATTCCCAATAGAGTCCGGAATTTTACCTGTAATATTGTTGTTTGAAAAGTCCAACACTTGCAACTTACACAGCTAACCTATGCTATTGGGAATGGGGCCTGTGAATAGTTTATTTTTCAGAGCTAAGGTTTCAAGATTCACAAGGTTTCCTATCGTTGAGGGAATAGATCCGTACAACTGATTTAGACCTAGTGACAAGTAAGAGACAGATAGATTGCCCGAAGAGTTCGGTAATACCCCTCCGAATTGGCCATTCTCGGAGGCCAATAATGCATGGAAATCAGAGACAGTTAGATTGCCCACAGAGACAGTTAGATTTGAAGGCCAATAATGCATGGAAATCAGTCTCGTTGCTAGCAACATTAATGGTGTTTATAAGACTAAGGGATGAAGTTGTTGTGTGAGGGGCAAGGGCTTTGATTTGAAGCAATGGGATGAGAAGGAGAACTAGGGCTAGGAGAGAAATTGAGAGAGATTTGGTAATTACTAGACTCATCTTCGTGTGTGGTTTAATTTGAGTTCTCAATTATGTACATGAACTACGTACTATATATATGTAACATGATGAAGATCCAATTGTTCAAACACATGATATCTATCTAATTGACTCTAGTCTAGTCGTCTCATTGGTCAAGTCTTTGTTTGGTCGTCTTCATATTGGTACATGGGTCCCGGAAATGTGGGGTTGAACAAGAGGACACTGATTGGCATGCATTATCTAGAATGGAGCAGCTCACCTCTGTATCCCATCTCTTAATACCCATCTAAACTTAATTAATTTTGGAGGTCCCGAAAGAGTTTTGCTTTTCACTAAACCGAAACGTTCATTTTATAGATTATGCGAAAACAATATGTCAATGCAAAAGATTAGCTTGATTGGAGTTTGATAGAATGCGAACAGATCATGTTGTTTTTAATCAAATATACAGGCTAACTCACATTTGCCATCTAAAAAAATATCAGAACTTCGGTTTCCAATTGATGTCCTATAAACCTTCTTTTCTGTTGAGATGTTTTTTTTTTTTCCCCACGGTGTCAATATTTTGGGACTCCTACGAGACTCACAAAACCGAGTTTTGAAAGGGCAGGCTGGAGGTGATGTTGTAACTTCGAAAGATAAGAATTTCCACAAGTCCATCAAAAACGCTTTGGAGTTTTTCAAAATACGTTCTCAGAAACCGTGTCAAACACTTTTTCTTTTCTATTTTTTCCGGTCAAGCGGAAATTAAACACTTTCGTAAGCGGTAAGTGTAGTAATTCAGAAAGAGAATCCAGAACCCGGGTCTAGAATCATGCCTGACTGGGGCGGGGTATTTCTTTATCCTTCCCAGCTAACTTTCCCTGTGGAAAATAATCATAGACTACCAATAATTTCCCACTTTACGACACATCCGTGACATTTGCTTGAGAGAAAGTCTACTATACACATTTCTTAAAAGGGTGTACCATATGCACCTATTTAATGGTTCATTCATAACATTTTAGCATATTTCGTAACTTTTGTTCTAGAATTCATAACTTTTCAGCAGTACAATTCAAAACATTTTCATTATGATTCATACCATTTTGGTGTATCTCGCAACCTTTATACGATTCGTAACTTTTTAGCAATATGATTCATAACATTTTATCTATAATTCATAACATTTTTGAGAGTGCATATGATACACATCCAAATAAGAGATGTGTATGATAGTCTTTTCCTTTGCGTTAATAAATTAAGCTTTGCTTTCTTAACCAAAAAAAAGAGAGTTGGCTTTGCTTTTCCTTTCCTTTTACACTAAAGCGTGAAGGCATTTAATGAGGAGGGAGAAACCTGGACTCTGTTCCATGATGGCCAACATCTCTGTTGACAGGCCCTCCTCATAGGATAGGGGGTTCGAACCTACAGTCTCAACCGGAGACTTGCCCTTTCTTTGGAAGGCGTTGTTTGTTAGATTTTGATTCTTTACAAATTTTCGATTATGATTAGAATATTTTGTAGTGTTTGAATCATATGCGCATAAATATTGATATTCCAACAGAACAATGTTTGGGCGTATAACCTGAAGTATAGATATAGATTAGGATGTGCATTTTTACCATGTAGTCATGGCCTACAAATTGTCAGTAATTACCAAGGGCAGTAATTGTTTGAACTTGCTCTGGTTAAAGTAGTCTTTCCCATTAATGTTAAAACAGAATTCTAAATGAGAATAGAAAACTGTATCCAGATCTATTAATTATGATATCGTGCCTTTAACTCTGAATATTAAAAATGCATTCTAGCATAATGTATTGTGCCTCCAGATCTAATTTTGATCGTGTGTTTTAGCCACTAAGACACATTAAGCATGAAATGGGGAAGATAAAGATTATTCAAGATGCAGGGTTCTTATATATTCAACATATGACCAAGTACGAAGACCAAGGAGAAATACACCCACAGTACGGAATCATGGTGGGCATTGCAAGGAGATTGGATTTAGGCTTGCTCCAACAGTTTTCTGGCTATCTCTATGCTTCCCTATCAAGGTAAAATCACTAAGGAGAAATTAAACCGAACGTCAAAATTAAACCGAACGTCAAAATGACACCTTTTGAATTCCATTCATGGAAGATATGCTAAACATTGAAAAAAGACAATAATTCAATTATATCCCTCCAAGAATCTTGTCCATTCAGCTCATGGAGCACTAGTTTGTTCCAGATTTGCAGGAACATCCAGTTTAGACTTGGGCTTCGTCCGTGTTAAAAGTTATTAGGGGTCAAGTATCATTGGAGGGGTTTTGTCACGGAAATGCAAAAGTTGTATCATTGGAGTAGATGACAATTTTCATCCGGAAGAAAAAACCGGATATATGTGCACTTCTTTCATTTGATTTAAGTTACTTTGTTCGTTTGCCATTTTAGTTTTGTTTTAGTTTTGTTTTCCAATCATTACTCTACTTTTTTCTCCAATCATTACCCTATTTTTTCAATTATTACTTTCACATCTCTCTCTCTCTTCAATCATTACTCCTATCTTCAATCATTATTCTATTTCTCTCTCCACCCACCACCAAAACTAAACTAAACTAAACTCTCAACCAAACACAACCGTCACTTTCAGAGGCACGAGCCTCTACAACAGACGAAGTTAGTGAAGAAAAATTATTCTACTGGTTGGGTGTGCAGGATTTTATCTATTTCATCAAAAATACTTCTTCTCCAAAAAGTGATTTTGGTTTAAACTATGGTCTAAGAGCTCACAATTGTAGAAGTTAAATTGAATCGTACTCTGAATAGTTCTAATTTGCCACTACCATATGCAAATTGGCTTTTTGGCCCAAATTGAAAAGCTGGTACAGTAAATGCGCAGATAGGATTCAAAAAAGTAAGCAAATACAAACAAGGCGAACCCAATGTGATTGGATTCTTGCTCGCTTCCAACATTGCCTAGTGGAAGTAGGATTGGTCACCTTATATTAATCAAGGTGTGCGTAAGCTAGCTCGGACTCCTCGAGTTATCTACCTGGTCTAGATATCCATGTAGGCCCGGCAAGGTAAAACCATGAAGGATTAAAGACAATGTCAGAAAAAAAAAGTGAAGGTTTAAAACCATGGAAGGATGATTTTACAAAAGTACTGAGTAAGATCTTCAATTGCTTACCTTCAAAATATTGTTCTTGACTAGATGAAGCTCAAGGAGTACAATATCTATGCTTATTCGCTTTTTTGGGGACTCTATGGAGCATGCCAGTCCTATCTCTATAACGGAAATCAGATATTCCATCATTTTGCTGCCAAATCTCTTCTCTATTAAGAGCACAGGGTCTACGATTTTCATCACACGTTGAGGCAAGGCATTCCTTGCAAAGTTATGAATGTTAAAGTCTACCTCAAATATTTTGTCAGTAGGTGTTAGACTTGTCCCACATCGCTCATCTAAGACACCCAAGCTTGGTTAATAAAATCTAGAGGCTACTCCACCTATTGCCAATTGGTTTTAGGTTGGAACCTTCCAAGAAATTTAATATGGTATCAGAGCTAGGTCTTTGGTGGTCTCACATCATGTGGTCAAGTCTCCGTCGCCCGAGTCAACTCATCAATTCATACCTCCACTTGCATCCGGACTGCACGTGAGGGGTCGCTCAAGTCAAATCTCCAAGTTTCCTCAATTCGTACCTACACGTGCATCCGGGCTGCACGTAAGGGGGAGTGTTAGACTTGTCCCATATCACTCATCTAAGACACCCAAGCTTGGTTAATAAAATCTAGAGGCTACTCCACTTATTGCCAATTGGTTTTAGGTTGGAACCCTCCAAGAAATTTAACAGTAGGTCTCTTCATTGTTATCATCTCCAATAATAAGATCCTGTAACTATAAACATCTCCACTAGTTGACATCTTGCTTGATTCCCAGTCCTTACTCTGTAACTCGTAAAATTCAAACTTCAACAGAAAAGGATCGCTATTCGGATAACAAAAGTGATACGTAAAGAAGGAGAAAACTTGCTTTCAGTCCACAATGTTGGTTTTCTAATATAAATCTAGTAAATTTACACTAATATGTCTACGTGACACTCTTTTCTATGCCAAAGTTTTTCTACAACTACTTGTTTGTACTTAAGATGAGTGATATGAGTCTCGGCATTGAGTAACCGAGTTCTTTCGGGAACTCTCCAACTAGCTTGTTTTTGCCTATACTAAGGGACCTAAGGTTGGAGTAATGAGATAGGCTTGTTGGAATATTCCCTTTGAAATTGTTAATAGACAGATTCAATTTCTGTAACCTGAAAAGATTACCAAGTTCAATTGGAATCTCACCTATAAAAGTGTTGTTAAAGAGGCTGAGCTCCTGGAGAAAACTGAGGTTCCCAATATACGGAGAATTAGACCTTTTGACGTAAGCTCTATAACGGTGACTCTTTTGCGTTGGCGTCCGCATTGGACACCTTCCCAGTGACAGAAATGGAGAGATTCATTCCATGAGCTCAAGGCCCGTTGATATTCTGGGAAGATATTTGACTTGAAGACCAATATTAATGCAAGGAAATTAGTCTCGTTGACAGCAACATTAATAGTGTTGGAAAGACTAAAGGATGATATTGTTGTGTCAAGGGCAAGGGCTTTGATCGAAAGCAATGGGATGAGGGAGAGAAATAATTGATTGGTTCAAACTTAATTAATACGGTTAGGATTTTATCGTTTGTACAATGGTTTGGTAGCCATCCATTCAGGACTCCCAGAAGTTCGTATATAGCATCATTTAGCCATTGATTGTAGTTTGTTTTAGTAGTTTGTCCCTCTTGGTTGGTTTTTGCATATCCCGATCTAGTGGTATTCCTTGCATCTTAGATTGAATATATATTTTTTCATCTGAGATTGAATGGTTAGTGGTTTATTTTCTATTCTGATTGTAGAATTTTTTATTGTGTGGCTTGACAGGAAAACTGTCCCTTTTCTGAACTTGATGCTTGCTTGACAGATTTGTCAACTTTGTGGTACTGTCTTCCTGATCTGCATAGTGGGAGATACTCCTGCATGTTACACTCCAACTAGTGTAAAAGATAAGTGGTAAATGTATGGTATGGGTTGAACTCATCACCCAAACGACACAAGTTCTTTACTTGATCATAGGAGATAGAGATTACCAAGCTATATAAATATTACTCAACTACTCATTATTTTTGGCCGCTATCATCTCATTCGTGTGATAGGTATGGAAATTTTATGTGACTTGATCATAGGAGATAGAGATTACCAAGCTGTATAAATATCACTCAACTACTACTAATTATTTTTGCCTGCTATTATGTCATTCGTGTGATGGGTATGGAAATTTGCCCAGAATTATGTCATTCATGTGATAGGTATTTGGATTTTGCTCATTTGGGTCAGATGCCCAGAACCCAAGCTTCTCTGAGCTTCAGAACCCTTATCATGGGACCTTTATGTTCCACGGGATTCAATCAAACATCTAGGGATGCTGTCTATATGCAGTGGCCGACTTCTGCTATGATGTATGCACGGTCATATGAACAATTTAGACATGCTATTTTTCAGGTGAGTGGCAGTTCCTAAGATTCCTAGTTTGTTCACCTTCCTTCTTTTGAACAATTTGAGAGTTTTATTGCTTTTGCTTCCAGAAACATAGTGATTAGCATGCTGATATCTCTTGTATAATCCACCTTCTCTCAGATTCACAACTAGCTGCAGCGTAGGTCTTAAGTTTCTAGGCTTATCACTATCCATTTGTTGAAACATCTGCTGAGAGAAGCACAACGAGCCAATTACTGCAATTGTTCCATTTCTAGACACAATCTTGCTCTGTATCAATATTGAGTTCCCTCTGGAAGTTGTTTTAAGTTAGTACAATACAATGGCGTGATTGACTTAAGAGCTGCTGAAGAGGCAACTGTTTAAGTGTCAATTAGTTGAAAGACTCAAAACCCTAGACTTGTTTGGTTTCAGGTTTGAGGGAAGTTTTTAGGGTAATGAGTACAGAGATAGATGGAGAAATGAGAGTAGTGATTGGAGAGAGAACTTGTTTGGGGACCTGCGCAGAGAGAAAGGGTGAGTCTACAGACCCAAAGTGAATGAAGTCCTAGTGTTCACACATTTTATGGTTCAGTTGAGTGCTTGATCGTCCATACTTATTTGAAACTTAATGAAAATACAGTTCATTTGAACTGCACTTCCCTCAGAATTTGTATCTTGGCATCGTATAGCATAGAACCCATGGTAAATGGAATAAGCCACATGTATTTGGTGTTGATTAGCTGTCCAGTTGTCACACCTCCCAGAATCCCGAGTTCAGGCATTAGTGTGGAATTTTGTTGAGGTTGAGTTTGTTTGACAGCATACTCCCGAACATGCAAACCCGTTATAGTTTCTAGATGGCTGGGAACCCGGAAGACAGGTGGTAATTTATGGACCTTGTGGAGCCTTTTGATTTACATAGCAGTGTATAGGCCTTTGTTTGGCTTCATTTCTAGCTCTCTCCCCATGTCACTTGAGCTGCTGCTTCCATCCTATTAAGGGAATAAGAATGCCTGATTCTGATATGGTAATGGTCTTGGAACCTTGGTGCTTCTTGTAAGCTCTCTCATGTTGTGTTCGAGGGTGAAAACAAGCCTGTCGATAAAAATCCAGAAATGGTACTTGGCAGTTACTTCATACGTTTGTGGGGTGACATCACTCATTCCCAATGGTAGCTTCTCATTTTTTTCCGAAACTTTTTTATTGTTTATGAAATGCTTATGAACTCCACTGACTAGCATACGCTTGGTCTGTGGAGGTTTGAGCATGGTGTTCTTACTATAAACCCAGGTTTTTGAAGAATTATATCCTGAAATATGTTCTAAAATAAAAACACTTAAATCTTTTGCTGGTAGCCAATCTGGTTATGTTGTCAATGCTCATTTTGTGCTTCAGGACGATATAGTATCTAATCTGCGGCTCTTAAGAAAATGTGGTTGTTATTTTCCTTTTCCCTAACACCATTTTCATTTTGAGGAAAACATGCCACCACTTGGATAAGCAATGATGTATAGTTCTGGATTTTTTCTTGAAGCTTATGTTCCACCTTTTTGGAGAGGAACCACTTTTTCGTCACGTGTTTTCCTTGTCCGTTCTATTGTGATACTTATATCTGATTGATTTACTTAATTTTGCAGGCCCCTTACATTCAGCAGCCTCTGAGCTTTGATTACTCTAAAACTATTGATTCATCAGATATGAAAGTTTGTATAACAGAACTAAATACAGTTTCTTCTCCTATTTAGAATTGGCGTTATGTAAGGTTACTTGTTGCTTAAGGACTTCTCTTAGCATATTTCAAACCACATTAGTCTGAGCGATTATCTTTTTTGGTGTGTCGATGTTTGGGAAGGATCCAACTAGTTACTGATGAGTTCTTTTTTGTCGGCTTTAATCTATCTTATTTTGCAGTCTCATATGTTTGGTGTTGTTTAAGAGATGCATAAAGTTTTATCTGATATGTTGTCCCTAGGTGATTGGATATACATAATACTGGACTCCCCATGGTATTACACCTTTTGGATTACGCCTAATATGGATTACTCCAGTATAATTTTTTTTTTTTTATCATAACACTATATATGTAGTTCCCTCGGATAGATAGTCTAACACCATATTTAATCTGGTTAAACAAGCGGGGTCCATAAGGTTGTACTTAGAAATTGTATACGGTGACATGGTTGATGTTTTGCTTGTGTTTGAAGCGAGCACAAGCCTAAGCCAAGTTTGGTATATGCTCCAAGGGTGGAAGAAAACAAAATCCCAAGGATTTGTAAACAATGTCTTTAGGGATAATACATGTGAATCACAACTCATTTACTTCCGGGTTGATAAATGGTCGACTGGTGGTGATGCTTGTTGGTACTCTCGACTGAACTCGAGCTTTGGATGTGAGCTCTTTTTTGGGTGTCGGGTACGAGTACATGAGATAAAACACAATCAAATTAACGTTCAACACTCCTCTTTAAGTCCGACCTCCAAGCTCAATTGATGCCTTCAAGCTTGGCTCGAGTTTAGAAAACCAAGTCTCTTAACATCTAGAACTGGAGTCTAATAACCAAAGGGGGTGTGGCTAATCTTACGCAGATCAAATATGTTCAGTTGATTGGTAAGCTAACTTGGAGAGTGCTTGGAAAGTTTTTGCTAATAGTTCATGGATAATAGGTGCATTATGGAACCCGTAAAGATTAATAGTTTACCTATTCATTGCCAAGGCAATCCACCAAGCTAAGACAATGGCATGCTGTGGATGACGGCCAAAGCCAGAAATTCCAATTAATCTTTGTCACTTTTTTGTTACTCCATACGTATCTCAATTGTCTCTAATATTATGATCCTTGTATGTTACTAATTATCAAACTCACGTTCTTTTGTATTTTTATTTGTCGATGGAATTTATGTTGCTTCCAATTGCATGCTTGTACCATTTTGGATGCATCAACATCTCTAGGTGTGTGCAAATTTTTATAGATTTTCATGGACAATAGGGTATTGGTCATGATAAAGCGGGTTTTTAATTGATTAATGTGTTATCCATCATAGTTAGTCAGTTAGTCACACTAAAAGCAGTCTCATACCATCCTAAGAGCATCCGCAATGGTAATAAGCAAAATCAATAACTAAAATGTGTCATGTTAACATTTAATTATCTATTTAGTCGTCTATAATTAAACTTAACAACTTCTACCTTCACATTGGTTATTTTTGCATTCCTAACTAAAAAAACCCACCCACAATCATAATGCACAACTGTCTAATCGCAAATGAGTTCCAATCACGCACCCGACCACGCCAAATTATTCGTTTCAATGAGACGATTCCAAAACTAAAAAACCGGTCACCGGAAACATTTTCACGTGCCTCCTAAAGAGGCTGCGCGTGATATCACACGCCTTTACTTGATTTGGCGCGTTCAGCACGTGATGCGAGTGGATCTCACGCACATCCTCTTTAGGCGGTGCGTGAGGAGGTTTATGGCGACCGGTCTTTTAGTTTTGGAATCATCTTGTCAAGACAAATAATTTGGTGTGGTCGGGTGAGTGATTGGAACTCATTTACGAAATATCCGAATTTGGCTACTGAGTTTTGGTTATTGGTAAAAGTTGTTAAGTTTGGTTATGGAATAAGTGGAATTTAGTTATTTGCTAAAAGACTAAACTTTACTTATTATAATGTGAGGTATTTTTTGAGCATTATTGTTAAATTTGCTTATCACAATGTGAATGCTCTAAATTGCTGTTTCTAAATGACAAGAGGCTAAGGTGTCGTTCCAACTCAACAATAAAAAGAACTTTTGAAAAAAAAAGGTTTTTTAAGTTCAAATATAATAAAAATGAAAAATAATTTTTTAATTTTTTTTACCATTTCAAAGATCTCGATGAGATCTATCAAACAAGATCCATATTAGTAGAAAAATTATTTGTGTAAATACATGATTTTTGAGCTTGAAAAACCCTCATTTTCTAAAAGCTCTTTTTACTATTCATTCGGAACACCCTCTAAATCTACTCCAATCCCTAATAACGAGGTGTAAAAAAATTATGAAATTTTAGCAACTAGCTAAGGCTTTGGAAGGGCCATTATAACCCTAGACACATAACAAGTACATCGCTATAATCTCTACTACTCCCTCCGTCCCTGGACAACCACCACCACAACAATGAAACAGCTTAAATCCCAAACTCAAAGAAGTCTGCAACATCCACAAAGTGTTACTGCAGAGTGCAGAATCCGATTACAAGAGAGGTAGAAGAGAAAAGACAACAACTACCCAAATTTAAGCACCCAAGATAGGAAAATAATGAGCAACATCATCGCGGATTGCATGCATGATGGCCTCTACATGTAAAGGTATAGACTTGTTCATTAATTGGTGACGCCATTCGCCCCTATTTGATAAAAGAAATGCTCAAAGCTGCCACGGGTACAAATGTGAAGTAATAATGATCCAATTTGGGATGAAATTTACGTCAAAAATCTTCGTTACCTTAATTTCCATCCAAGAGATGGTTTTATGCTTGCATTGTAAAATATATATCGGAAATTGCCTCATCAAGACCACCATTCATGCTCTGGCCTAGTTGATCGCGCGATAGCATCTTCCAAAATGTTCAGATAGCATCCATTATGTCCTTTCATCACCATCATCGTCCTCCTCTTCATCCTCTTCAAGTGATCTGGCAGGCCGAAGACTGCAAAATCCAATCCATTGGACCTTTCAAAATAGAAAGTGCCATGCATGCTGCCTTATTCTATTACGGAGTATATACAAACATACATGCACTATACCTAAAGTGGCTTATTAGTGGCTCATTTTTTTTAATAAGAAGAAAAGAGATTTATTTTCCTATCAAGTCTAGCAATATTATATATAATCGAATTATTCTTTTGCTTTAATTTTATTGCCGTTGGAAAGACGTTATTTTGATTGATCCACATGCACCTGCCAATTCAATGCAGAATTGAAGCCACTTTTTCATAGAATCATAGATGCCGCACTTGTCCCGTGACTAAATTCCTATTCTCAGAGAAAAAGAAATTTCGCTACTGCATGTCTTTAATTTATCCCTCTAGCCGGATTTATTCACTACAACAAATAAGGCTTAATAGCGTGCCAAAAACGCTATAGTATCATATACATAGCGTTCAAGAGAACGCCTTATTAGCCGATGCAATTAAAAGTCTTCGCTTTCAATAGCATTCATTGTCCGCTATTGTTGATCTCTTTTATAGCGGACAATGAACGCTATGAAAAGTAATACATAGCATTCAAAAAAACGTTGTATTAGCTCATGCTTTTAAAAGTGAGGGACATATCATAGCGTTTTCTGATTGCTGTTTATCATAAACTTGTAATAGCGTTTCCCGAATGCTATGTATTATAGACCTTTGATAGCAGTCTTAGAACGCTATGTATTTTCTACAAATTACCTGAAAAGCATTTCATAAGCTCATTTGACTGTACATTTTTTTGCCAAAATACTAAATGAACCAATAAACTACACATAAATTCACCCAGGATTCCATTCAAAACAAAAGAGAAATATATTTCCATCCAACATCAAATAACTTTAAATAAAAATAAATTCAATAGCAAGCCTTTATGTCCTACCAACATTTTGAAAGAGAATGGCAGTGAAACAATCTTATTGTCCCAAAAGTTGCCCACATGCCTTGACACAAAATGGGAAGTATTATGGAAAAAACTTCAACTAAGTTCCAGCGGCACCATTATAATCTCCATCTTCATCAAAGTGTGAGGAAATATTGATCTTCGCTCCATGATAGAGCTGACAATGTCTCCATTGTGAGTCTTCAAAGCCTTGACAGGTTTGCTCTTGGACACGCCAGCTTGAGTCATCACCAAATCAATGTCCCGAGGCTCCACCCCAGTTTCTTCAACCTCTTCCTCTTCTTCATCTGCAGGTGCTCCACCAGCTACAGCAGAAATATCAGACTTCGCCATAGCAGGCATGTCTGGCATCCTGAACTGCTGCGCAGCCCGTGTCTGCAACTAAGATCTCAAGTCCTAAATCTCTGCTTCTCCAAATATGACATAGGTCTCAGAATTCGGGCTTTTGAAGACATCAGGTTTCGAGATGAAAAATAATACCTGAAACACAGAGTAATTGGTTAGTGGTCAAACGTCATCCATCATTAACACGAATCAACCTCTTCATGTGAAGGCAGTGACTTACATTTTTGGTTCTCTTAATGGTAACCCTGCTAACACTAGTAACAGGTTTCATGCCTAGCTTCAGCATTGCCTTGCAGCTCTTCTTTTCACTTCTACTCTACTTTGAACTCTCATTTAATTTGCACCTGCACCTCATTTCAATCAATATATTATTATACACAGCAAACGAATAGGCATCATAGCCAAAAGAACATATTGACAAACTCCATATAATGTAGATGTTGAAAGCAATTCTAGATCCAAGACAGAATGGCCGAACAAAACGAGATCAACTCGAAATCTATAGTATTAAAAACAGCTGCAATCATCTCCAGAGTTGACATAAACAACAAAGAAGGCAAAACCTTGACATATTATCCATGACACTCTAAATGCACACACTGATGAGGAAAACAAGATTTTGGACAGTATGGTGCATACTAGGAAATTTATATGGCATTTGACACTGTAATTGGCAGCTTCTATAACACCTAATCTGCAGTTAGCTTTTGGACAACATCAATGCGAGTTATTTTTAGAAAATACAAGTCAATCCATCATGCAAATCCCTAAGATGAAAATTCACTTGCAATGGTATATACACTATGCAAAAAGCATAGCAGCACATCAGTCTTCATTCAGAAATAAGAAAATAGGGCAATCAGAAAAGGAAAAAAAATTGCATCAAGTGAGTTGCATAAAGAACCCATGCTCGAAAAAGTTTGAAGGATGAAGTGTTTCGTAATCCCAAGTACACTTACCGATCGCAAAATCAAATAACACTAGATTCACTAGACTAGAACAACAGCCTCAAACCTGCATTTAAGTGAATCATGTCATGTGGACTCTTTTTCCCTCCCAACTAGTGTTTGTCAGTGAAATTAATTTAGCACATGGACATGATTAATTGGTTGAACTACTAATTAGATAGGATTACTGCTCCAATATCCACCGACACATGGTATACACCGAGCTTTGTAGAGTTTGTGTCTTTGTGATGCAGGACAAAGATAAAGCTAACCTAATAATATGTCCTAAAAGATAAACCCTATAAGTTATAACAGACACATGTTACAACAATAACATATCCTCCTGTATCAAATACAAGAAACTCCTCCCGTTCCCTATCAATTTGTTATCCAAAGGGCATTAACCCTCCTCCAATTGTTCCAATAAGGTTCGTTGGATTTTTCATAAAGTCCCATGTCTTACCCTTCTACTATGATATTCATTCGTTTATTCGCCTCCAAAACCAGATTTCAACCCAAAAAAGCAATCTTTAACTTTCACAGTGACAAAAAGCTGGGGTTCATAAAGTCCCATGTCCTACCCTTTCTACTACGATATTCAATCGTTCATTCACCTCCAAACCCCGATTTCCACGGAAAAAAAAAAAATCAACCTTTGACTTTCCAAGTGACAAAAAGTTAGGCTAGATAGACCAGTTCTTAAACAGTTTGAAGCAACAGTACATGAACTAATGCAAATCCACATACACGTCTATAACTAAACAGTTGAGAAAGGGCAAGAAAAAGGGGAGACTATAGCCAAACCTTGACCGCCATCTTCCTTGTCACCAATACACAAGTGGGACTGTTTCGATCTTGAGTTGATTCATTTTTCAGCTCCCAATCCACACTTAAGCTCAAGAAGTTTTTTCTTATTTATTACCTAACTATCCGTAGAGGGAACAGCAGAATGGGAAATGTAGGTTTTCTGGTGAGGAAGCAACTTATCCTTGGTCTTGAACCTGAGGAAGTAGGTACTCTGATACTCTTGGACAGGACCAAATGTGGGATCAAAGAACCAAATCATGCTAACCCAGTCTTCGGTTATGGTTTGGTTTGGTTCATAGGAAATGGGCCAAATGAACCCCTAGCACTAGCCAGGCAATTGTTGAAGTATTCAATATATCTAATTTTAGTATCCTGATTACTTCTATGAACTCAAACTTCATGTGTCTTGCCACAGTGAAATTCCAACCGAGGGTGCCCTATGGATTTGGATAGCTTAATTTCCCTCTACTAGAAATTGAGCGAACAAAATGAGCATGGACAGAACACACAGTCAATAGCTGGGCCTGGGCCTGGGCTACTAGAATGTGAAGCACGCAACAAGTTGACTTGCAACTGCATATTCTTTGAACTGTCAACTGTTCAATTATATGATAATGTTTACTTTAAGATACACGTGGTCCAAAAAAAACGCTACCTATCCTAGTCTAGAGAATTAATCCCTTAGACTTGGAATTCCAAATGAAAAAAATACTCTAATTTTAGAGGAAAAATTTCTAACACCATGGTATATTAAGGTAATAGCATACATGACAAGACAACAAATAAGTATACGACAGGCAGGCTGATCTATGAGATCTACAGCACGTTCAAAGACTCCAAACATATCCTAGATAGGTGGTTTTTAAGCTAAAAAACAAGCCAGGAGTAAGATGTTATAGCACCCACAAAACTCACCCATTCACCAGGGCAAAGGGACCGATAGTATTTGGCAAATTTCCCACATTCACTAGATTCGTTTCCCTTTGCTGCCACGCACCTGCAGTAAAATTGCGGGACATGAAGAATGAGTCAACTACTTGATTCTTAAGTGCGGGAGAATTTAGAACACTGTAAGAGCAAGCCCAAATCATTCATGAATGGCCTAAAATGTCTTCATAGTAGAAAATGTACCTATGGAACTCAATGTAGCGTGTGAAACAATGTCTGCAGCTTTGGTTTGTTGTGGGAAATCGAAAATCAGCCGGAGCAGTCTTCAGTTCAATCTGAAAGGCAGCATAAAGATGTTAAGCATGAAGTGACAGCAGAAAAAATCAACGGAGTTACGATAGACCTCAGCACATTTTGACAGTTATTGCAAGAGTTCGACGAAATTGATCAACTATGTCTCATACCACTTTAAATATGTGTGGCTATAGGCAGATACATATTTACTAGCAAGACATATAATGCCACTTGGCAATTACACTATCGAGGCATAAAGGGCTTAAAATCATATTCGATGCACAAAACCAACTGATAAATCAGAGAGTAAACATAGATGCAAAACTAAAAAATGGAAAAAGTATAGTCTAAGTATCGACATATACCCCTTCAAAAATTAAAGAAATCACATATCTAACCCAGCCATGTCCCCATATGTGTCCCCCAGTGTTCTCACCATGCCCCCTTCCAAAAACTCGATTTCCAGCCGTTAGAATACCATATTCTAACTGGTGGGGTGGAAACAAAGAAACAAGTTTTCATCTTTTTCCTACACTCTACTACTTCTGTTCAACAATGTTTGTGCTAGCCAAAGTCAAAACTAACTTCTTACTAGTTCAAACTTCCGATTTAAAAAGTGCACAAATTCTATTGCTGATTACTTTCCCCACTCACTAGTAATCTTCTTATTTGCTGGACAGTAAAGTGGCATCTTATAAGAAGGGCTGTTAAAAAGGCCTAACTTATACTATTAGGAGAACTAGAGCCTGTAATATCTATTTAACCTTTCTGGCTTAATAGGTAGGGTAATCAACCTATTGTGCAAGAAAAATAGAAACGCATAGCAATTTTTCCACTGTACAAAGCTATGCTAGGCAGCTAGGGGACCAATTTGTTATAGTGTTGAGAGAATCAATGAGATATACCCTTAAAAAAGAATCAATAAGGCAATGCACCAAATTAGGAACCGACAAGATAAAGCCCAAAGAGGTCAAAATGGCTTGAATACTGAGATGAAATGGAAGTTACTCCCTTGTATACATCCTTGTAGAGTTGTAGTAATATATACTCACTCTCATATATAAGGTATTTCTCCTTAAATATATATACATAAGTATACGTATATATTTACCTATTTGAAAACTTACAGAGGTTTGAGAGATCCAGAAGTGCCTTTCACCGTTTCTTTTCCTTGTCTTCTTTTTCCACCCAAACCCACCACACAAGCCCTAGCCAACAAAGGCAGCAATCGCTAATTAAAAAAACCCTAGATGGGAAACGAGAAAATTAGGGACTGTAAATGGGGGATCGGCAAATCGAGTATAAGCATACACATATGCGTACAATGGAGGGGAGAGAGAGGATAATACCTGGTGGGGAAAACGACGAGAGGCGCGTCTAGAAGCGGGAGCATCGGGAGCCGTCGCAACTTGGTGGTGCTAGCGGTGGTGGAAGATGTCGCTGTGAAGTTGTTGGTCGCTGGGGGTCGAAGGTCTGATGGGGAGAGATCGAAGGTTTGATGGGGGGGGAGAGAGAGAGATAGAGAGGGCGGGGTGGGGAATGGAGGAGATATGCCGTGCCTCCATCTCTGAATTTTTTTGTCAAGGGCTCAAGGGATTAGGGCGAAGAGGGATGCCTCTTAGTTTTTAGTGGAACGCTGTTTTTTAGTTAATGGAACGCTATTGTAAACAAGGCGCGAGGGTTCTCATATTTTTCTCTTGCAAAACGCTATAGATGTTACCCTACAACAGCATTTTTAAAAGAATGCTATTAACTAATGCTATAAAAACCCATATTTGTTGTAGTGAATTAATTTCCAAGCTTAGTGCGAGATAGAGATAGACTTATCTTAACAATGGGTGAATGATGAATCAATGGATCAAAGTGGACAAATGAATTTCAAACCCCTTTCTTTTGTTTTCTTTTTTCTTTTTTTGGTTTCTAACGGACATCTCACTCTAGAGAGAATTCTATCTTTGGTGTTATCTATATGTTTCGTTAGTGTATTTAGTTATCTCTATGTTTCATTAGTGTGTTCAAAATTAATATAAATATTTTTTTTTGGATTCTGTATATCTCAAATACCAGTATATAAAGAGAAGAAAAATAGAATGAATGCCGATTAAATTATAATAGAATATAGTAGATGTATGAATGATGATGTTTGGAGTACTGTACCATTCCTAAACTTACCCTTGCTCTTCAATTACACGTTGGACTACCGAAGGGAGTGACTCCAATGCAGGACAATCTTGTATTCGCACTTCTTTCAAAAATGATCCTTGGAAAGCGCAACCCTGTGGGCAGAAACTCGTCAAGAGTTGCAGATCCAAGAGCACGAGGGAAGTTAGTTGAGGAAATATGATTATATTTGTTCTGATCCCGTCATCTACTTCTTCTTCCTCCCGGTCAATGATTGCTTCCATCGCCTCACATCCATTTATATATAGTCGTTTTAGGTTCACAAGAAGTCTGGCTACGAAAGGTGAAACCAAAATTCTCAAACTTTCGCATAGAACCACCCGTAGGGATGTCAAATTCTGAAAGTCTTGAGATATTCTTGGTGGATAATTCGCCCAAACATGCCTCAACCTTGGTAGCCCGATAAGTGCCAAAGAAGCTAAGCAAGGGAATATTGCTATGGCTATATTCGCATTGCCTTCTCCACCAATATTTAGTTTGCCCAAGTCAAATGCTACTTCCACTGAGATGCACAAGTTTACAGTAAGTCGTTCTAGCTTTTCCATGCATTCGATCAAATTAGATGGAAAAAGAATATTCGACAACTTGCCACATTCAGAAACGTAAATGTGCCTTAGTTTTGCTTGAAGATCCCCAGGCCATATTTCTCTCAGGTCTTCGATGTTAATCAAACGCAATTGCTCTATGCTAGTCAATGCATCCTGCAATTAATTAAATCCACCACGTAAAGAAAATCACTGCACCTAAGTCCTAACAAACTAGGAGTAGAATTCAAATAAACCCACTCCCATTGAATGTCTCAGTAAATATGGTCCAAAGTTACAGTTAAAAAGTATTAATTTTAAACAAAAGGGCAGCCTATTAGCGACAATATTTCATAGAGATATATACTTTTTATTTGATTCTTTAATCTTTTTCAATCCAATGATACACTTACTAATTACTATTAGATTTGAACATGATCAAATATTTCGTACAATCTCTTATTACAATACACATACTAATTATAAGATTTGAACAAGTCCAATATTTCCTACGATCTCTAGCTTATTTTCTATAACAAGGCCGTTTAAATCGATCTTTTCTGTAATCCCGTTGCGCATGTTGTGAAGATGAATTTCGATGGGGCTTTCGACCAACACTGAAAACACGGTGGAATTGGAGTTATAGCAAGAGATGGTCAAGGGAATTTTTTAGTGGCCCGTTCTTGCGAGGTGGAGGCCGGTCGTTGGAAATGCAAAAGTTTTGGAAGCCTTGGTGCTAAGAGAGGCCGTGATGGTTGCTCTGATGATCTCTCTTACGGTTACGTTCCTATGTCCTAATTGAGGAGGACGCGAAGGCTTTGATTGACATGCTCCATGGGCATAAGCATTCAACAGGAGGAAGCTAGGAATTAAGGGGCTAAGCATTCAACATGCTCAATGGGCACAAAGCACAGTATTATTAATCTATGATTTTCTGTCGATCAAGTACAGTGCAGGGCTTTAAGGTCGAACTGTTTCCAATTTGTTCGCAGCATGGGTAACAGAGTGGCGCCCCAATGGAAAATTATTCAATACTCGTGGTGTATCTCCCTCCCCTCGCATAACATGTGGAGCTCACGCTGGATCCACATGTAGGCCCCACATGTTATGTGAGGGGATGGATTATACTCCGGGAGTACTGAATAATTAGTCTTCCCCAATTGTTGTGATGAGAGAGTGTCAATGAAGCTCGAGCAGCATATCAGTTGATGAGGAAGGAAGCTATGTACTGGAGTACTCAATGATCGAGCAAACTGAAAACTTAGTTAGGCAGTCAAGCAACTAAGAGTTAATCAGACAGTTAGAATTTGATAGGCTCATTCCACGTGTAATTCTGTGATTTGGTGAGCCACATCGGTTAGCTAGTGTATATATGTACTATGTAGAGCTCAGGCTCATTTCTGTTGTAACCAAGATTTATATTTTTCAAAACGAAATGAAATGCAGTTTTATTTCTCTCTCTAAAAGTTTTTAGAGAGTCATTTTGCTATCAATGAATTTGTTAACATTTGGGGAAAAAAAGATGCGTAACATTTTACTCCTAGGCGTAACATAATAGACTCAATATGTCCATCATCAAAATTTCTAATGTTCATTGATTAAACATAACAAGTGGCTTTATGATGAATATGATCGTGATCTCATTTGAATATGATAAATTTCGTAGATGAAAGAATTAGAATTCCTCTATATGATAAATTTCATATATCATAGAATTAACCTCTCGTGAAAAGATTTAGGAAATGTTTGGCCAAATAAATAAGCCGGGCTTATTTTGTCTTCACTTAATTTTTTTGTATTTGTTAGTTTTGGGTCAATTTTTTTTTTATAGATTAATGCTTCGTCATGACAAGAGCAATCTAAAATGTAAAAATTATTATTGAAACCCAAATTTTTTTAATAAAGACGAAAAAAATTGGGTTATTTTTTCAGAAAAACTTGAATTTTGTTCAAAGTTATTATTTTTAGATTCTTCTCATCTTGATGAAGCAATAATCCACAAAAAAATGTCAAAAAAAAATTGAATAAGTAAAAAAAAAATATCATTTTGCTTATTTGGCCAAAATAGGCTTCAGTTTTCGAATGAAATAGGGGTGTAGTTTCATCAAACTTCTCTTTTGCTTAATATAAGCCTCCCTAGTCCGATTTATACTTTGATACACTCTTTGTCCAGCTTCATGTGTCCAACACTTCACTTGTGAATGCCTCCATGTATGTATTCTAGCCTAGAACGTTAATTTTTAACTATCATTACCCCATTTTTCCTCGTTCAAAAGAAATTCTAATGAAATAATATGTTATTTCCATATTATTCATTCAAAAAGTTTTGAATAAAAAGTTCGTGCATATTAGAATAAAAGGGTTGAAAGTAGTTTCATGTTCTAAAAGTTTTATTTTTAAATTAAAATAAAGAGTTTTATATTAAAATAAAAGGGTTGAAAGTAGTTTGGGCATATTAAAATAAAAGGGTTAAATTAAATTATTTTTGACTAAAAGGGTCAACGTACTAAGAAAAATTATTTCCCTAAAAAAACCATTGTTTGAACTATGCAAAAGTAATCTCAAACTACAAGCATAATCTCAAGTTTTTTTTGCCATTTGTTAAAACCTAATCTACTCTATCCTAGGGGACTTGGGAAGGAAGATGGCTACTTACGGGAGTCGAAACTTACCCATGTGCATGGAAGTATAAGGGTTAATTTGTTGAATATTGTGGAATATAATGCCATTAGTAGAGCACAGTGGAGAAAAACATTCATGTAGCCGATGCCAATTGTTTGGGACTTAAGGATAAGTTTGTTTTGGACGGGATTGATAGCAATTTAGAACCTTTGAGATTATGACTACCTATCCTAGTAGTGCAAGGAACATAGATTTCTTGACTTAAAAATAAACAAAAAAAGGATCAAATTATATAGGAGGCATAACATGCATATACTCTCTTCGTTCCTTTTTTAGTCTAGTATTTTATTTAAAGTTGTCCCTTAATAAATGTTTATGCTACAAAGTTAGTAGATAAAAGTTGGTAAAATTTTCATTTGGCCCTTTTGATTAGATTCCTCTATGAAAAGTAAGTGGAAAGAGATAGAGAGAGAAATAAAATTAATAATTGGAGAAATAGGATAATAATTGGAGGAAAAATATAGGATAATGATTGGAAAACAAAGTAAAATATCAAAACAAACAAGGCCAATATTTCCAAAAAAGGGTAATTTTGGAAAGCTAGGTTGTTTGAAGTAAATGATAACATTGCCATGAAAATTTGAATTTACAAAGGTAGACACTCAAAAAGGACAGAGAGAGTAAGATGGCATAAGAAAACTATAGCTTTTATTGGCCTCGAAAAAGTACAAGAAAAAAATACATTAAAATTTAGTAACATTACCTCCCCTGAGGTTTCTGACAATTACAGACACCTTCCCTTAGGTTACTGAAATTGCACTTACCTCCCCTCTGGTTTAGTTGTCGGCTGCAGTTCAGCCCATCCATTTGTTTGACGTAATGGAAAAGCAATAAAAATGATGATGTCAGCATAAAGACATTTTTCCATGACAAATCTTCCCTTGGCTCAACTTTGTGAAATTATTCGTTGCCCCAAGGGCAACATGTGGAATTTGCTAGGTGGTGCCTCCCACCAATAAAAATTTGCCCCATTGACACACGCTTCTTCTCTCTCCGGACACAGCTTTCTCTCAAAAATTAAGTGTTCCAAATTACAATTTGTTTGAATAGGTAAGAAAATTTTATTTTATTTATCATTTAATTCTAAATGGTCATAATTAAATTTTGACTGTAAGGCTCTCGTTAATTAACCCTAAGAAAATCGTAGAATCAAATATCTCTTAGAACTAACCAACGAGAGCCCTAGAGTCAAAATTTAATTATGACCCTTTAGAATTAAATGATCAGAAAAATAAAATCTTCTCACCCATTCAAACGGATTGAAATTTGGAACACTTAATTTTTCAACCTGTAGTTTATATATTAAAAAATATGGTTAAAAAATTAAGTGTTTCAAATTTCAATTCGTTTGAACCGATAGAAAGATTTTAGTTTTCTGATCATTTTATCCTAAATGGTCATAATTAAATTTTGTCTATAGGGCTCTCGTTGATTAACCCTAAGAAAATCGTTGAATCAAATATCTCTTAGAACTAACCAACAAGAGTCCTATAGTCAAAATTTAATTATGACCCTTTAGAATTAAATGATCAGAAACATAAAATCTTCCCACCCATTCAAACGGATTGAAATTCGGAACACTTAATTTACTTTCGTTAAATTTGGTTAAGTGTTCCAAATTTCAATCTGTTTGAATGGGTGATAAGATTTTATTTTTTTATCATTTAATTCTAAAGGGTCATAATTAAATTTTGACTCTAGGGCTCTCGTTGGTTAGTCCTAAGAGATATTTGATTCTACGATTTTCTTAGGGTTAATCAACGACAGCCCTATAGTCAAAATTTAATTATGACCCTTTAGAATTAAATGATGAAAAAAATAAAATCTTCTCACCCATTCAAACGGATTGTAATTTGAAACACTTGATTTTAGAGAGAAAGCTGTGTCCGCAGAGAGAAGAAGCGTGTGTCAGTGGGGCAAAAACAAGAGTTCTAAAAAAAGAATGAACTGAAACAGAGTTTTCTACGAAAAGTTATAAGTGAAACAAAAATAGCCCAAAAACGGTTCAAAGGCTCGTTTGGAGGCCCAAACGGTCTCAGAAAGCTAAAAAACACGCGGCACATGTAAATTTTTCCCTTACACATCACAACCCTTCACTACACGTGGTGGGTAGGTAGCTGAAACACTGTATACTTTTCCCTTTTATTTTTTGCATTTTCTTTATTCTGCCTTCATCTTTTATCCGGCTTTCTTTATTCAGTATAATACCATGGGCAAATAAGTATTTTTTCTTCCCCCGTT
This sequence comes from Rhododendron ovatum, assembly GCA_019656835.1. NCBI lineage: Eukaryota > Viridiplantae > Streptophyta > Magnoliopsida > Ericales > Ericaceae > Rhododendron > Rhododendron ovatum. The sequence continues at coordinate 15,158,046 of CM033796.1, forward strand.
AGGTTCTGTTACCTGCTAACCCTGACAGGGGAGGTAAGTGCAATTTCAGTAACCTGAGGGGAGGTGCCTGTAATTGTCAGAAACCTCAGGGGAGGTAAGTGAAATTTGCCCTAAAATTTAGTAACATTACTAAAAATTAAGTTTTTAATTCACATTTATACCTTCATAGTTCACCTTTACACATTCATCGAAACAAAGCAAAATGAAGGAAGCACGATATAACCTGAAATTGATCTCCACTGAAAATATAGAACTAATAAACTAAATTAAAAGCCTTCCACAAAATTATTGAGCATAAATTGAACTCTTGGATCGGAAGCATACCTTGTTGTTGAGTAGTGGTTGAATGATGGTATCATTATTGCTCCTTGAAGCAGGGCATAGACAATTGAGCTTTGGAATGAATTCGAGATCCAACCGTTTCAATTGTGGCATCCTAATTGCATTCATGCCTTTGCAAAAACCAGTAAAATTTGGCAGATAATTAAGAGACAACTTCTCCAGTTTCGGAAACACAATATCTTCTCCTCCTGCTTCTATCTCATGCTCTCCTCCTCCATCAGAAACAATCACTTCCAATTCACTACAATCCCCCACCCAAAGCGTATGCAGTTGCACGAGATTTCTGGCTATGGCAAGTGAGAACACATAATATCCCAATTTTGGACATCTCTTCACTCTTACATACGTAAGATTGCGGAGGCATGCAAGTTGAGTGGGACCCTTGCACAAATGCTTCAGTTGAGGCAAGTCTTCTAGGTGCAGAGTTTCCAGCGCACAGAAGGACTCCTTTTTCAGCTGGTCATCGCTTGTGTTGATGAGGCACTCCAAATCTAAACAATTAACCACTCTCAGCTCTGACAAGTGTTTAAAACCATGTTCGTTCAAATCACAGATACCGTGCCCGACCCCAATAATTGAATCTAACTGTAGATTTGTAGTGATCTTCAAAAGCATGTTAAGCCCACGTATCTCCATAACACCACGACTGACGTCAAGTGCTTTGAGTACCAATTGATTAGTTGATGGAAGCAAACATTGACCATCAATTGGTTTACTTTCTATATTTGATTGCCCCAACGAAATACCGAATGCCCTAATCTTCCCAAGGACGTCCACATCTCTGGGCCAGATCCAACACTCAATTTTTGGTACATCAATATCCAAAGCCACCAAATTAGGCAACGATGCTAATTCGGCTATGGATGCATTAGTTAACATTATATCTTTTCCCTCTTCAACAACATCCCACCCCGTAAAGCTCTTCCCAATATACAACTCTTCCAGCTTCGATAAACTTGTCAAAACACCATGAGGAATCCTTGTCTCTCTGCAATGCAATAAATCTAGTAGCTTCAAGCGAGTAAGATTACCTATTTCTCTCGGAAAATCTTTGATTTTAGATCCAGTAAAGCCCAAAATTTCCAGATTCATAAGCCCTCCGATTACTGACAAATCTGTATGCGACAAATTGCAATTAGACAGTGACAGGGTTTGAAGGTTGGCTAAGCATCGGAGTGATGGCGGCAGTGAAGGGATCACCATCCTTGAAAGAGCTACCACTTTGAGCTCCTTCATCCCTTGATACAAGCTCTCAGGGGATTCTATGAGAAATTTACTATTGTCGGACTCCAGCCGCAAAAGCTGGAGCCTCAAAAACTCTAAATTATCGGGTAGCCCCCACCCCATACCAGTGCATCTCATTGAAATTACACCATATTTCCCGCATCGTTCTTCCTCTGGCCATTCTTTCAGTGCTTCATCACACCTAACCATAAACAAATGTTCCTCTCTAGTTGCGATCGATATAGCTACATCATGTACTACGTCATGCATTTTAACGTGTAGTTCACTTTTGCCATCCATCAATAAAAAGCATTTTTTCAAGTGATCAACATTGTCATGTACTCTAGCTCTTGCTTCACCCACGCTTTTAATGCCCTCAAACAACTTTTGTCCATATCCATATCTCACAAGGTCTTCGACTGGAATATCATAATCTTCCGAATACAATGAACAAAGCAAAAAACATCTCTGGGCTTCTTTACTTTTCAAGAAATTGAAACTTAACTCAAGAGATTTAAACACCTCATCCTCTACCTCTCTAACATTTTTTCCGATTGACTTGCGTAATGCTTCAAGAGCAGAATCCCATGATGACTTGCCCTTGCCTTTGAGGGCCCTTGCAACTGTAACAACAGCGATTGGTAAGCCTCCACATTCATTTGCAACTGCAGTCTTCGTGGACCAGAAGTTAGTGTCGTCTTCTGGAATTCCGGCCATCTCTTTGAAAAGATTCCATGTTTCTTCTTTATGCAAGATCGGAACTGGAAAATTTTTTTGAGCTCCCATATCGTTGCAAACCTCTTCGCTTCGGGAAGTCACCAAAATTTTGCAACCTTTATGGTCATCTCCGAATGGAATTCCAATATTATTCAGTTCAAATCTCTTCCAAACATCATCCAATATGACGAGAATTCTCTCTTTTTGTTTGAGTTGGCCACGCAACACATCTGCCCTTCCAGAGTCACTCTCTTGCTCAAATTTGAAACCCAACAAATCTGCAATTTCACCTTGAATATTCCTCGCCTCAAGATTTTGCGAAACTGTCGCCATCACAACGTCATCAAACAATTTCTCTTCCTTTGCTTTCTTGGCGACTTGTTTCACCAGTGTCGTCTTACCAACACCTCCCATCCCACATATCCCGATCATATTATTGGTGCCATCTTCCTTGAGCGCTTCCATGACTTCCTTCAGGATCGAACTCCTTGATTCGAAACCTTTAATACCGTCAATGGGTCTAGATTCTATCCCGGGTGGAGGTGCAGGGTACGACACTCGGGTAAAGTTACCATCTCCGTGCAGCTTAGCCACTTCTTCTGCCATCTTTTTTGCTTTCCGACTGATTGAGTGGCGTGACTTCGGGTTTTGACAACACCCATTCAAACACCCTTTGTTTGCTTGACCTTGTATGAGAATATTGTCGGCCTCTCTGCAGGGTACATCTACTCTTGCCAGCCACTCATTAACATCGGGTCCAATGACCTCCCTATTTCTTTTTGCTTCATCAACCAATAGTTGCACCGCGCCTTTTTTCCCTTCCAGCATATTGACTTGATTTCTTAGGCTTTCAAGGTTGGTGTTGTAGTAAATCAGATAACCAAACTGACGACCAATTGGGTCAATCAGATATTCTACTATCTTCCCTCCGATGGAAAGAACAAAATCGAGGGCCATTTCTCACCTCTCTCCCTTTGAGTCTGTGTAATTCCGGAACAAGACAACACAAGGCTTTTCTACAAAACGGAAACGAAGAAAGTGAGCTTCGGAAATGAGAACAAATTAAGTGCCGAGAAACAAAACTGTAAAAAGGGATAAAAGGATAACAGAGATAATCGCTTACCACCCAAGTTAGAAAGCCAACGGGATACAAATATCACCACTCGACGATTTAACTAGGGATACAGTGCGTAGGGATCGCTCACCACTCAAAGGAATCCACCTAAGAGATACAGAAACGATTAACAAGAAGATAAATCTTCTCATAAGCCAAAGGCTATTTTAATTCAAGCAAACTCAAAACTCTGATCTTTTCACTCATTAGAACTCATATAAATAGGCATTACAAAAGATGACTCAACAAAACTCAATAAAGACTAGAAAATTTCCTAGACAGACTTTTCAAATAAATAGATGACTCTTCAACTACATGCATAATGATAAACCTAGAATGATGTGTTTCAAGAAACCAACTACGTGCATATGTGTGTCATATCAATGACTGACTCTAAATGCTTGGCTAGAAAATAAAGACATGATTAAAAGACTCTTCGGTTCAGCCGGGATCATTATGCTCCTGCATCAACCCCCCACATGTACTTTAATAATATTGCCTTTGTTTCCCTTTTATTTTTCAAAAAAAATAAAAAAATCTATGGTTAAAGCATTTGGTATTTGGTGTAGGCCAATATATACATTGGATTATGTGAGACTCATTTAGGAGTTTCACACAAATAATCAAAACCATTTAATTTATCAAAATAATTTTCTAAGAGTCTCTATAAAAAAAACAGCTCATTCGGATATAGTAATGGCTTGATTAATTTTCTTTTTGCAGTGGAGCAATTTTGAGATTAGGCATGGGCCAAGCTTCACTGAGCGTGGGATAAAGTTGAATATTTCGTAAATGCCTTTGCCGATATTTGATTGAACTAATTTTTTATAAGAATCCTAGACAAAGTATTTTGAACAAAATTAGCAACTCCAATCATTTTTGTTGAATCCAATATAAGTTTCAAAGCCATATGTATGCGAAGTATGTACTCATAGCAGCTTTGTTTAATACACATATTCTCTTAAAAGCAAACCATTTGTATCGTGCAAATCTTGAAAGAATTCTTCTACGATGACTGATGGTACTCAAATTCTGCACCTCCAAAACAATTTCATTTAATTTGTTTGTCCATATTCTTTTTTTTTTTTTTTTTTTGCATTTTGCTGGTTTTTCGTCAAATTTTTTTTTTTTGTGAATTATTGCTTCTTCATGATGAGAGGAATCTAAAAAGTACAAAACTACGATCGACACCTAAATTTTTTTGAATAAAGAAAAAAAAAGCCAATTAGCCAATTTTTTGTCTTTATTACAAAAAGGTTTTGACCATAATTACTTTTTCCATTCCTCTCATTGAGTCGAACCAATAATCAACAAAAATTTAATGCAAAACTAACTAAAAAAAAATGCCAATTAACTTCTTTAACCAAAAGATGTAACGACCCGAATTTTTGCCTTAATTTTTTTTTTAAAGAAATTATTTTTTAAATCAGATAGTCTATAGTAATCGATTAATTATTTAAAAAGTGTTGTTAATAATAAAATTTATTCTTTTCCCTTAATAGACTTATACAAATATAATTATCTTAATTATCTTAGTTTTATTTATTTATTTTTTACATGCACACTCCTTCCATCTCTCCCTCTCCTACTAAGTCTCTACTTCCTCCCTAACCCTTAAACTAAGTCAAATTCGTCCATTCCAAATCTCATAAACCCAACCCCATTAAATTCACTATTATCTTCTTCCACCGAAATTCTCCTATAAATACCCCACCCCCATTGACCACGAAAATAACACAATATTTCACACACCCCACCAGTCCAGAAAAGAAGAAAAAAACAGAGAGAAACCCAAGTTTCAATCAATGGAGTTTTAGAGAGAGAAAGAAAGAGAGAAAAAAGTGGGTTTCGTACCAAGACCCAACCGAAACTCAATCCGACCATTCCAATCCCTTCCTACGAATCCTAGCATTACCAAACGTCGTCCAATTCGGTTTCAAAGTCTCCCGATCAAAAGAATCCGAAGTCTTCTTCTCAAAAATTCAAGATTCGTTTTTAAATCAATTCGATCCGATTAAAGGTACTATAATCCTATCCAATCTCTTCTCCAAGTATATTAAGTGTTTATATGCTTAACCCTATGTCCCGAACGAAAAAAATAGAGTTAATCGCGCGTTTTCTGCCGTATTTATCAATCCGATATTATTTTTGAGCTCGACATCTTATTTGTAATTATTTACAAATCATAAGACCTATGTGATATTTATTTTACACTCATTATGATATTAATATTACAAAAAACTACTGACTTGGTATTATTTTCTTACAATATAATATCAACTTAATATAAAACGTATTAATTATATCATTTTAATTTATTTGATAGATTGAGTTGGTTTTAAACGTTTCGAAACAACTTTGCGACCTTCCAAATATTATTTTTGACACCCGAACTAGTTTTCCTAGACTTTTCACACCTCAAAGATCATAACTTGTTAAGATCATATTTTTTTTTATTTAATTATCTATTTATTGAATTATTTATTAGTTATCTATCAAAGTTTACAAACGAAAAATCTTTACGACCTTCCAGACAACTTTTCAGCACTCAAACTAATTTTTCCTAGACTTCTTGCATCTCAAAGATGATATTTTGTTAAATTAATATTTTTTTTATTTACTTTACTATTTATTGTTATTTTTATAGCGTTTCCGATCAAAAATTCTTTACGACCTTATAACCTTATTATAAATGCCCGAATAATTTTATTTAGACTCTCTATATTCTGAAGATGAAATCTTGTTAACAGTATCATATTTTAAGTTATAAACTAATTATTATCTATTTACTTCGCTTTCGGCCTCTTTATTTAAACGTCTTTATTTAATTTAATCACGCGACTCTCCGAACCCAACTTTTGACACTCCACTGGTTGCGTAGGACCTATAGGATTCTTATTTAAGTCATGATAATTATTTCAATATTTTTATCTAATTAATGTATTTAAATTAATTTTTAATTAATCTATTATCTTAGAATTAATTAATAAAAGCCCAGAAAATTTTCCTTTTAAATTATTTTAACACTCTTACTTGATTATTGACATTGTGACCATACAAGATTAAGGGCAACGGCCCGTTCGTAATAAGTTGAGAGTGATTGCATTGTTTATTAATTGTGTTGCGTGATTGTATTGTTTATTAATTGTTTTAATTATTATTATCGATTTGTTATATATTGCATCGATACTTGATTTGAATGCTAGATTGGACCCTAGAGACATGGGGTGGTATGCAAATAGAATTCACTTAGACGGTGCTAAGTAATGGATGAAGTGAAAAGTTTTTATTTCTAGATTGCCTGCAGGCGTGATTTTGAGATGTGATGAGTTGGATGTGATGATTTGAAACTGGTAAAGTAAGCCCAGTGTTGATTGATGAATGATGATTGGCAAAGTAAGCCCAATGATGAATGATGTATTGATACTGGCAAAGTAAGCCTAGTGATGATTGTGAAGTGGTATATAAGATAAGCGAACCCTAGTTATGATTCGGGCATGATAAGCTTTCTTTTGTTGTAATAAGAGGGATACACGCTAGGTACATAACTGAAGTGCAATCCGCGACAACAAAAGAAAGTGAGCTCATGGGACAGGGCATAGCTAGCGGTTGGGGAGGAAAGATCTCGCGGAGAGATCTTAGATTTCACATTAGGTTATGGATAGTAATGAACTGGCTTTTGTGGAGAATATTTGTTTGGCTTCTTCGATTCAATATTATCTTATTACCTGCTAATTGTAAAGTAAGAGGGGTGGTTGGGTTGGATTATTCTGCTGGGTGATTTATCACTCACGGATACGTCTGTATCCTGGCAAATCGTTTGCTTCGGCGATCAATTTGCCAGTGGGCGCAGGATTTAATGGAGAGGATTCAAAGATGTTGCAGTTCAACACGGAAAGAATATCAGGAACGAAGATCGAGTGTGCTTCGAATTTGTATCAAGCCTAGAGTCAGCTCTGAAATTAATGTATTTTGAATTAGTAAATTTATCTTGTGATTGTAATAGCTAAATTTTATTTTAAAAAATTATATTTATTTAGCAAATTCTCTTAAGATTTTATTTTATATTGCTTCCGAAAAGTCGGGGCGTTACAAAAGATCTTAGCACTCTATGGATAGACTGTATCTCACTACTATAGATCACATTTTTGCTTCTACAAATCTACTCCACTGCGTACGTACATATGTATGTTCACTATGAAATTAACTACTTCCTGTCCCAAATATTTGGTCCTATACGATTTTATGTGCAATTTTCAATTGCCTATGCCCCTCAATGTATATTATTTTTTATGTTTTTGAAAATATTGTTTTATAAAAATAATTGAAATATATCAAATAATATCCATGTTGTATATTTTACACGATATAACATTGACAGATATAAATTTGGGATGGGGAGTATCAAACAACAATGAAAAGGCTTCGTTTTTCTAGGACTATTCAAAAAATTCGTCTCTATTCCTTTTTTCAGGCACACGGTGAACTAAGGGAAGAGAAGACAAAATTATTGAGTGCAGTAAATTCTCTTCGATTGTATGCTTTGAGAAGCAAGAACAACATAAGCGCAGTAAATTCTTCTCTATACTTTTTTCTAATTTTTTTAAAAATTATTTTCTGTTCTTTTCCCTTTATTTCAAGAAGTTCCAAATGTGGGCTTGTTTGTTCTGGATCTCAAAACCCTGTGCATGATATTCAATAAATTTTCTATATCTATTTATCTCTACTCGTTTACTCTAAAAAAAAAAAAAAAGACTCCCTTAAAATCCAATTTTTTTAACGACCATGCCAGCAAACTTTCCCTATTTATAAAATTGCAAGCCAATAATTTTCCACTTCACAATCCAAACTCCCTTAAAATCCAATAATTTCTCTAATGACCATGTTTCCTCTCTGTACTTGAACAGTTGAACTAATTGATGACTTTGACTTATTTGGTTTGTTCTTGTGATTATAGTTGGTCTCCCTCCCGCTAACACGAGAATCGTGCCCATTGTTTTTGCGGTAATATTTTTCATTTCCATTTCCCATAATTTCTTTTTTATTGTTTGTTCTAACTACAGTAAATAAGATGAGGGCAGAGAGAGGAAATTACCGAAAGGGGAGAGCTGGCGCGTGCTTTACGGAGTGGGAGGAAGAGCTGACCGGATGGGGAAATCGCAGGAGTGGTTCACCGCTTGCCAAGAAAAAAGAAAGCCGGAGCCAGGGCGGCCAGGTACTGTTTCGGTTGGGGGAGGAGAGAGAGATGTTTGCACTGAATGAAAGAGGGAAGAGAGGCCTGGAGTAACATACTAATATCATATTGTTAAAAGTAGTATTGGGGAATTAAGTTGCATATGAAGCCCACAAAGCCTATGTCAGTAAAATAAACTAAACGAAGCGTGCGCACAAAGTTTTCACAATTTTTGGTCTTCAGTCTCTTGAATTTTTGTTGCCTTTAAAATTTTTAATATCCGGGTTGCTTTTGGAGAGAGAGAGAGAGAGGGAGAGAGAGACAAGGGCAACGCGTTTTCAGGAAGTACCTGAAAAGAACATTGTTCGAACGTGGGGTCCATGTGGATGAGAGAAGGAGCAAAGATGCCATGCGCAGTATTCATCTCTATCTCTAATCTCTAAGTTAAAAAAAAGATGCCAAGCAAATGCAATTTAGGGGCACAATTGGAAGAAATGGATCAAAAGTGCGAATTCATGATAACCTACTTTCTAGAGATTAGGTTGAAGTATGGTTGGAGCTATACAGGGAATTAATTAATTATTGGGTGGATTAAGATATATGTCGTGGGTGCATTTTAAATTGCTCCAGGACGTGTGTTTTCACAATTTTTTTTATAAACTGTTCTTTTCCATTGTTTGATTTGAGAAGAAAAACAGAGTGTTGAGTCTAGTAAATTTCTCTCTGGGCTTTTCAAATTTTTCCTTCCAATTTATTTTCAAGCTTGTGTAGGGGATGAAAACAATTGATGTTTAGAACAGCAGCAGATTGCAACGGCTACTCGTGCCTCTTCGCCAAAACCCTAGTTCGCCATCGGAACCCTAATCTGCAAAACAAACAAGGGGTGAGTACACATATTTGCCTCTCGTGGCAAGGCCCTCCGATGCCTAAGTTAGTATCACGTTCTAGAGAAATTCCTAATTATCAGTAAGAGAACAATATCAATGCAATGTATTGTGTACCTCTTTCCTCTAGATTTATCTTATATTTATAGATACGCGTATGCTTGCTGTCCAAGCATCCTTGTTGCCCTAAATTTCCTACCTCGTACAGGAAACTTAGCCTTCCGGGGATCCTTTTCCCCAATTAGCTAAGATCCCGGACTTGTAGGGATTCCTCTCTTTACGGGGCTCATTCCATATTAGGACTGTTTTCTTAGTTATCTTGATCTCCTCTCTCTTCTGGAATATTCTTACCGCCTTATTACTTAAGGATATCGTTTAGGAGGATCCCCCTTTGTTCGGCCATCTCATTATCTAACAGATTGACTGGTCCATCGACTGTTCATGTCACTGGACTAACTGATGGCTTTGAACCATTGACCTCACATGTCTTTGGTCCTTACTGCCGAAAAGATCTCCTGCACCAAGGACTTCACATGTCAACAGTTCATATAGCCAATCAGACTGCCTTTCCCACATTGTGATATGCTTTATCTACCACGTGCTCCTTGTAACACGTGTTCGGCTACTAGTTCTGTAACGCCCCGAATTTTTGGGTACGTTAAATAAGTAATTTTATTGAAAAATAAACTGAGTCAGGCTCTTTATTACAACAAAGCTTAAAAGGAGTACTTTTATTACAAACGGAAGGGAACTAAGATTCCTAACTACTGCTCTGTTTGTTCCTCCATCCGGGCTAGCTCTTCGGCTCTAAAGGCCTCCAAGGTGTAAAGTTCACCCTGTTCATCTGTGAGGTCTGACATATTATACCGGTGTTGCCACCAATATAATAGGTCAGGGTCACCAAAAAGGCAACACCGTGAGCTACAACGCTCAATAGAATAATCCAAACCCTCTAACCCTTAACTTACAACAATACAACATATAGTCAAAGGTTTCCATATAGCATGCTTATCTAGCCAATTTTAACTAACAATAACACATCCATATTCGAAATAAATCAACGTTGGTGTCCAAGATTTGTGAGTTTCTCCTACGTGACTCCTCGTAGACCGTGTCAATATTTTCCACATATCGCCTTTTCAAAAACCGTTTTAACACACCCAACCTCGGTTCCGTCGTTCCGGTCTCCCGAGTATCCTCACAATGGTTCCGCCGTCCCGGGTTCCCATTGGCACACATTGCATTGGCTCCGTAATGCGGATAACCAAGCTACACAGCCAACCTCGGTTTCGCCGTTCCGGTCTCCCGAGTGTCCTCACAATGGTTCCGCCGTCCCGGTCTCCCATTGGCACACAAAACACACACCACACAATGGGCTACTACATCCGGCCACATTGCGGTTTTCAAAATATTTCACGCTTTTCAAAACACGCCCTTTCATAAATCATACCCTATATGTCATGTTTCTACTTCCTCGATTTTCGTGTCTCGTTTCTCATGCATAGACTCCGTTGTAGGACTTTTCACATACGATATCATTCATTGTAATATTCAATCTAACAAGATCACCCATTCTAAACTACTTGACATGCTTGAATCACTTAATAACAAACATCATGCATTTTATACGTTTCCAACAAAAGATAACATTATCTACTTCAAATAAAATGATTAAAGTTACTTCTTAATGAACTTATATTTAGAGTTAAGGTACAAAACTATATCATATTTGGGATAGTAGATAATTATAACTATCGTTCTTCTTGGCGGTGGTCGGCTACGAAGATTTGGTCGTCGGTTTTGAAATTCGGCAGCGTAACGGCATCGGTTTGCTTCGAAAGGAAGAGAGATGAACTTTTCTCTTCCTAGAAACAACTTTCTAACTTGACTAAGCTACTTTAAAAGATCTAAAGGTGGTTTTGGAAATGGTTTCGTGGTTTCTCTCAAGAACTTCAAGAAAACTCAAGAAAACAAGAACTTTGAAAGCAAGAACACTTAGAATTTCTAGAGAGAAGTTGGAGCAATGGTTGAAGGTGTGAGTTTGAAGCTTGGAGTGAGCTTCTATTTATAGGCAAACCCTCCCTCCCTCTCTCCTTTGGCCGGCCCCTCTCTCTCTCTCTCTCTAAGTCTCATTTTTTCTTTCACATGTCAAGGTTGATTGAAAGGTTGGAGACTAATTGGTAGGCTTGCATGGCTAGATTAGTCCTTGGATTTGATCTTTGGAAGATTTGTTGGAAGCAAGGAGACAATGGTACAAGATTCTTGTGTTAAACAATTGAAAGATGTACAAAGGAGGACAATGGTGGTAGATATGGAAGATATTCATCTCCAAAGTTGAAAAGATGAAGAATATCAAGGTACAAGTCCCATCCTTCTTCTTCTTCCTTCTTCTTTCCCTCTCTCTCTCTCCCTCTTCCTCCCTCTCTCTCCCGGCCTCTCTCCTCTCTCTCTCGGCCTCTCTCTCTTCTCCTCTCTCTCGGCCTTCTCTCTCCTCTCTTTCTCTCTCTCTCTCTATCTCAAGTACTAGCATATATATATATATATATATGTACAATGAAAGACTAATACTAATAATAAATAAGTAAGTACATAGGTACTAAGATCCTAGGGTTAAAAAGGTCAAGATTTTCCCCTTAAACTAATAAAAAGGTACAAGTACTTTAATTAATATAACAATGTACTTTGTACTTCTGGGAATCTAAACAAAATATTAGTTTAATAGACTTAGTACTAGATAGTAAGACTAACCTTTTGACCAATGGATAATAAATCCCCTAACGGTTAATAACCAAGAGATAATAAGGTACGAGTACTTTAAATAATAAATTAAGTCTTTTAAAAAGACTACATGTCCTTTGTAAATACACATGTGTATATATATACATGTACTTAACAAAATATAATAAAGGAAAGGCTATTGTTCAATGGGTAAAGATTACCCTAACAATCATTGTCCAATGGACTATAGTTACTAGGGTACTTTTATAGTAAAATAATCAAAAAATATCTTCAAAATAATTATAAAAGTCTATTTTTTAAAAGATCATAATACTTTGTTCAAATCTTTCATAAATCCTTTTAATATAAAGAATTGGGTTTCTATTATCCAATGGATAATAGTTTTCCTAACATTTATCATCCAAAGGATAAAGAATAAAACCAAAACAATAAAAGAAAATAATTAAACAATTTTTTAGTCTAGGGTTGAAAAGGTTCAAAAGGTTCAAGATGGGCAAAATGGTCCATCTATGGTTAGGGAAAAGTAACTAGGTGATTTCCTAGTTTGGTTTCTCCAACAAGCCGGTTAGAAGCTAACTAGACTTGCTAAGTAGGGCTTAAAGTCAAAAAACGATCCTTGAGGGGCTAAAATGTAATTATGACTAACCACCAGAAAAATAAAAGAAAATCAAAACAATCCAAGCAATTTAAATAATAACTTGAATAATAAATAACTTTTTATTTATTAAAATTTCGAGTTATTACAAGTTCTGTCCGTCCGATAATACCTCCCTACAATTACTCCCCAATTTTGCCCTTTGCCACTGTTCGGGGGCAATTGGTAAAACTAGATATAGACTTTTGAGTCGAGCTTTCAACTCTTTAGATCCCGTGCAGTCATGTCATTGATGTTCTTGGCACCTTAATTATTATGCCGTCTCGAGGCAAGAACTCCACGTGGCGTATTTCGTACACCTCACATTTAATTCGATTTGATCCTTTGTTAAACGGCGTCAGAACGGTCACTCGTTCAAACCTTTTTCCCCGTCCCTTTCACATAGACTCCCAAAAGGGATACTTTTGGGTTTTCCACCCAAAACTCAAATCCTCTCTTTCTCTCTCTAAAACCAGGCGAGAGCTTTCTTCCTTTTCGCCATTACCCCCACTTGATGCTTTCGACTGCGCCTCTAACCACTGCTCCAACAATCATTGTAAGATTCTCACTCCTACTCCTTTTCGTGTTTTCACTCTGAGATTACGTTCTCAGATCCTGTTGCTCCTAAGGTTCTGTTGGTCCTCATTTCTTGATTTCAATCTGTGCTAGTATTCTTTTCATAATACTCATGGTGGACGATAATGAAAATCTTCCTAAACCCAGCAAGTTTAGGAAACTTTGTGAAACCTCCACTTCCATGGCGGCATTTAGGGCTGAATAAAGCATTCCTAACAATGCAGGGCTTGAACTCGGCCCATTGGGAGCAAATAGGGATGCTGGCACTTGGGATAGAATGTGTATCCCAATCGTAGCCATTGTCGAGGGTGGAGTTCGTTCCCCCTTCACCCACTGCTTCGTCACGTCTTGAATTGGTATCGTCTTACTCCCATGCAAGTTTCCACGAACGTATTTAGACTGGTAATGGGAGTTGCAGCCCTAAACAGGATTCTAGGTACCCAACTAGGAATTTGGGACATTCAGTGGTGGTATAGCATCGTGCTAAACCCTGAATACAACACGTATTATTTCAAAGTTAGAAAAGCGAAAAAGTGTCTCGTGCTAAACTTGCCAAACTCTGCTCGTGATCACGAAATTGATTTTCTCTACGTCACTGGAGGCTTCGAGCCAACGGGGGAAGACAGTTAGGTGGTGGGCTTTCACTGCCCCCACATATGAGGCAACCCACGTATGCTCCTATTTTTGATTTGCATTTCTATTGATTTCTATTTACTACTTTCCTGCAATTTCCAACCTTTGTCTGTGTTTTATTCTGCAGCATCATATGCTAACAAGCGGCCTAAATGAGAACCCAGCTACATTCGAACAGCAGAAATTAACAGGGTTCTAAAGTATACAGTAGAGCCTGGTACTTCAACAGCTGGTCGGGGACGTAATGCTAATATGCTATTGGGATATAACCCTGCTTATAAAGGTGTTATAGATAGAAGACTTAGTAACCTTAGCACCAGTACTGCCTCAACTTCGTCTGCTCCCCAGTCAAGGAGTTTGAGACCACGTGCCGGAGTTACCATTGCCTAGCAACCAGGTGAAGTACCTATCTCTAAAGGCATTCCATTGCCTCGTTTGATTCTTAGAAGGGCCTCCCAACGACAAGCCGAACAGCAAGCTTCCAAGCGTGACACCAGCCAATCCTCCTCACTTGGATATTCTCCATCACCTCCCAACTCAAGTACAATGACTCGTCAACCCCTGAATTTAAGTTCACTTCTTATTGTTACGGCTCGGGGGCGTGGCGCTGGCCGGATAGCATCAACTGAGCATGCCCTCCCCCCCCCCCCCACCATCTCGTCGTACTTGGGGGGGGGGGGGGGGTTCTGCTCGGTCCTCCTCATCTCCCTGGGAGTCTGACTCTATTCTCGAGGCCAGAGACGCCCATAGAGAAAAACGTGCTAGGACCGAGGACACAGTCAATCTTGCCATGCAGCCTGATCAGCCCCAATCGCTAACCACCTAGGTGCTACCCCAAACATGGTCTCCTCAACTCATAAGGGGAGACCGACCCGTTCACATCGGGGATAGCGCCAGTTCCTCAGAGACAGCACTTGCACTTGTACTTGCCCAAGGGCTCCTATTACTAGTTGATGTGCAGAAGGAGTCTGCATCTCCTCCAGATCGGCTGGTGTCCAGTGGTCTTGTCAATGGGATAAAGGTATTTTGTCTTTTCTAGAGGTTAAAGTTTCCACTATTTGTTTATTATAACTGATCCTGACTTTGTTTCTACATGCTTTGGACGTTATCAGTTCATTCAAAAGATGGTGGTATTACGTCAAAAGATGCAGGAATTGAAATTGAACCTAAGGGCAATAGGATGCTGAGGGACAACACTAGACAGCTACAAACGATCACCAGACTTAAGAGAGAGAGGGACAAGGCGAAATTGGACGTGGATGCAATGAAGGTGAAACTTGAGACTGCAGAGGATAGCCTTAGCCAGGCGTTGTCTGAGATTGATAGTACCAAGAAGACAGCTTATGATGATGGGTATCAAGAAGGCTTTGATGTTGCGACTGAAAGTTATGTTGAACAGATCCTGGTCATCCAAGATCAGATCTTGGCTGCATGCTGGGAAATGTGTCTGACAAAAGTTGGTATTGCAGATGATTCTCCCCTCTGGGTTGAGAATGACCTTCCAAGCAGCCGTGCTCTAGCCTCCCAAAAATCTGAGGAGCCCCTAGAAGATGACGTCAAGCAACAGATCGATGAGTTTGCAAATGCTGATGAGGATATCCCATTGGAGCATTAGGATGCATCTACTGAACATTCACCTGTTCGGGAGGCTATCAATGAGACCACCAACCTGGAGGAAAATACGACGGGTGGTAGTACCAGTACTGAAGCAACTACAGAGGTTCTAAGTGAAACTCCTCCAAAGATCCATAACTTGGACTGCTAAGTAAGTATGTTGTTTTTACCCTTCAAACATTTAATTCAATCTAGCAGGACCTGTGGGTCCTTGGTATTTTGCCCTGTGTGGTAACAGTACATTCACACTTTTGATAATATAGGTATTTGGCCCTCTATGGCATAACTGTATGTTTTGCTCAGTCCATCGTGGCCACAAACTTTCGTCTTTAATTAAAAAACATTGTTGGGTATGGCTGCATACAATCGTTCATTTTTACCTTTTGTAGGGGTAAACAGATACTTACCAGGTATACCTAGGACAACCATATATGCTTGTATATATCTGTTTGCTCCATATGTTCGGATGCATAAAAGTCATCTAAGTTTTTCATACATAATTGTGCATGTTCGCGTATGCACCCCAATTGTTTTCGTTCATGGCACCCAAGTGTTTTCGTACATGGCCAGTTGCTGAAGTTTTTCATACTTAGACAATTCTTGCGTATATTCGTACGCACTAGACAGTGTTGCATATATTCGTATGCGCGCAAGTTCATTCATACTCAAAAATTCACTCATGTTTTCATACATTGCCAGTTGCTTAAGTTTTTCATACTTAGACAATTGTTGCGTATATTCGTATGCACTAGACAGTGTTGCATATATTCGTATGCACGTAAGTTCATTCGTACTTATAAAAATTCACTCATGCTTTCGTACTTGAACAAACTACAGTTTCTCGTATGTACGTAGTCAAGTGGCACAGTTATTTGTACATGCCAGGGCAATCGTGCCCATTCTCTACTCCTCAATACGAAAAAGGGAAAACAAGTTCATTGTTCATATTGAACAAAATCATCAAAATTGAGAAAGATTGATTGTATTCATAATCTCAAAAACTCAAGGGGGCGTTACTCGTATCCCTTACAACTAATGAATAATAAACATAAGAGAGCTGTATTCGGTGGCCTTCTTTGTACGGCTCTTTCTTAGCCTACCCATATTCTTTCCTTTCCCTTATAAGTCTTGGGCTCTTTGTTTTATTCACTTTCTTTGCCGGTAGCTTAGGCTATTCGGGGACGGCCTTGCCATCTTCTCGGAGTATATCATCTTCCATTCTGGCATGTTGCTCTATTCGCTCCATTAGCTTAGCCAATGTTGCTATAGGATGCATGTTTAATGACTGGTGTAGTTCTCCCCGAACCAGGTAAACCAGTTTTGAAAGTAGCAATCGCATACTCTTCACTGCAGCTTTCAATCTCATTAAAAGTCTCCCAGTACTTGTTAGCATAGTTCCTGATCGGCTCACTCTCCCCCTGCTTCATTGTGGAGAGGCTTTCAAACGTTTATGGAGCTCTTCTGCTTGTCAAAAATCGAGCAGTAAACTCTTCGGCCAACTGCCTCCATCCTCATATGGAGCGTGGTCCTAGTTTATGAAACCAAGATAGAACCACCTTCTTAAGACTTGAAGGGAACATCTTACATATAATGGCATCATCTCCATCGTGCATGAACATAGCCTGATGGTAGTGCTATATGTGAGCCACAGGGTCTGCGTTTGTCTCTTAAAAGATGAACGTACCGTGTTTTACTCTGCTCGGCAACCTGGCATCCTGTAGCTTCCTTGCAAAGGGAGAAGCTGCTATGTTACATAGAGCCTTCTTTGCTGCTTCTCGTGCAATCATGGTCCCATCCTCTCATTCCTTGGTTCTATTCCAATTGGAATCAGGTCTCTCGTACCTGTCCCTGTGGTGCTTCCTGGTCCCTTCTTCTTCGGGTGTGGAGCTCCTGCTTCTGCTTCTTCTTTTTCGTGAAGAAGCTCTTCGCCGTTCAATTGTTCGGCTCTTACTTCTGCTCCTCCTTTTTCTTGGAGAAGTTTTATGTCACCTTAAAGTGGGGCTCATGCTTCTGCTCCTTCTTCTTTTGTGAATGAGCTTTCTTATACTCCACCATTGCATACCTATCTCCTCTGGAATTTCTTCATGAAAGTCCAGAATCTCCAGGGTGCTCTCATATCCGTTGCAACTCTCGAATCTCGTACTCTCATTTTTTATTAAACAAGTGTACTCTTCGATTTCTTGCCTCTTTTTATCAAGGACATCTTCACTGTAGTGCACATTTTTTGAGAGAGCAACTGACTCTTCCCTGTGGTGGGATTTACTCCTCTTCTTGGATTCTGTGGCTGTCCTACCCTCCTTATTCTTGGAATCATCGTGGATAGTTAGGGGATGGCCCCTGCTAGTTGTCTTCTTCCTATGTCCGCCATCGGGCTTCCTCGGAGCTCCTGGAGGGGACTTATCTCCTCCTCCTCCTCCAAGCAAGTTTTTTGGGTCGAGCGGCGTCAATGGATCTCCTTCCACCATGGTCGTTTATTCAAAGGGAACTATTTCGTTTCTCACAGACGGCGCCAATTGTAGGGGGATGAAAACAATTGATACTTAGAACAGCACCAGATTGCAACGGCTACTCGTGCCTCTTCGTCGGAACCCTAGTTCGTCGTCGGAACCCTAATCTGCAAAACAGACAAGGGGTGAGGGCACCTTTGCCTCTCATGGCAAAGGCCCTCCGATGCCTAAGTCAGTATCACGTACTAGAGAAATTCCTAATTATCAATAGGAGAACAATATCAATGCAATGTATTGCATACCTTTTTTCCTTTAGGTTTACCTTGTATTTACAGATGCGCGTATGCTTGCCGCCCAAGCATCCTTGTTGCCCTAGATTTCCTACCTCGTATAGGAAACCTAGCCTTCCGAGGATCCTCTTCCCCAATTAGCCGAGATCCCGGACTCGTAGGAATTCCTTTCTTTACGGGGCTCATTCCATATGAGGATTGTTTCCGTAGTTATCTTGATCTCCTCTCTCTTCTGGAATATTCTTACTGCCTCATTACTTAAGGCTATCGTTTCAGAGGATCCCCCTTTGTTCGGCCATCTCATTGTCGAACAGATTGACTGGTCCATCGACTGTTCATGTCACTGGACTTGATTGATGGCTTTGAACCGTTGACCTCACGTCTTTGGTCCTTACTGCCGAACAGATCTCCTGGACCAAGGACCTCACATGTCAACGGTTCGTATCACCGATCAGACCGCTTTTCCCACATCGTGATCTGCTTTATCTACCACGTGCTCCTTGTAACACGTGTTCGGCTACTAGTTCTGTCTGTCCGAGAATACCTCCCTATAGCTTGTCAAGTTAGTTGTCTTATTTCTCTCCCCAGTGATCATGACCTGAGTTTGAGTCCCACGGGGAGCAAGTTTGGGGTTCAAGGCTATGGATAGCCTCTAAATCCCACGTTGACTAACATCCTAACATCTCGCTAACTCCCACTGATGTATACCATATGAGAAAAAAGTAAATCTCAAACTCAAATAATTAAGTTGACTGCAACATTCCCAGAGTGTTACAGAATCCAATTATAAAAGAGGTAGAAGAGAAAAGACAACAACTACGCAAATTTAAGCACCCAAGATAGGAAAATAATGAGCAACATCATCGTGGATTGCATGACCTCTACATACAAAGGTATAGCCTTGTTCATTAATTGGTGCCGGCATTGGCCCCTATTTGACAAAAGAAAATGCTTAAAGCTGCCACGGGGACAAATGTGAAGTAATGATCCGATTTGGGATGAAATTTACATCAAAAAATCTTCGTTACCTTAATTTCCATCCAAGAGATGGTTTTATGCTTGCATTGCATGTAAAATATGTATCAGAAATTGTCTCATCAAGACCACCATTCACGCTCTGGACTAGTTGATTGTACCTGAAATTTGAGTGGCACCCAGAGAAAGGATCCTTAGATTTTTCAATTGACCTTAGGCACTTGGGATACCTTTTCCCAGTGGATTGGCAGAGACACTAAAGTTTATCAGAGAAGTAAGATTCTCAATCGACGGCAGAATCCCTCCGGTCAAATTGTTTATATTTACGAAGAGCGTAACGAGTCTCGGCATTGAATAAGTAAGTTCTTTTGGGAACTCCAACTAGGTTATTTTGGTCAATAAAAAGGTACTTGAGATTGTAGCAACGAGATAGACTTGGTGGAATTTTCCCTTCAAAACCATTGACGCCCATTTAGTTTCTGCAACCAGAAAAGATTCCCGAGTTCAGTTGGAATTTCACTTGTAAAAGTGTTGTTTCTGAGCCTAAGCTCCCGGAGAAAACTGAGGTTTTCGACATAAGGAGACAAAGAACCCGCTAGACCTCTAGCCATGAGGTCTATAATGGTGACTCGTTCATGTCGGCGACCGCATTTGACACCTTGCCAGTGGCAGAAATGGAGAAATTCGTTCCATGAGCTCAAGGCATCTTGATATTAAGAGGAAATGTTTGACTTGATGGCCAATAATGCATGGCAATCAGTCTCGTTGCTAGCAACATTGATAGCGTTAACAAGACTAAGGGATGTTGTTGTGTCATGATCAGAAAAGGATTTGATTTGA